>ML681966.1:55624546-55866873 GCA_007922195.1 Podocnemis expansa | reverse complement strand
GGGTGGCCTGGGGCAGGGGCAGATCTAGTCTTATGGGTGGGTGAGTGAGTGACTTCCTAGGTCATCTTGGTCAGGAAGGCACCATGGTGTCTCTCCCTCCTCCCCACACCCAGGGGTTAAAGTATAATTTGGTGGGCCCTGGAACCCTCCAAATTAGGTGGGCCCCCCTCCTCATCCAAGCTGCTGCCCTTCACCCCAACTCCTGCCCCCAGACGCCTTCCCCCCACCCCAGCTCCTTCCCCCAATATCCATTCCCCTGTCCCCAAAATCCACCCCAGCTCCTAATACCTTCCTCCAAAATCACCCCCAATACCTACTCCCCTGTCCCCAATACCCACCACTAGCTCCCAGTACCCCCCCAATACCTAACCTAAGTCCCCAGTATCCCCCCAGTACTTCCAGGGGGTAGTGCGGCTGCAGAGGAGGTGGTAGGCCCTGGGTCAGGCCAGCAGCATGGCCTTGGCCTGGCTGGGGCGGGGGGAGTGGAGGCAGGCCCCAGGTTGGGGTGGGGCCTCGAAGGGGAGGGATTTGGGGCAGGGCTTGGGCCCTGTCCCGGAAAGCCCCCCCCCCCACCTCTCCTGCCCGCTGGTACACGGTGGAAAGTTGTTCTGGGCCCTGCTATTTTTAGGGGTGCAGCGTTTGGGCCATATTCTAAAACTAGAATATGGTGCTGGAAAGCTGCATTCCAAGGCCTGCTATTTTTCAATGGTGGACCTTGGAACGCAGCATTCCAGCACTGTTTTCTATTTTTAGGGAGCCCAGAAAGCCGAGCCGCTAAAAATAGTGGGCCCTGGAATGGCGTTCCAGGCCATTCCAGTGTACTTTAACCCCTGTCCATACCTCTACACAACCAGCACAAGGCCTCTTTAACTGTTGAGTGCTGGAGCTGGGGCTGGAGAGGGGGAGGTGGCGCAGAAGGAATGGTGGCAATACCATGCCGCTATCACTTTTCAGCTGCTGCGGAAGCTGTTGCTGCCTTCAGAGCTGGGCAGCCAGCCAGGAGCTGCCTGCCAGCCAGCAAGCTTTGAAGGCATCAGTGCAGAAGTAAGCGTGGCAATATCACATCTGTCCCCAGCAATAGCCTTGTGACATCTCCTCACAATCCACTTTTAGATCAGGGCCCACATGGTTACAACACCGTGAAATTTCAGATTTAAATATCTGAAGCCATGAAACTTAGGTTTTAAAAATAATAACCACCAAATTGACCAAAATGACTGAACTTGCTGGTGTGCTAATCATATGGTATAGGCCGAAATATTTTAACATAGAGTGATATAGCTTTTTGCGTGATAAAGTGACTGAACGAGCGCTGGGGTATTTGCTCTGTCGCAGTACTTTGCAGAGTACTAAAATGTATGAGGTCTTACTCTTGGCTGTGTGCAGTTGCAGTGTGTGCGCGCGTGTAGGTATGTATGTCACAAGCACTTGCATCACTCTTTGTCCTACCCTACTACTTCACTCTCTTGTTGCTAATGAGGATTCCACTGTGAACCTGTTTTCCATACACTGAGGTCTCTTGTTGTGGTGAAACAATAGTTCTATACAACTGTAAGGGACAAGATCATTCTTTCCATTCTTACACAAAGAGACCTGTTGATTCTGAGTCTGTGGATTATACCCAAGTATAATTATCTGACCTAAAATAATTAGAAGAATGTTATACCCGTCAATTTAATATAATTTAATTTAAAATATGGTTTTAAAAACTTAACATCACAGTAGGTAATAATTTGGTCACAAAAGCTCAAGTCACATTTAATAAGCAGGCAGGGTAGTTGCTGCTGAATATGAGTGGAGTAAACACATCTGTCAAGTCTGCTGATCAATTTGGTGTTGCTCCATCTGATTTTCAGTGCAGGGAAGTTTATTTAGAGCACTGCAGATCCACAGCTATCCACTCTATAGCTGCAGACATACTGAATGTGGATATCCATGGACCATTTTTGCTGATCACAGATGGATGTGGATCCAAATTTTATATCTAAAGCATTGCTAAATTCTGGCTACCCACTTTATGTCCATGAACTGCTTTTGTAGATTGAGAATCAAGTAGGGATACAAATTTTGTATCTTCATAGGGCTCTAAGTATATTTTAGTATGCTAAAAGAATTAATGAGACTGGTACAATGCCAGCAAGTATCACAAATGTACAAGTTAAATTTCCAAAGTTTAAAATGAGTCCAGTGGGCTGGATTTATTCCTGCTGTAACTCCACTGAATACCACCTAAAAATCTACTCACCTGAACGCAAAATACAGTGCAATTACTGCAGAAATGAATGTCACTCTTTTCGTGTGCAGCCACGAGGCCTAGTCCCCTTAAGTGACTCCTTCCAGGAACTGAATGCCATCAAATTCCACTTGGAACGTGAGCTGCAAACGTGAGCTGTCTGTGAGGGTGAACGAATAAAGACCAGAAGGCTGCTTGTTCATTCATTCCAAACCTTTAGGTCCTATGATCTGCTTACAAATAAGAAGTGTGATGAATATCATAGAACTCTCGACTTGCTGCAGCCTGGGTATCGTTCATGATGCTAGCAATCTGGCAAAACAGCAGACTGCTTTAGGCCAGTGACGGTATTTATATCTGTCACCTGGCCGGTGTACTGTGAAGATCATCACAGGGCTGTGAAAAATAGGTTTGCATTTTAAGGGGGTGGTTTGGGTGTGAGATGTGGGGCTTTGGAAGTGTGATGTTTTATGGGGGCATTTATTTGGGGATTGTGCCATGGAATGGGTTTATTTGGGAGGCTCTGGCAGGAGGAGATATTGAGGTCTTAGTTTTATTTAAGGGATAGGGGTTATAGTATGTTTATTTAGGGATAGGTTTTCAAGAGGTTGAAGGGATTTAAGCAGGAGCTGGGAGGATTGGGAGTTATTTGAGAGTTGGGGGGCTATGGGAGGTACAGGTTGGGTGGGGAGTCGTGGTAATGAGGATGTTTGGAGGAGGGGATATTTGGGGCTTGTGTGCATATGGGAGTGCAGGTTGCTGTGTGGCAATGCTGGTGGCCACAGCTAGCTGTGTCTGTGTTTGACTCTCCCCTCGTCAGCCCCTTCCCTCTCTCCTCTCCTCCTTGTGTCCTCCCTCTTGCTCCCTTCTTCCCATTTAAGCACCAGCATCAGCTCTGCTCATTGCTGCCTCAGTAGGGCATTAGAGAATGAGCTGAGCTCAAACAATATAGTAATGGGGGCCACAGGAGAACCAAGGCACGCACAGTCCTGTTCGAGAATATAGAATTATCAAAGAGGAGAATATTTGCCTGCTGCAAGATGTGATTTATAGTGATGTCCTTGTTCCCATGAGACAAATGATGATACTGGAGGAACTTTGTCATTCAGTATTTTGAGCTCAATTAGTGTAGTCAAAAATATTGGGCTTATGCAGACAAATAATGAAAAGGTGAAGGAATATTCTCAACATTAATCTTCATCTTGCACTTGGAGAAGGTGAAAATATGTATCTTTCCAGGTGTGGGATTTATGACTAATGTGGCCCTTTTGCTTACAGAATGGACTCAATGCCCTGCACCTGGCTGCCAAAGAAGGCCACGTGAGACTGGTACAGGAACTACTGGAAAAAGGATCAGCAGTGGATTCAGCTACTAAGGTAACATATATGAATGTTATATAATTTATTTTCAGAGCAAAGAAAGGAAAAAAACTAGAAGCAGGGGTGCTGGAACAGTGAGGGGCAAGGAGTCATCTCCCCCCCCCCCCATGCTTTAAAAGTGGAAGGACCAGGTCTGCCCATTTTTTAACATGGGAATAGTCCAGGGGCAGGAGGCTGCATTGCCCTCACAAACTGCAAGTCTCAGGAAAATGCAGAGATGTGCGTCCCTTCCTGTGGCACCAGTCTCTTCCTGGTGTCAGTCCCTCTCAGTGGCTCCAGCACTGCTTTCTCCTTAACTCCAAGACCATACCCTCTGGCCAGGCTGGAAGCTGGATCCTGACTGCCATAAGGAGCCCTGGATCCTCTACCTGCTCTGGGAGGTGCACCCCAGGAGGTGGAGACATGGACCAGAGAAGCTGCTCTTGGGGTCCCTTGGCTCCCCAATAGGGCAGGTGAAGAATCTGGAGCTCGTGGGCAGCTCTTATGATGGCCCAGCTCTGACTTCCAGCCTGGCTAGGGTGCTGGGATTTGGGGGAAAGAGGAGCAGGCAGTGAGGCCACAGAGAGGGGGCCGGGCTTTGACTGGAAGAAGAGTAGAGAATGGGCTATATAGGAGGTGTGGTCACAAAGGATGGTGATTTGTGGCCCTACCCACTTCTACCAAGGTTCCATTGCACCTGAGGGTAAATATTTTCTCTCATTATCTGATGGGCAGTGCACATGTTCCAGAAAGTTGCAAAAAACTCCAATATAAAAGTAAAATATTAAAACAAAACAAAAAACAAAATTTCTTTGGTAAAGGTTAAGGTGTTGATTTTGTCCTAAATCTATAGGATTTGTCTTCACATAGTGCAAATCATGGACTTCATGGACTTCAGTTTATGGGTTTGCTACCGAAATTATAGTGTTGAAGTTTTGTGACCTGTGTTATACAGGAATTCAGGCTAGATGATCCTAAATGGTCTCTTCTGGCCTTAAAATGACTGAATTTCTGAATCAGCTGAGGCATATGGGCTGAGAAGTATGTGTACCAAGGGTTCCCTTCAAAATTTAATTTATTATGAAGAAATTACCCATTCTAATGGCATTTTCCATTAAAGAGATAAGGAATACACCTGATACTAGTACATGATTTCAGAATAGTGAAAAAGTGCAAGTGTAACATATTCAGGGTCCTGTGAATTTTGCAGTATGGTGAGACTAATTTTTGCAGTAATTATTTCTACCTTCTGTGGCAATGCTTATTTAGTATATCTCGATGGAATACGCATCGTTCCCAACCCACCCACACCCAACATGTGCACACAATCATAGCTCATAGCTGAAACTGTACATTGATGTGCAATTTGTCAATAACTGTTCTCAGTAAGGACTAATTCTAATGAAGGATTTTTAGCTGTGTTCTATGGGATAGCTGAGCTGTATGACCTTCAACAATTATGTCATTGTGTAGTTGGTCTGGAACAGACCCTCCTTGCCCTACCCCCTGTATGCCACAGAAAGGGAGACATAGTCAGCTTCAGCAATTCATCTTCCAAATTCCACAGGTGCTATTCTGTTCCCTTAGATATCACACCTGACCAGTCTGCAAATCTGGTTACACTCGTTCCCTGACTGCAAGTTGAACTCTAGCCATGGCTCCCTGACCTCTTTTCTGCCTGGTTCTGTAGAATAGTGAGGGGAGGATATACTATATTCCAAGTAACCCCCTGCAAGCACCTTCTGGTAGGGCTAAGAGAAAACAAACTGTGCTGAGCACCTGTCTTCAGCAGAAAAATCCATTGTGCAGAAATAATGCTGAATTTTATGGTTTTGTGGAGAAATGCCCAATTCCATCACTGTACAATAAAAGAATTGAAAGGTCCCTGAGCTAAGATGAATGAGGAAGATCGCTCTTCTCGGAGCCATTGTTTCTGGGTCTCTGGAGACTCAGATAGACACTAGCTATGTTTGGTTCATATTTCCATAATTATCTTTGCAACTATCAGGAATAATTGTATTTAAGAAGAATGAAAGCTGAAATTCTGGCACGCTGTTCTGCAGCAAAAGGTGAACTCTCTGACAAATAACATGGAATCACAGAATACTGAGGGCCAGACAACATAGCAGTGCAAATTATGCCCCTGGAAGTGACTTGGTTATTCACTTATTTTGGCTGATGAATTCTGACACATGGAGTAATGTTTCTAGAATCATCATCAAATAAGTCTAGGCCCTCACTTCAGACTGCTTCCCTTCACCACTGTGGTCACCTCGTTGATGGAGGCCTGATTTTTAACTCACCTCTTTGACCATGAACCTTGCATTGAACCGTGTTTTTTCAGCTCTTGATGGTATTCTGATATTAAGAGTACTTTGGCACCTTACTGTAAGTGTTGGCAAAACAGTGGTTGTGCGTAGGATACTGCCTCCCAGAGGAACAGTCTGGCTGAGAGATTGGGCTGTGAATGTAGGCAGATCCCCAGCCTGGCACTGTTCCAGTCTTCTGCCCTAGATTTTTGTTTGATTTCAGAAAAATGGGTTCTTCAGGAAGCCCCCATATCACTTTTTTTCCCATGTAACAGCAACCCTCCTTTCAGCTGAGAGAGCTCTCTCCAGTGCCATTAATACCAGGGAGAGTCACCTCAGGACAACATGAGGTGCTTTTGCCTGCTATCTCCACCATGCTCCCAGTGCTGGTTACAGACCAATAATTATGTTCCTTCCTATGCATGCTTTACTAAGTGCCGACAAGTAGAAAACAGAGTAAATTCTCTTCTCACTGCTTTCACATTTCATGGGTTTTGCCTCTCATAACCTGATTCTTTCAGCTGACTACTCAGTAATCAGATTGTCCTTTCAGCCTTAGACAAGGAGTTATGTAGGACTGCATTTTGCAGGATGATTTAGAAAGCTTTTAGATTTCTGCTTTCCCTTTTAGAGAGAACATTCACTGAGCTGAAGGAAAATGGTACCTACTCTAATTCTTGACAAGCATGAAATAAACTAGCAATTTTGTTCCATGCACCAACCAATTTTTATTGCAGAGCTCAACCCAAATAGTTATAGGAATATATCCTGTGGATTTAACATGATACCCTTTGGACTGCTGTTTTAGTAGTGTTTTTCACCTGTGTCCCATACAGTGCTTACAAAGCTATGTACACTGTAGGGTGGAACAGTATACTATGAATTTGCATATAAAAATAGTATTGTGTTCTAAATATCATAATGATTATTAATGAGAGGTAATTTCTTTTACATAACAGAAAGGGAATACAGCCCTACACATTGCATCCTTGGCTGGACAAGCTGAAGTTGTCAAAGTTCTGGTTAAGGAAGGAGCCAATATTAATGCACAGTCTCAGGTATGGTGATGTTTTCCATTTATTTTAAACATAATTTGCTGAAGTTTTTAAAACGAACTTAAGATAATGGACGGGTGCAATGCATGCTTCCCCTGCACTCAACCCAGTCATGGCCTGTATCATAGATGGTACACCTTAGTATAACAAACAAGGAATCCTGTGGCAGTTTTAAAGACTAAAAAATTTGTTTATCGCATGAGCTTTCCTGGGCACAATTCCTTATGTATTGGACTTTGAGTTGTAAGTACTCAGCTACATAGAACGAAGTCATTGTGTCTTGGTTATGTGATGCATAAACTAGGATTGTTGTTGACTGAGATCGCCGAGGGAATTTTTCCTGTGTGTTCTAGCAAATTAGGAGTCTCAAATAATCGTTGTATGCTAAAACATTTTAAAATCATTTGTTAGTCTTGAGGTGGGGGAGAGGAAATGAACATGATACCGTCAAGCTATCTAGAATGACTCACAAGCATAAGAACACGCTCAGGGCAGACTATGAAGAAGCAGAGCACAAGCTCCAAACTGGTTTAGATATAAGCTTAGATTGAATCAACCATGTCTGAGCTCATCAAGCAGCATGACAGACTTAACATGGAGCCATAAACAGTCCTCTTGGGTACTCTGATCTATCTTGCCACTCAGGTAAGCAAGCCTCCTTTTGTGATAGATCATCTTTTAACAAAATCACAACAGTCTTCAGGTTAGTCCTAGTCTGAAAGGCTCAGTCATTTACCTCAGGTCAATTGCACCTTACAGTACACTAAAGATATGGTTGTCCTATAATAAATTGACTAAAGATTTATCAACTAAGAAAAAGAAATAAGTTATTTACAAGGTTAAAGGAGGTATGTGGAGAGAAATGAGTTAGTCTTAGATTCCAAAAGACAATAGAAACTGCTGAAATAGGCAAGCTCTATATGCATCCCAGGGCTAAACCTGGCTAAGCAGCTAGGGAGTCCTTGCTTATGCTTAGAAATATTTGCTCTCAGAGTTCAAGCAGCATACAGAGATCCAGTTTCTTCTTATCAGAGGTGTTTTATTCCCTTCCTCCAGAGTTCTCTTCATGGGTGTAGGGGGAAGGACTAAACAAGGTCTTTTGTCCTCTGACGTTCTGCAGTGACTTCTGTGATGTCTATAGGCCTTCTTGGGCAAAAGGTGACATCTCTTTTGGAAAGTAAGCATTTCACGTTTGGTAATGCTTCTCTCCTGGTTGTCAGGGTTTACAGTTTTAGAGCAAACACCTAAATACTATCTTGTTACATGGGATACAGATTATATTAATGAAATGAATGTATGTATCAACTCACAAATATTTCATAATGACTAAGCACTAAACATATTCTTATAACGGTAATGTATTTTGACAATACCAACACATATGTGAGCCAGGCTGTTTTCCAGCTATGCATTTTGTCAGCTTTTTTTGAGGCCCAGGGGCCTTGACATGACCAGACACCTAGTCTACTAATGTGACAACCGCAACACTTACTTTTCAAAAGCAAGAGTTCAAGGGGTTTTCATTGTTAACTATTAGTTAAAAAAAAAAAAAAAGTTTGTAGGTGGATTAGTTTCCATTGTGATAGGTCTCAGCATTCATTCTTCACACATAAAGCAATAAATTAAATATTTAGCATGCATGTTTGATGTGAGGAAATTTACTTTGTCTTGGCATGCAATCCAGCTGTAGAAAAAGATCTTTTAATCTCTAAAGTTTGAAGTTTGGCTACTTTTCCAAAATATACCACAGAACTTAATGATGTCATTAAAGAAACTAACCAATGGCAAAATGCTTGAAGGTAAATGTCTCTTCAGACTCGTGCAAGGCTGTCGCAACAGTTGTCTCACTATGGCTATTTCAGAGTTATAAACAACATGTGTTCAGTAGAAAAGAACAGACTTCAAGCCCTATAGATGATAGTTGGTTTTCAGAGCTAAGCATTTCCACTCACACAGACATACTAGTGGGTTTTATTATTTTTTAGCCATTTTCCCAAATTATAACAGCAAAAAATTTCAAATGCCACAGTTTTTTTGGATCCTAAACTTGGAGAAATACTGAATATGCCAGATCGGATTGTTTGATTTGTGGTGCTAAATGCTCCTTTTTAACAAAGACCATTGTAAACAAACATGCACAATTGAATGGGCGGAAGTTGGAAAGTGATCTACTATATATATTAAAGAATTTGGCATCTTTATTTATATAAAATCAGTATGCAATGTGTACTGAGCTAGTGGCATTCTCTGAAGTAGCTCATCAACCTAGATACTACTGCTAGATTTTAAATATGGCTGCATCATTTTATACTCACCAGTAAGGTTTGCACAGTAACTTTGCAAGATAAGACCTTGAGAAAAGTAAGTCAGACTTCAGAGTTACATTAACACCATGCTAAATTCTTCATGGTGCTTAATGAACACATGATAGAAAATAGCCTTACCTCCATTTCTTTTATTCTGCACAAGGTGTTGGATGGGAGAGGGACAAAGGCGACAGCACTTTGTTAACAAAGCAGCTGGGGGTTAACCAGATGTAGGAGAATCCCAGGCAGAATAACATGGCATGAATGACCCTGTCACATGCTTCCCTCACTCCAGCACAGCACATGTTTCTGGGCAGGAGGGTGTACAGGTATAGTCAGAGGTTTCAATGACTGTGACCATGTAAACTTTAGGGATCTGTTGTACCTAGTGTTATTAGAGTAGCTCTAAATTATGCTAAGGTCCGATCCATCTTTGACCTGCTCCAGGATCTTGACCTAGTCCTGCAGTGATTGAGATCTGTCATTTCATTGTATGTAATGTCCTGTCAGGTGTGGGAAATTGCAAGTACAATAGAATTTCAGAGTTATGAACACCAGAGTTATGAAGTGACTGGTCAATCACACCCCTCAGTTTGGAACTGGAAGTCAGGAATCAGGCACCAGGACACTGCCTTTCCCCCCATGTATTAAACATAAATTACTAAACCATAATGAAGGGAAACTGGAATAATTTTTCTTTTGCAGAGTACTGTTTCAAAGCTATATTAAATCAATGTTCAGCTTTAAACTTTTGAAAGAACAACCATAATGTTTTGTTCAGAGTTACAAAAGTTTCATAGTTGCGGATAGCTTCCATTCCCAAAATGTTTGTTAATTCTGAGGCTTTATTGTAATTCTATGATCAGTTACGCAAGTAGAGGGCAATGAAGTAACTAAAGTATTTATAAAATGGTTAGCTCTGTCCCCTGCCTTCGCAGTGCTCACATAAAGTTCAGACATTTGTTTCTGTTGTGTTTTCTTTTGAAAAATTTCTTTGCTAAGAAGTTCTCTGGAGAACTGATTATCACCTACACCCCATACTCCACTTTTATTTTATTGAATGCTTAGGAATCCTGTAATGTTGTGCCTCTAATTCAAGAAATGAACAAATTGCTTTCACAGAGTCTTAACTGGATATTACCATGCACTTTTCATAATCTTTTTCCATTTATATTCCAGTAAATTGTTGATTTTAAAATTAGGATTTCAGCAGTACTGAGAGACAGCCTCATGAAAATGTAATTGTTTTAAAAATCAATAATAATTTTTAATATGAAAAATGCATTTTCTGCCAAATTAGGCACACATTTTCAGAGTGAGCTTAGATCTGCCATTCCAGTTTTATTGTTAGCACTGAATGTTCCAGAGCCTGAATACAGTCATGTCAATAAGCATTTACTTGTTGAATTTTGATCCCAATGAAATTGACTCAGAGGATTTATGACAGGCAATCTGACATACTCTCCTCTCCTGCCCACTGAAACTCGTACATGTATGACAGTAGTTTCAATACTCATAATAATGGTGAGATATCTGCTGGAAAATCTATCCAGCAAGGCATTGACCACTGAACACATTTTTTCAATGTTGTGAAGGATAGCTCTTAGTATAAAAGTGAGATCAGCACCGGAGGGGAAATGCAGCCCTAGAACAGACAAAACTAAAAGGAAGGGGTAGCAAGCAGGTCAGGAATTTGGGGCTAGTGATCATGCACTAATTTGGGGACTAGTTATTATGAACCAATCAAATTTTCATAGAAAGAAAGGCATTAAAAGATAGTCAAACCTTCTTCTCTTCTCTTCTCTTCTCTTCTCTTCTCTTACTGCACTGATCACTGCAGTGTCAATATCCTCTAGAGAAATGGTTATCTGTCATATGATGTTCGCTTATCTTCTCCCCAGCAGGAGAACTGTCTTGCTTTGGGGATTATTTTTTAGTAGACATGTTGATATATATTTATGTCAAAGAAGGAAAGGTCAAAGAGATGTGTCTAGTACTTGGAGTAGAAAGTCGTGAAGTTTGTGGTAGTGGTGCTGGTGGCTAGTTCATGGGGAAGCTCATTCCACAGTCATGGATCAAGCTCAGAAAAAGTCTTTCTCTTGCGCAGATGAACTGTATCCTTATTGTAGAGAGTTCCATTGTTCTAGAGCAGTATGGCTGTCAATCATGGTCTTCATTCCAAAGCTTTAGGCAGTTCTAGTCCGTGGAATGCCTTGAAGATAAGATACTGAACCTTGAACTTGTGTTCCATGGGAAGGCAGTGTAGAGAACAAGACAATATTGTTGAGAAGGCATGCAACTCTAGTTAAAGAGTTTCCTAAGCAGTCAAGGCTTCATGCTCATGTACTGCTGTAGTGTAGCCAAGAGGTCATAGTATTGTTCAATACTTTCATAATGGGTTAGGACAATGTGGTAGAAAATACTGATATAAAAGTTGCAGATAGCAGGCAAATGTCAGTTTGTGGAAGGTTGACAGGAATGTCATATATATGACATGGAAGACAGCCGTTCCACAATCCTTGGCACTGCTGAAGCCTGAATGGGAGTACTGTGTCCAGTTTTTGGCACCATATTTTAAAACAGATATGTACAAATTGGAGAGAGAGAGAGTCCATGGGAGGGCAGCAAAAATAAGAGGTTCAGGAAACATGGCCTATGAGGACACGATGAGTTTTGGGCATATTTTATCTAGTGGAAGGCTGAGCAGGGGTCTGATAAGTCTTTAAATATTCATTGGTTGTTATAAAGAGGAGGATGGATCAATTTCTCATGCATGGCCACCAAAAGTTGCATAAGAAATAACAGACTTATTTTGCATTATGGAATGGTTAGGTGAAATATTGGGGAAAACTTTCTTAACTGTAGGGATAGTTACCAAGGAAGATTGTAGAATACCTTTCATTGGAGGTTTTTAAGAACAGGATGGCCAAGTTATAGTTAATCCTGTTGACTCTGTGGAGATGGACTAGGTATCTTAAAGTCCTTTCCAGTTTTAATTTACATTTCTGTGGTTCTATGAAGGCATGAATAAGTGAGGACAGGTCATTGTCTGCCAAGATGAGAAGGAATCTCTTAGCCATTCAGAGATTACAGAAAGTATACACTCATGAGTGCTGCTTTGTGGAAGCTCAGTATTAGAATGGAATAGTATTCCTAAATTGTAGACTGAATTAACCAATCTGGGGTGTGTACTTTCAATCAAAGGAGACTTCACCATGGCTGTAAGCTCTGCCCCCAAGTATCACCTTTGTTTTGTTCTGATTCAGCTTCAGCCATCTGTTGATGTTATCCATGAATGGATCTCATCAAAACATTGGGGCCATCTTGGTGATGGTAATATGGTTATATGTGGTAAAAGATAGGTACAACTATGTATTATCTGTATGTTTCTGCATTTGAGGCCGTACCATCTGATCAGTTCCCTTAGTGGCTTCATGGAGATGTTGAAAAGGACTGAAGAGAATTGATGCTGTGGGACACCATAAGTAAGGGACTTAGTGAAGGAGTTTCTTATCACTGTTCAAGAAGAACTCAAACCACTTTCTTGCATCAATACAGGCCTTTGTCACCTCTCCTTACATAAACAGAAGTCTCACTGATTTGAATTAGAGGTTAATTGTCTCAGAAGTGCATATCATTTCCTTAATTAACTGCAAATAGCCTGGACAAAAGGCTGAGAATTACACAGTAGGAAGCTCCTTCATTAAGAAGAAGAAGGGCTAGATAACATAATAGATTTTTCCCATTGCTAACAAATTCTTACTCTGTGTGTGTATCTGTTTGTGCACCTCAAATGGTCATTGTAAAGTAGACTTAAGTCACACCTGGAAAATGGGTAAAAAGGATGGATGGTCTTTTGGGTAAATACTGAAACAAGACTCAAAAGATTTGGGTTCTCTTCCTATTTTTGCCATAGACTTCCTGTGAAATTTGGGGCAAATCACTTAATCGCCTTGTGATTCAGTTCTCCATTCATAAAAAGAGGAGGACATTAATACTACCCTTTTTCTCAATAGCATGCCTACAAATAAATAAAATAGAAGAAGCTTAGACATGAATTAAAAAAAAATCCTAAATCTCTTTGGCTAAAAGTGTTAGGATTCATGGAAAAAAAATAAGAAACTTATTTAGAGAGTAGAAAAGAGGGCAATTGGGTAGAATAGTCTGAAGAGTATACTGAATGATTTACATCTCAACTTCCCAAGAAATACAGGAAGAAAAAGGAGGCTAAAGGGAAAAGGAAACACTTACCACCAGAAAAGAATTTTAATGGACATGTTCAGAAAAAATCAAATCAGGAGATAAATGGGCTGAATACAGGAAGGAAAGAGAGCCAGGTTATGAGGCCTCTGTAGTGGCTGAAATTCTGGCACTCTCATTCTGAGACTTCCCCCTGACTCTATTTTTGGAAATATGCACCACATTAGTAACTTCTCAGTCTTCAGGAACAGTTGCTGTTATTAACAAGGTATTACACACCCTCCTCAGCATCTCTGCTATTTCACACTTCGTTTCTTTCAATACCACGATGAATATGATCCAGTGGTAGTGACTTAATGCCATTGAGTTTCTCAGGTTGCTCCATAATTTCCTGTTTAGTTACTTCAGTATCTATCAAGAGTATACTCATATACCATAAAAATTGCCTTCGTGATAGCAATTTCCCACTGACTTCTGTATAGACCAGGGGCTTTTAACCTTTTAAGGGGCCCTGCACCTCCTACAGCAATACATGGTAACCTCACACCCCTACCCCCCAAAAAAGTCAAACCATCTGTTATGAT
This sequence comes from Podocnemis expansa, assembly GCA_007922195.1. Taxonomy (NCBI): domain Eukaryota; kingdom Metazoa; phylum Chordata; order Testudines; family Podocnemididae; genus Podocnemis; species Podocnemis expansa. The sequence continues at coordinate 55,852,827 of ML681966.1, read as the reverse complement.
GACATCACTCTTGAAGTATATTAGGTGGGTGTTCTATGTTTAAATTGTATGTTACTACCAAACGCCTTGGACTCCCTTCCCACACGCCTAGGGTATGTGGGCACCCCAGTTTAAAAACCGCCTGGTATAGACTGATCAGGAAAAAAAGAAATGTCTCAACGCTCCTATGTGCTTTCTAATCTTTGGTTTATAGAGTGGCTGTCACAACAAACAAAAACAAACAAACAAAAGGCACTTGTTGGAACTGATACCTGAAATACTATAGTTATTTCCTGATACTTAGAAGAAAGAAATATTGAGAGTATTACGACCACCGAAGGCACATAAAGAATCTTTTTTGTCCCCTTGTCTTGGGGTAGGTAACCCAAAAAATAAGAAGATTTTAAAATTCCTTCAATAATCAAGTGGTTTGAGAACTGCAAGGGGTGTTGCCTACTAGTTAAGAAACTGAATAACAGAACAGAGATGGATATTGATTTTTAATAACAAAAAATGAGGTTTACTGATGCCAACAATTTATATATACATTTTAACAATGTATGATGTGTTTTAATGACAGTTCGCTTTTCAAACCATCCAGCTTTTAGATCTTTACTGAAAACTGATTGGCTGATGACACATTGCAGAATGAAGGCTTTGTTGAAGTAAATCATTAATTAGAAATTACTTTTAGTTAATATTTAGCAATAAAAGTGAGCTCTAATTCTTGGGAGGGAACAATGGAGAAGAGAGGAAGAACAACTGTCTTCAGTACTGGAAAAAGTACAAAATGTCATAGTCCTACAAACAAAATACAAATTTCATTTGAGCTTTGTCAAAGTAATTTTGAATTTAATATTCATTGTGTGATATACACTGATTTTCAAAGAAACTTGAGGGCCCTCTGAAAGAAAATGTAATTAAAATGTATTACTTATTCGATATAAAGAGGTCTTTGGGTACACAGAGAACTGAAACAAAGCATTTGACAAGAACTCCAGTATCCTCTCTCTGCATTGGCCCAGGACCAGATGTACAAGAGAAAGATGTCAGCACCACATCAGGACACAGATGTGGGGTAATCTCCTAAAACAACCTCCAATCGGTATAAATTGGATAGAACCTTGGAGCATGAAGGTTGATTGTCCTCTCTTTAACAAATTCTTTTAGCATCAGCTATAACCCCTTTATATATTCTTGTTATCCCTTAAAGTGTTCAATTTCATTAGAATCTTGCCCCAAAAAATTCTATCACTAAACTGAAATATTTGAGTCATACTTTTCACTAAGTAACCTTCTTTTATACAGCTTGCTTTTAAATAAGCAAGCAAAACAACCAACCAGCCTGTGTTCAGCCAACATTGCCTTGTTTTTTTCCTCTTCTTAGGTCACTTTCAGTTTTCTCCACCATAACTTATCTTTCCTAACACAACCAGAGCCAAGAGTAACCTTACAATGAAGGAACACATGGCCCCAAGAACATTTTGAAGTTCAAAGATAATAGTAGTTTGACTGTTAATTTTATCTCTCAGGCTCACCTTTATTCATAATCTTCATTAAAAGATTTTTCAATAATGCTTCTAAGATAGCCTTACACAAAACTTATAGACATCTTCAAGGTAGAGCACTAGTTTCTGTGCTTTCTAATTCTAAAGAATTAAGGTTTGGATTCCACAAAACTCTGGCAACCAGAATAGCATTTAAAAATCCTGTCAAAAACAAAAAATTGGGCACTTATCTTTGCAGCCCAATATTGTGAGTTTTTTGTTAGTTTTGTTCTGTTTTGTTTTTAAATCTAAAGTTAATTTAAAAAGTAAGTGGTACAAAGTCAGTGAAAATTAAGCAAAGCAGTTTACCTACTGATATTCTTCATTACCAGCCACCCTTCCCGCACTCCGGGAGTCCCCCTGGCTCCCACTCACTTACTTGCCATATTGCAGTGCTGAGAGAATTCCCCATCCCAGCTAGGCAGTTTAGGGAATTTGGAAGGCCTGGCTGCACCCAAGCTGGGGTGGGGCCCCCTAAGTGCAGCTCAGGGTTTGAGGGTGGGGAGTGTAATAGCCTGCAGCCTTGTCTTCCCAATCTCTTTCAGGGCTGGAGGCAGCTTTTCAGCCTTAGATCTTTTAGCAGGAAGCCTAGAGGGGGGCTGACAGGACTCAACTTCAGCTTGGCCTTGCCAAAGGGAAGACTGGTCTCTAGAGAAGGCACACTGAGAGTGTCTGGCTGTTGGAGGGCAATAGGCAGTTCTATGGGACACTTGGTAGGTGGGAAGAGTTGGAGGAATCAGGAAGATGCTAGCCTGACATTTACCAGGCTCACATTGAGATGCTCATAGAGTGTTTATCAGCAGGTGACTGAGCTGCAGGTCCAGGGTAGAGCCTGGGGGTGAGAGGGCCTCTGAAGGATGTAAGGGGGGCGGGCCTTAAAATATGGACCTGTGCCACTCTCTTATCTCTGTTCACAGCCAGGCAGCAGTGGACATTCCCAGTGCATGCCATGCCAAAAGTAGTAACACGAGAGCTAAGCTAGGGCTCTGTGGTAGGCGGGGGAGCTGCCCCTTCATCACTGCTGCTGAAGGCGGGTTTCTCAGCCTTACTGCTTCAGCCTCTGCAGCAGGAGTTGGGGAGCAGCAGCAGCCCCCACTCCAGCAGGTTACATCTATTCTAGCCCTTAGCCTGATGCACCTCCACAAGCCCCTCTGGCTGGCTCTCTCCTCTCCACCTTCTTTACCTACTACAGTGCAGAACCCCTTTGAGACTTTTCCAGCCAGGTAGATTAGGGAATTTAGAAGCCCTCACTGCAGCTGGCAGTCTTCTCTCCAGGACTTGAAATGAGGGGGAGGTGGCCGGGGTGTGTTGGGGTGCTCACTAAATTGGTATAACACTTTTACCAGCTGACAACTGGGGGAGGTGTTGGGAAATTCAGAGGGGATGCCGGGGCATGTTAGGCAAATCCGTGGCACCTGGGCTGGGGGCAGCCTCTGCCACTGCTAACAGTCCATCCCCGGGAATCCAGGCCAGCCATTAGACCAAACCTTTGCTTGGCCCCAGGAATTCGTGCCTTCACCTGCTAGAAGGTAGAAACTCAGAGGTGGGTATTTACAGATACATCAGCAACACTTTCATCACCCCCTGAACCCTGGGTCTGTACACACTCAGCTGAACCTCAGGGCTCCCAGAGCTCCCTCCCCTGTGCAGCTGGAGCTTAACTTGCATTCCTCCCCCTCAGCCTCAAGCTCAGTGCAGCTAGCTCCTGGTAGTCTACCCCCCTTACATATGCACCCAAGCCAAGCCCCTTCTCTGCTTCTCCAGCACACACCAAGCTACTGAGATCCTCCCTTGCCCAACATTGCACTTACTTGTACTTAAACAGGAGAATCTCCAGCTGTGAGCTGCCTTCTGCCCTGGCTCCTCCAAGCATCTGAGAGCAGGGTAGGGCAGGATATTTAAATGGCCCCAGCTCTCAGCTAGGGAGCCACAAAGCAGCTGCTAAGGAGCCTAAAATGGCTCACTGAGCCCATGTTGCCGATGCCCGTCCTATCTGGTAGTGATAGAGGTTGCATCTCTGATTCTAAAGTTTTGTATTCTGCTTTGCCCTTGAGCCATACATGGTCTACACCCTCTGACTTTTAAGGAACAATTTCTAATTTTTAAAATCTGCTACTTTAAAATTAATAAAAATCAGTCTTCTGTTATGATATAAAGTCTAATTGTGAAATGATTATTAATGCAATGTTTACACTTTGACCTATGCATATTACTTGAGGCTTGCATCCTGCCCTGTAGATACTAAAATGAATGGCTCAGAAATATAATGGTTTAGGATATAAAAATTACTACTCCAAACTATCCCCCGTTTGTGTTGTTTAGTCATTATAGTGTACAATGAGGTAATGAATTTGCTCTTACCCATACAGATGTACTCCCCTGCCACCCAGCTACCTCATAGACTGTAAAGTCAGAAGGGACCAGTGTGATTATCTGGTCTGACCTCCTGCACAGTGTAGGCCTCAAAACCTCACCTACCCACTCCAGCAATAAACCTCTAATCTATGACTGAGTTATTTAAGTCCTCAGATCATGATTTAAGGACTTTAAGACACAGAGAATTCACTAGCGGATGAGCCATGCCCCATACTACAGAGGAAGGCAGAAACAAACCCCAGAACCCTAGTCAATCAGCTCTGGGGGAGAATTCCTTCCTGACCCCAGATATGGTGATCAGTTTAAACCCCGAACACATGGGCAAGTCTCACTAGCCTGTCACCCAAGAAAGAATTCTCTGTGATAACCGAGAATCCGCTCCAACTATCCTCCCTTCTTAGGGCACTTGCATATCCACCACCAGTAGTCAAAGATCAGTCAGTTTCCAAAGTAGGCCATCCCATCATACCATCTCCTCCATAAACTTATCATGTTCAATTTTGAGGGCAGTTTGTTCTTGTGTCCATATTGGCACCACACTCAAATAATTCTTCTCCCTCACTGGTATTTAACCTGCTGATGTTTTCATAGAGAGCAATCGTATCTCCCCTGAACCTTCTTTAGGTTAGGCTAAACAAGCCAAGCTCTTTTAGTCACCTCTCATAAAGCAATACCTCCCAACTTTGTGTCTTTTGCAAACTTAATTACTACATTCCCACCTTTTGTGCTAAGGTCAATAACAAGAAGGTTAGGTAAGATAGTTTCCAAGACTGATCCCTGAGGGACTCCACTAGTAACCTCCCTCCAGCATGACAGTTCACCCTTCAGTATGACCTGTTGTAGCCTCCCCTGTAACCAGTTCCTTGTCCACCTTACTATTGATCCCCATTTTTTTTAACTTCATTAATAATTCCCTATGTGGAACTCTACCTAATGTCTTGCTGAAATCTAAATAAATTAGGTCCACCACATTCCCTTTATCTAAAAAATCTGTTATCTCAGAAAAGGAGATCAGGTTGGTCTGGCATGATCTACCTTTTGTAAAGCCATGTTGTATTTTATCCCGTTATCCTCAATATCCTTGAGTACTTTCTCCTTCAAACATTTTCCCAAGACGTTACATGCTACTGAGGTGAAACTAACAGGCCTGTATTTACCTGGATCACTTTTATTCTCTTTCTTGAATATACCAGAGGGGTAACCATGTTAGTCTGTATACAGCATAAACAATGAGAGTCCTGTGGCATCTTATAGACTAGCAGATTTCTTTGGGCATAACCTTTTGTAGGCTCCAACCCACTTCAACAGGTGCTTTGTCGGGTTGCATCTGAAAAAGTGGACTGGAGCCCATGAAAGCTTATTCCAGAAGAAATCTGTGTCTATAAGGTTCCACAGGACTCTTTAAAATAGGAACTCTATTAGTGATTCTCCATTCATATGGTACAACCCGTGAGTTTACAGGTTTAAAAATCCTTGCTAAAGGGCTGGGCATTTCATGTGCCAGTTCCTTTAATATCCTTGGACGAAGATTATCCGGGTCCCCCAATTTAGTCCCATCAAGCAGCTCGAATTTGGCTTCTGCCTTCCTTGGTTTGTGATCATGTTGTACCTGCAGTCAGGATGAAATCATCATACTGACGATCACATGTGTCAGACTTACTTGTTCCTTGACACATTATGAGGTGATGTTATCTTCAGTAATGTACATTTCTTTCGCTTAGTGGGTTCAGATATACTGGCTTACTGCTCTTTTCTCTAAGCATAAAGATTGACAGCAGCTCATCGCTTAATAGAGGAAAATCACTTAGTAACCACCCTTCCGACATTCCCTCATTTCATGAAAGAAATAAATGACTTCTGACCCAGAGTCATTCCAGTGAAGAGACTCCCAGTGGTTTGGATCAGGTCCTTTGATTGCATTCTATATAGATTCTCAGACTGATATAGGAAGTAGTGACTACTTCATGGTTATAAAAGTGTGTACCTCTTCCTGTTTTATTGGCATTCTTTGTACCCAGTGCCAGTAAAGAATGAAACTCTGGTGAGATCAGAATAATAGCTGAATTCACAGGCTTTAAAAAGGAGAGGTTGCATAAAGTAGGGGATGTAAAAGTTTATAACATAATTTGTGTGCAGAAATACCGTAACTGTAGACATATACAAGTGCACTTTTCATTGGCTATCGCACAAGGCACTGTTTGAAGACTTGCAAAACCAATCTTTAGTTCAGGATTTATCACACTGAATTCTAAATTCAGAAAAAGTGCCTTAGGTTTTAATTGAATTCAGACAATTCTCCTTCAAGTAGTGTCCCTGTTGGTGTTCCACCTTAGGTGCTGGCGCCACCACATGACACGGATTGGAGAGCTGTTTAGCAGTGCTCCTGTGGGTTGCGCAAGCACTGAGAGGCTGCCTCATGCTGCTTTTGGTGCCGTGCGACCCAACCACCCTCAGTTCCTTCTCAACCACCATGAACAACAGATGCAACTTCTCAGTGCTTCTGAGATACTTTTTCAGTTTTTCCTTCTATCTTGCCTTTATTTTACCTTGATTTTTTTCTCTTTGTTTCCTCCCCTGATTTCTTCAACAAACTAAAATATATTTTCACATCAGCCCAACCATGCTGGGCTCCTCAGTATTTAAACAGTGTGACACTTGCCATGACACCATGCTAGCGTTGGACAGTCACACAGAGTGCATCAAATGCCTTGTTGAGGGGCATGTTATTCAAAAATGCCACCACTGCCAGAATTTGAGCACCAGAGCTCACTGAGACCGTGACCTTTGGATGAAGCTCTTACTCATGGAGCACTCCCTGTGCCCCGCTTCTGACCCGGGACAGAGACCTTCAGACATCCGAGAGTGTCTCTCAGACAGGCGTGTCATACTGCCTCATTCAAAGAGAAAGAGATCTCCTTCACCTCTTTCTAGTCTACGTACCAAAGAGGGTATGGTTCCCTCTGGTACAGTGACAGCAAATTCCCTTAAAAGCTCTGCTGTCTTGGATCATAGGGAAAAAAGAAAACAAGCAGATCAATCCTCTATTAAGATGCCAAAGCCAAGTACTGCATTGGTATCACCTCAGCACTGAAGGCACCAACCTCAGTCTCATCTTCTGTCCTGGCACTGTCCTCTGCTATGGTACTGGCCGAAATGCAGGTACTGTCAGCCATGGCACCGGCTCCACGGGAACACTCAATGACCACTATGGTTCCACACGGTACTGTGGAGCTTTAGCCATCCTCGGCACCAACTGGTTCTATGTAAACATTCTGAAAAGAAGAAACGCTTTGACAATTTAGACCTTCTTCAAGGCCATTCACTGCACCCTTCCTTACAATTCAGTGACGATAGTCCAGCAGCCCTATTGTCTCAACCACCATCTCCAGAATCCTCCGACAGTGATAAGGAACAGGAGGAAGCTCCAAGACCAACTTTCTCACCAGGACCCTTTTCTCCATGGCATTGACATAGGATCCAGTTATAACACAGTTTCCCACCATACCCGTAGTACCCTCCAACATGGTACGCACAACCTCTGACATCGTCATATCCACAACATTTTCCTCATTACTCGGCTCCATCATCGAGACCATCTACCTCCCACCAATATAGATCACCTAAAAACCACCCCTCTGATCTCCATCCCAGGATCAGAACATGGAAGACAATGATGAGGTGGACATCACAGAACCAAGATCCCCCCCTTGCCCATTCTTCTTCTCCTTCTCCAGATGAATCAATCATTTCTCTTCACCTTTGATGGCTGATGATTTCCATTGGTTCCAAGATTTATTCTGAAGAGTAATGGAGGCCCTCAAAATTCTATTACAGGACATTCCAGAATTCCAACATAAGATCCTCAGGATTCTTCAAACCAAATCTTCCTCTACTATTGCTTTCACCATGAATTCAGCTATCACTGAACCTGCGAAGGATATTAGGCAAACTCCTGCCTCAATCCTGCCGAACTCAAAAAGATCGGACAAAAAATATTTCATCTCGAACAAAGACTCAGAATACCTATTTAATCATCCTCCACCCAACTCCCTCATGGGGGAAGCAGCCAATCAAAGACATAGGCAACAATTTAATAGATCAATTCCTAATGACAAGGACAATAAGAAAATGGATCTCCTAGGCAGGAAAGTTTATGCTTCCACCTCACTGGAACTAAGGGTCTCAAATTATTCTGTCTTATTGGCTAATTATGATCATGACAACTACTTGAAGTTAGAGAACTTTATTGAGCACATCCCAAATGACAAAAGGCATCAATTCCACACCAGTATCAAGGAATGCCAGCTGATTTCAAGAACCACTCTTCAGGCAGCCCTCAATGTTGCTGACATGGCAGCCCGCACTGCCACATCTGGAGTCATCCTTCAGGGATGCTTCTGGCTCCATTCTGCAGGCCTGCTGAGACAGCTCTAGGCAGCCATAAAAGATCTACCTTTTGAAAAGAAGTATCTGTTTTCAGAAAAAACTGACCAACTGATGCATGGTGCGCCACCCTCAGTACGTTCAGGATCCAATAATGTGCCGCAGAACATGCTGCTATCAGCCATACAATTCGAGTACCAATTTCCACCCCTCACCAGGTCCCGATATTGATGACAGGATTATGGGCCAAGACGCAGACAGTGGTCCTAGAGACGCAGACAATGATCAAACCAATCCCCTGCATCCCAACCACCTCCTTCAAAGCTGCAGTTTTGAGGTGCAAGCCGAGGGCCTGCAAACCTCTCTGATATTACTTGAGCCTTCCACCAACCCCACATCTGCTGACCATTTATGACCCCTTTACCACCAGTGGGCATCTATCTCAACAGATAAATGGATTCTCGATACCATCAGGTTGGGGTATGTTATCCCTTTCTCATCAAAACCCCTACCACATTCCCCCTTCCCACCCTCTTCAGGGACCCATCTCACATACACTTCCTGGAACAGGAGGCCCTTTACCTGCTACAACTGGGGGCCATTGAGAGGGTACCAGAGGAATTCTGTGGGAAGGGATTCTACTCACTATATTTCTTAACCCAGAAAAAATCAGGAGGGTGGTGTCCAAATCCTAGATCTTAGAAATAAATTAATCTGCATACTAAATTCAAAATGGTCACATTTTCCTCCATTATTCTGGCTCTTGAATATCAGAACAGGTTTGTGTCCCTTGACTTACAGGACGCGTATTTCCACATTGCCATTTACCCCCACCCACAGAAAGTACCTCAGATTCATAGTTAATAAATCACATTATCAATACATGGGTCTCTCTTTTGGTCTCTCTACAGCACCAAGGGTATTTTCAAAGATGTTAGCAGCCATAGCTGCTCACCTCCAGAAGAATGACGTTAAACTTTTCATTACTTAGATGACTGCCTAACAAAATCCACAACCTTTAAACAAACATCACTGGCAGTTCAAATCATAATTTTGCTATTTCAAAGAATTGGACTTCTAATAAATCCAAAAAAATCCACTCTTTGCCCTACACAGAACATACGATTCATTGGGGCTCATTTGGATTCTATGGCAGCTCGATCCTTTTTTCTGCAAGACAGGGCCAAAACTATTATTTGCTTAACAAATACAGCTATCATAGCTCCCACACTAACTGCAAAGGACTGTCTACAACTTCTCAGACACATGACTGCTATTACCTTTGTAGTTTACAATGCCAGACTCCATATGCAGCCCTTTCAGCTGTGAGTTGCTCAGGTTTACAGGTCAAAGTTTCACTCTCTCCAAAGAATACTAGCCATACCCTGGAAAATCAAACATCTTTTACAGTGGTGGATGGTACCCTCAAACCTAATCACAGGCCTACCCTTTGTGCAACGATCTCCTACTATGGTCATGTCAACAGATGCTTCTCTCTTCAGATGGTGAGCTCACCTCTTGAACCATATGACTCAAGGCAGATGGTCACCTCAAGAAACTGCTCTACATATAAACATTCTAGAGCTACAAGCGGTAGGAAATGCATGCTGACACTGCCACAAATTTCTGGCCCACCAACAAGTCAAGATCATGACAGACAATATGGCCTGCATGTTCTACATAAACAGGTGGGGGAGGACGACCAAAATCCCTTTGCATGGAAGCTATAAATCTATGGCATTCATGCATAAGCAACGATATCCAGATCTCTACCTCTTACCTACCTGGCATTCAGAATACAACCGCTGACTTTCTCAGTTGGTCCTTCACTCAAAGTCACATGTGGGAACTAGACAACTCAGTCTTGCACAGAATATTCCACCTTTGGGGATGTCCTTCAATACAGGAGCGTCGCTGCCCTGGGAAGCAACTGGGGGCAGCGGCTCAGGCCCCGTCCCCTACCCAGAGACCATGCCCCTGGCTAGGGCTGGGGCCGGGAGCAGCTGCTGCAGGCATCTGGACCCAGGATCACCAGGCAGGGACGGGGATGGGAGTGGCCTGGGCAGGTTGGCCCCTGATCTCAGGCCTGATCAGGCCGGAGACTGGGAGAGGCGGGGCCCCGCCAGACCTGGGGCACTGGTGCTGGGAGTCGGGGCATGGGTCCTGTGTGTCCGGCGCCAGCGACGCCCCTGCTTCAACAGACCTTTTTGCAACCTACAGAGACAGCAAGTGTTTCCACTATTGCTCCAGAGCAGGTGTGGGCCTGCGATCAAAAGGCAATGCCTTCATCATCAAATGGCCAAATGCTCTTCTTTACACCTTTCCTGCAATACTGCTGATACCCAGAAGTTATTGAAGACTCGGCAAGAGTTGGAGAAGATCATACTTATAGCACTGGCTTGGCCGAGACAACCTTGGTATACGAGCCTGCTGGAACCTCCAATCTCATTACCTCCATGGGGAGGGACCTCCTAACCCAACAGAACTGTCTGCTCAAGCATCAGGACCCCAATAGGTTACACCTGACAGCATGGTACGTCAGTGGTTCCACCAGGAAGAACTCTTGTGCTCTGAAGAAGTTCAACACATTCTTTTAAACAACCACATACCATCCACAAGAAAGACCTATCTTCAAAGGTGGAAAAGGTTCTCCCCTTGGTTCGTAAACAATAATGTTGACCCCCCCTTTCAGAATCCATTCCTTCAATCTTACAGTACCTCCTGCATTTGAAGTCTTTCTCTTTATCTCTTAGCCCCATTAGAGTTCCCCATGCATCAATCACAACATTCCACAATACTTACCAAAATGACCCTATCTTTTTACATCCTATCGTAAAGAGATTCCTCTTGGGTATCCAAAACCTCTATCCCCAGTCCCACCTCTCAACTCCTGCTTGGGGCCTAAATCTGTTATTCAGGACTATTATGAAACCACAGTTTGAACTGATGGCAACATGCTCCCTTTTACATCTGTCCATAAGGTGGTGTTCCAAGCGGCTATCACATCTGTTTGACGCATTAGCGAATTGCGAGCCCTCTTGGCATCACCTCTATATACTATATTCTATAACAGGCATGGCCAAACTGTGGCTCAGAAGCCACATGTGGCTCTTGAATGAAAAAGTGCGGCTCATGGAAGAATGTCAGCAAATCAATTTAGTAGATAAAAGTATATGGCTATATGCCTCCGTGCAGCTCTCAAAGGTTTAATAATCAACTCATACAACTCAAGAGCCACATAAGTTTGGCCACCCCTGTTCTATAAGGATAAAGTCTCACTCAGACAACATGTAAAGTTTCTGTGAAAGGATTCTACAACTTCTCACCTCAACCAAATGATTCACTTACCTGTTTTCATGCCGAAACCTCATTCCACGCCTCTGGAGGCAGCTCTTCACACCCTCAACATTTGCAGAGCCCTCGCTTTTTACCTGCAAAGAACAAAATCTTTTAGGTCTGCAAACAGACTCTTTGTCTCCATAGCGGACAGCGATAAGGGACAACCAATTTCTAAGCAAAGACCATGTAAGTGGATAAGTTGTATCCACACATTTTATAACATTTCTCAAGTGTCACCCCCAGTGCACATTAGAGCACACTTAACGGGAGCTGTTGCCATCTCTCCTGCCTTTTTCCATAACATCCCTATCATTGATATCTGAAAAGCAGCCACATGGGCATCAGTTCACAGTTTCACAAAACACTGTGCATCGGACTCGGCAGTTGGCCTTGTAGTCCTGTCAGCTATTGAAAATTAAAGCTCTGAAGTCCCTCCTGCTGCACAGGGTCACTGCTTTAGAGATACTTAAGGTGGATTTCCAAAGGGATAGCCGTGTTAGTCTAGTCCAGCAAAAAAACAACAAGGAGTCGTGTGGCACTTTGAGACTAACAGATTTATTTTTCGCATGAGCTTTCGTGGGAGAAAATCCCACTTCCTCAGATGCTTCGAAACACTTAAGGTGGAGCGCTTGTGGGGACACTCAGGAGCTCCACTGGCCCTGGGAAAAGACCTGGGGCTTGGGCATTGAGACTCAGGGTTTGTGTGCAGCTGCTACCACAGGCAGCCCAGCAGCAAACACAGGGCTGGGATTCGGGGCTCAAGTCCTGTAAGCTTGGTGCCAGCAATGCCTCTGGGGACACTGCTCAAAGGAGAAGAAAGGGTTACTCACCTTGTGTTGTAACTGTAGTTCTTTAAGATGTGTCTCTCCATCGGTGCTCCATCCACCCATCCTCCTGTCTACTTTGGAGATCTTAGGCCACTCTGGTTGAGAAGGAACTGAGAGTGGTCGGGTCATGCATGCCACAATGCCACCAAAAGTGGCACGAGGCAGCCTCTTAGAGCTCATGTGACCCACAGGAGCACTGCTAAACAGGTCTCCAATCCCTGTCGTGTGGTTGCGCCTGCACCTAGGATGGAGCACCAACAGGGGGCCACATCTCAAAGAACTCCAGTTACCACAGAAAGTGGGTAACCCTTCTTTCTTAGTTCAGAGCTATGTAAAAAGCATGGACCACCCATTCCACAGAGTTGTCCACACTGCCTACCAATTTCCTTCTTCAACAGCTGGAGCACCTCCTCACTCTCCATCTTCATCTTCAGTTGTTCTTGTGCTATGGGACATTAACACAATAACTCTTTGACCCTCTCTCTTCTTGTGTCCAGAAAATCTATAGATTTTCAGATCTATGAATAGTGTGAGCTCCATTTCTTGGTCTTTGCTCAGGTGGCACAGCAGATATTCAAACTAAAGTGTCACCTGTCTAACCATATGTCTGGTGTTTCTAATTGGTTTATTACTGTAAGCCTGCGACTACATTCCTTTAGGCCATGTCATGTCATGTCACATGACCTCAGAGGGTCAGCAGTAGGGGATATACATCCTCTCTGCTCAGTCCTCAGTTATTCCTTACTCTCCTCCATATGCATCCTACTCCTTGGAGGCAGATCCTTGGTGTCTGAGCACTGGCTTTAAATTTCTACATCTGAAGTTTAGCTTAATGAAACCATTTTAAAAAAATATATGAACCAGTGGGTGAAGACTTTATTATAATAGTGCTGTGCATTCGGAATATACATTTCAGTGAGGTGGAAAAGAGTAGCTGATTCTAACATGTCTACAGTTCTCAGCAAATACTGTTCCACACGAGCTCAGTTAGAGAAGTTTGAATATTAGGTGTCCAGCCTTCTAAACTTCAAGGAACAAATTTTCAATGGTTCTTTTTCTTGTATATGTGCAAATTTCTGCTTGATGTCTATATATTAATACTACTTTGAACGAATGGGTATTCCTTCTACATGTGACAAAAGGCAGATGAACATATCCAACAGTGGGTTCTTTTCTTGAAAAATTAGTGTCCCTTAGACTTGATAGATGGCCCACCCTAAACTCTGTTCTACCATACTGAGTTACAAATATGTAGTGGGAAACATGTTTTTCCTTTTTTCTTCTCTGGTGTGACAGAGTCAAGCCTGATGGCTATAAGAGAGTAGTGGGGGGCAGGTATATGAGCCCTAGGATCAACAAAGCCTTGTTTCCTGGGTGAGGAGGGCAGGGCTGCTCTAGGTCAATTAAGGAGCCTGAAGTCAGTTGGAGCACCTGACTTCAATCAGTGGGTAGACATAAAAAGCCCAGGTTGCAGTCAGGCAGGGAAGGAGTTTTTGGTGTGGAGTCTGGAGGAGCATCTAGTAGTGGAGTGTGTGGTTGAGCGGAGCAGAGCAGAGAGGATTGCTGAGCTGGATGAAACTGACTAGTAGCTGTTGCTACCAGCTCTTGGGAGGTACAGGTAGCCAGCACAAGCTTATCCAGAGGGACCTTAGGGGCCCAGACCCAGCAGCCTGCAAGCTGGAGAGCCCAACCTATGGAAGGAGGGACTTGGGCAGCTATGTCTTTCCAGGTTTTGGAAGTGGGAAGCTGGGCTCCAGCTGGCTGGCAAGACTGGAAATGCAGGACCCGCAGTGACTGGGCTTCCCCATTTTGTCACAGTGGATTATTTCTGACCCCTATGTGATACAAATATGCTGAGAAGTTGATTAGGTTAGCAGCCGTAAGTAACCCCACCAAAAAGCCTGGTTGGTCAGTGGATTGTTGACTAGCTTCTTTTTGCAGTATTCCAGAATCTGCTCCTATTGGTTTAGTAAGATCAGAGTTCTGACACCAGCAGAATCTGCATTGCAGCTACTGGTTTTCTCTGTGTGATAGCAGCATGTTTTCCTCTTAGGAAACAAAAAGATCTTGAAGGTGACCTTTGCCTTTCTGGACTTTATATCTTCTAGGCCTCATCTATAGAGATATGGTTCTATGGGCTCTCTTCAATGTGAAAGATAGGTGTAGGGCTTTTGTTAGAGTACTCATATTTGTACAGTCTGCTCTGTGGGACTGTAGTCCATTAACTGTGATGATACCCCTACTGCAGTAATCCTGGTAGATAAATTTGCTGGAAGGAACATTCTTGTAGCAACATCTGACCTCAGAGGCTAGCCTCCTGGACAGACGAAACTATCTTGATCATCACATACTCTAAAGAGGAAAACTGTCTTAAAAAGATGAAATTCCACATCATTATACAGAATCAAAATGAATAGATTAGACTTGTGTACTGGTATGAATAGGTAAGGAAAAGCCAGGAGTGGGAATAGATTTTATGCTTGTTCAGTAGTTACAAAGGTATTATCATATTTTAGATCCCTTCATCTGGTAGAAAAAAAAATCTAATTTTAATTTTTTGGTACCAGACTATAGAGAAAAAACAGATATGTAGTACCCTTTAAGATTATAGAATCTTATAAATGTAGCATTGGGAGACTTCAAAAAGTCATCAAGTACAGCCCATGCACTGAGGCGGGACCAAGTAAACTTAGTCCCTTACAGTTTTTTGCCCAACCTGGTCCTAAAAACCTCCAGTGGTGGGGATTCCATGATATCCCCTGGGAACTCTATTCCAGAGTTTAACTAACCTTATAGTTAGAAAGTTTTCCCTAATAGCTAACCCAAATCTCACTTGCTGCAGATTAAGCTCATTAGTTCTTGTCCTTTCTTCAGCAGACGTGGAGATCATGTTCCTGAAGACAGTTATCAAGTCCTCTCCCACCAGTCATCTTTTCTTTAGTCCAAACATACCCACTTGGTTTTATCCTTTCCTTATAGGTCAGGTTTTCAAAACATTTTATCATTTTTGTTCCTCTCTCCTGTCCATTCTCCAGTTAGTTAATATCTTGCCTCAGCTGAGGCCCCTAGAACTGTACACAGATGAGGCGTCACCAGTGCTGATTAGAGCAGGACAGTTACTTCTTAAGTCTTATACATGACATTCCTGTTTGTACACCCCAAAATGACATTATGTGGTACCCAATGGTGTACTCAGAGTCCATTTAAAGGAAGAAGCCTGCCTTCTAATCACAGATTATTTAGAGTGACCCAGTTACTGAAACTGAGGATTAAGCTGAGCATTTCTCTCTGCAGCCTGATCCTGTTATTGAAAGCCTTTCAATCTCTAACCCTCCCTTGAGCTCATACCAACCATTACACAAGGCATGTCTGCCTCTTTTGCAGTTGAAATGGTAAGTTTGCTTCCCTTTTGGTGAAACTTACAAATGAAAGCAACGGAAGAGTGACTGCCCTGGTCTCTAAAAGCTTTGTTTTTATAAAGGACAAGGCAACACTTAGGATACTACAAAATGTCCAGCCCAAGCTGATATCCCAGGGATAAATGTAAGGGATTACCAGAGGCCCATACTAAAATCAGTCACCAAATTGAAGAGATGTTTCAGAGGATTTTCCTGCCTGTCATGTGGTCACCTCTCTCAGATACTGCTAAATCATCTTTTCAAGAGGGTGATCACCCCTCTTGGATACTGCTAAATCTTTTCTTCAAGAGGCTGCTTTCTCCAAGTTTATGAACATACTCTTAAAGCCAGTATTTTGTCTTTGGAATCGACCAGTTTGTAGTTTGCAAATCCTGGTCACTCCACCAAGTATTAACCCCTCCTCCCTTTTTCTAATTACACAAATGATGTTCTTTATTCAATAAACTGAGTGGATGTAGTTCTCAGGTAGTGTAAATCAAGATAGATCCTTTCATTTCAGTTCAGAAGTGCCAGTTGACACCAGCTGAGGACTTGGACCATTGTCTTTCAGTTTATATAGAGAAATTGGGAAAACCCCACTGAAAAACCCTAGCGCATGCTTTTACAGTGGGTCAAAATTGAAGCATCTTGCTACTTCATTTGCTTCTTTGGATGTGTAGAAGATGGGTACACTTATTCAAGTTGTTGTAGCTTTTAGGTATGAATCCAATTTACCAGCAAAATTTTTCTATTTTGAGAGATTTAAACAAAGACAATTCTCTAACAATAATGAATGAAGAGATTTTTATCATTTTTTCAGTCTTATCCCAGGTTTCAACTGCCTTGTCTTCCTTACAGCAACCTTTCTGATTGGTTTATACAGAATAATACATATTCTTGATCACTTAGGATATGATCTCAGCATGTGAGGAGGAGGGATTCATTAAAATGCCTGGGAATAGGAGATACTGTAAATATGGGAAATGTGCAGAATACTGCAGGTCATAGCAGTAGATAGTAGTGGAAAGATAGTGACTCAAGTGTTAGAGCATTTACAGGAGACTGTAAGCCTAATACAATTCTGCAAATAAGTAAGATATTGAGAAAGTAGCTACAATGCCCAGTGTGTGCTTTCATCTACATAAGTAGTATTCCAGTGTGAAATGTGGGTTTGGTTGGTTCCATCTCCTTTGCTGACCTGGAGACATGAAGATCTTGAAGACAACAGAGAGCACTCAGCCAGTTTTAGTGCTCCTCCGTAGGGTCTTGGGCAGCCTCAGTATTTAGCCAATCATGTGGGAAAATACCTGTGAAAGGAAGTTGATTTTATAGTTATATTTTTGCCTATATATTATTAGTTACATTGTTTCAAGGAACAGATCAAGACAATCTGGGGACCTTGGCACAGCAACTTATAGACACTCTGTGGCCCAGCATTGCCTTTGGAGTGGCAGGGGCCTCCTTCCCTTTCTCTGGAGTCAGAGAGAATAGTATGAGGTCCCTTTCTTCAAAGAAGAGCAGCAGCACTCAGCAATTCTTAGAAACATTTTGTATAGCAGCTGAGGGTCTAAGTAACACGTAGAGTAGATGTTAGAAATGCCACTTGGTTGAAACTAAAACTCTTCTTAGAAACATAGCTGTTTTGATGAAAATTTGGTCAGGAAGGACTTCTGGGTTCAGAATAGAATTTTGGGGGAGGGGGAGGGAGAGCGAGAGAGAGAGAGAGAGAGAGCGAGCGAGCGAGCACGCGACTGATTGACTGACCGACCAGAAGAGCCAATAGAGCAGTGGGCAGGGCATTTGTCTGATATGTGAAAGATCCAGGTTCAAGGCCTTAATAAGTATTAGGGAGGACCTGGATTTTTCCTATCTCTGAGTGCCCTAGTAACTGAGCTATACAGTCATAGAATCATAGAAACTAGAAGGGACCATGGGAGGTCATCGAGTCCAGTCCCCTGCACTCATGGCAGGACCAAGTACCCTCTTAGACCATCCCTGACAGGTGCGCTTGTCTACCCTGCTCTTAGAAGCTTCCAGTGATGGAGATTCCAGAACCTGCCTAGGCAACTTATTCCAGTGATTAATCACCCTGAGAATTAGGAATTTTTTTTCTAATCTTCAACCTAAACCTCCCCTATTGTAATTTAAGCCCATTGCATCCTGTCCTACAATCGGCAATTTAAGGAGAACAATTTTTCTCCCTCCTCCTTGTGACAACCTTTTAGGTACTTGATAACTGTTATCATGTTTCCTCTCAGTCTCCTCTTTTGTAGATTATACAAACCCAGCTCTTTTAATCTTTGCTCATAAGTCAAGTGTTCCAGACCTCTAATAATTCATGTTGCTCTTCTCTGGACTTTCTCCAATTCATCCACATCTTCCCTGAAATGAAGTAGCCAGAACTGGACACAGTACTCCAGTTGATGCCTTATCAGTGCAGAGTAGAGCAAAAGAATTACCTTACGTATCTGACCTACAATACTCCTTTGAATACTTCTTAGAATGATGTTAGCTCTTTTTACAACAGTGTTACTCTGTTAACTTATTTAGCTTGTGGTCCACTATGACTCCCAGATCCCTTTCTGCAGTACTCCTTCGTGGGCAGTCATTGCCCATTTTGGATTATTTCCTCGGAGGAGTACTTTACATTTGTCTTTACTGAATTTCATTCTGTTTACTTCAGACCATTTCACCAATTTGTCTAAATCATTTTGAATTGTGATCCTGTCCTCCAAAGCACTTGCAACCCCACCCAGCTTGGTAACATTAGCAAACTTTATAAGTTTATTCTTTATGCCATCATCTAAATCACTGATGAAAATATTGAACAAAACCAGACCAGAACTGATCTCTGTGGTACCCCACTCGTTATGTCCTTCCAGCATGACTGAATCATTGAGCTACTCTCTGGGAGTGGATAGCCAACCACTTTTTAATCCATCTTATAGTAGCTCCATTCAGGCTTTACTTCCCCAGTTTGTTAATGACAAGGTGATATGAGACCATATCAAAAGCCTTACTAAAGTTTAGATACACCACATCTACTGCTTCCCTCTATCCACAAGGCTTGTAACCCCATCATAGAAATCTAACAGTTGGTTTAATACCATTTGTTCTTGATAAATCCACTCTGAGTATCACTTATCACCTTGTTCTCTTCTGGGTGTTTGCTAATGGATTGCTTATTAATTTCCTCCATTATTTTTCCTGATACAGAAGTTAAATTGACTAGTCTATAAACTGACTGGGTTGTCCTTATTTTCGTTTCTATAGATGGGCACTATATTTGCTCTTTTCCAGTCCTCTGGGATCTCTCCAGTCTTCCATGATTTTTCAAAGATAATAGCCAATGGCTCAGAAATCTCCTGAGTCATCTCCTTATGTAGTCTAGGGTGCATATCATCAGGCCCTGGTGACTTGAAGACATCTAACTTGTCTAGGTGATTTTTAAATGTTTTTTTCTCTATTTTAGCTTCTGATCCACTCCCATTTTTACTGCCCTCCTCTATGTAGGGCATCTAGTCACCACCAACCTTCTCAATGAAGACCAAAACAAAGAAATCATTTAGTTCCTCTACCATTTCCACATTTTCTGTTGCTGTTTTTCCCTCTTTGTTAAGTAACAGTCTTATACTGCCCTTGGTCTTCCTCTTGTTTCTAATGTATTTTAAAAATGTTTTTTTTTGGTTATGATTTATGCATTCAGCTAATTTGATCTTGGTTTGTGCCTTAGTCTTTCTGATTTTTCTTCCTCTTTTACCCAGTGAATTTTTATCTATTTTTATAAAGTGGAATAGTTCCAACTATAGCGTTAGAGATTAATTTAAAATCCAAGTTCAAATCCCTTCTATGAATAAGGCATAGCAGAGACTTGAATTTCTGTCTCTCACATCCCAGGTGAGTGCCCAAAAAATGGGTATTGCCTATTCTGATCTGTCTCTGTTTCACTGTGGAAAAAAAAATTACAGTATCAATATTGTGCAAATTTTACTCCTTAATGAAACAAAAACAAATAATGAAATTTTAATACTTTTTACTAAATGGAATTTTTTGATTTTTTGGCCTGCCCTAATAACACACCATTCAGATGTATATTGCAATTCACAACCCTCAGAGCAACCATTACTGACTCTCTTCAGACTCAGACATACATCACTGTGTTGGTCAAAAGGACTAAAAATTTAATTTTTTTTGTTTTGTTTTGTTTTAATGAAAGTTTATATTCTGAAGTAACGTCCTGACTCCCAGACTGGGGTCCTAGGCATAAGCCTAGATTGAGGAGTGAACAATCTGTCCCTGATTCTGAAGTGTATTAAAACAGCTATGAAAATATCTGAGACATATATCCTGGTGTTGTACCCACATAATATGCACATACTCAGAGACCATCCTTCAAGAAAGATAAGCTCAGACCATGCAGGAATAAATTTTCAAGTGAACATATGTATTAATTTTCAGATATAAACGTGGAGTTATATATTCATTATTTATTTTACAAGAGGAACTTAAATTCATAAGTTGTCTTTTTAATAATAACTTTACTGTTCATAAGCAATTTAACTTAGTGTGAGGATAAAATGTTATAAGGTTCAAATTATTATTTTATTTCTTATTTAGCATTTATATTAATGTGCAATATTTATAGTACTGAAGCATCCAGAGATCTAAATCAGAATTAGGGCTCCATTATACTGGTCACTCTAAACACATGCATGAAGATTTGAAGAGGGTAAATGACTTATGACAATCCTTCTTTCCCACCATCAGATACAAGCATATTATATATTCGCATATTTTTTTCATAGATGC
Source organism: Podocnemis expansa (assembly GCA_007922195.1). NCBI lineage: Eukaryota > Metazoa > Chordata > Testudines > Podocnemididae > Podocnemis > Podocnemis expansa. The sequence continues at coordinate 55,832,169 of ML681966.1, read as the reverse complement.
ATCAGACATCTGCCCTTCAGAAGTTGTTGTGATTAAAAATAAGTGCCATCTGTCCATTAGTATAGTCATATTATTGGCTGAATACTCTATGGCAAACAAAAAGTTAAGTTATGTATCTTAGCCTGTTTTGGTACATTTATAATTAAAACTAAGTCTATCACAGAGGTTGTGGAAGTCATAGATTCACTTCTGATGACTTAAATATTGTAAGAAGGTGTAAAGTCAGGGGAAAGTCTTCCATTCACTTTAATACATTTTCACTAGGTCTGCAATGATATTAATTTCAAAGGAGGCATGTCTTATACATAGATGCAATAGCTTATGCATCTTTTCAGTGATCATATGGCATAGAGATACATAACATATTGCTGTTTTTGTTGTTTACTTTTCTTCTGTTCCATTACTTTGCTGTCTCTGCTCTTACAGTGGACAGGTCTGAAGGCCTGGAAAAAATATATGGACTTGAAGTGACTTTTTGAAGATCAAAATGCTAGGCTTATCCAGGGATAATATCTATAAATCAAAGGAATACAAAAATTGAAAATTAAAATACTGCATGTTACCATTAGTTTTACAAAAATATACAAGTGAATGAGCTAATGCAAACTAATGTTATTAGTAAAGAACATGCCGAGCAGTAGGGAAATAAATCAGAGCCAAATAAAAAAAGTGTGTGTGTTTATATTTTAATCTTATCTTTGCTGCCTCCAGTCTTCACAACCTAAACATAAAATAAATTGATGTTTCTAGGATACTTTTACTGCAGATCTGAACAAAAACCTAGGATAAAGGGCAAATACTTAGTGATATTAACTGTGGATCCTCTCCAGCCTGAAAATCCTGCTCCTGCCAATTTCTTCGGCCTCTGAGCTACAGAGAGACGATGCGAGTATCCAGGGCTTCCTTCCTTGTGTATGACTAATCCATTCTCTTCCCACTACCCATCCCAAACAATTGAATTTCTGCTAAAAGGTTAAATCTAGAAAATATGACATGTTTTCAGTGAGTAGAATATCTTGACTTCTGGTTGGAGCTGTTTCTGTTTCCCTTCTTAATCTGCTGCTCTTGTGGAGAAATTGTGATATTTAAAACTTCTAAAATAGATGCTTGCAAATTTCAAACTGTTCTTATAAGATAGAAGGCTATGATGCTGTTGAACACAGTGCTTGTACCACTATTAAGTTCCTCTACAATCAGTGAGGAGTGAAGTCAATGGATACATAAACCTAAATAATCTAATTTATCTATAGACTTTTATGTTTACTACTGTAGTGTAAATATGGAGTGTAAAGTACTCATAGACTCTAAGGTCAGAAGGGACCAATATGATCATTTACTCTGACTTCCTGCATGATGCAAGCCACAAAACCTCACCCACTTGCTCCTATAACAAGCCTCTAACCTTTGACTGAGTTATTAAAGTTCTCAAATCATGAGTTAAAGACTCTAAACAACAGAGAATCCACTAGCAAGTAAACCATGCCCCATGCTACTGAGGAAAGTGAAAAATCCCCAGAGCCTTTGCCAATCCACCCTGGCAAAAATTCCTTCCCAACCCCAAATATGGTGATCAGTTAAAATCCTGAGCATGTGGACAGGTCTCACCAGACAGACACCCAAGAAAGAATTCTCTGCAATGACTCAGAACCCACCACATCTAATGTCCATTCTCAGGATACTGGCATATCCACCACCAGTATTCAAAAACTGGTCATTGCCAAAATAGGCCATCCCATCAGATCATCCCCTCCATAAATTTATCAAGCTACGTTTTGAAGCTAGCTAAGTTTTTTGCCCCCACTGCTCCCTTTGGAAGGATCTTCCAAACTTTATTCCTCTGATGGTTAGAAACCTGCGGCTAATTTCAAGTCTAAATTTACTAATGGACAGTTTATATCCATTTGTTCTTGTGTCCATATTGGCAGTGTACTCAAATAATTTCTTTCCCTCACTGGTATTTATCCGTCTGATGTATTTATAGAGAGCAATCATATCTCCCCACAACCTTCTTTAGGTTAGGCTAAGCAAGCCAAGCTCTTTAAGTTGCCTCTCATAAGGCAGGCTTTCCATTCTGCAGATCATCCTTGTAGCCTTTCTCTGCACCTGATGCAGTCTGAAGTAATCTTTCTTAAACATGGAGGACTAGAACTCCACACAATATTCCAGATGTGGACCCACCGACACCTTTTATAACATTACTAACACCCCCCCCCCCGTCTCTATTGGAAATACCTGTTCTGATGCATCCTAGGACCACATGAGCTTTTTTTCATGGCCGTGTCACACTGGTGACTCATAATCATCCTGTGATCAACCCAGGTCCTTCTGCTCCTCCATCACTTCCAACTGATGCATCCCCAATTTATAGAAAAAATTCTTATTATTAGACCCAAGGTGCATGACTTTGCACTTTCCATTATTCAATTTCATCCTATGCCTAATGCTCCACTTTTCAAGGTTATCCAGATCTTCTTTATGATATCCTGATTCTTCTCTCTATTGGCAATCCTTCCCGGGTTAGGTGTCATCAACAAACTTAATTAGCACATTACCACTTTTTGCGCTAAGGTCAGTAATAACAAGATTTGGTCCTAAGACCACTGCCTGAGGAACTCCACTAGTAACCTCCCTCCAGCGTGACAGTTCACTGTCAGTATTATCCACTATATCTCCCCTTTATCCAGCTCCTTATCCACCTTTGTATTTTCTTATTATTCCCCATCTTTTGTAATTTAGACTAACTGTGAAACTGTATCAAATGCCCTAATGAAATCTAGGTAAATTAGGTCCACTGCATTTCCCTTGTCCATAAAATTGGTTATCTTCAAAGAGGTCAGGTTGCTCTGGCATGCTCTACCTTTTGTAAAGCCATGTTGTATTTTATCACAGTTACTGGTAACCTCACTATCTTCAAGTACTTTCTCTTTTAATTTTTTTCCAAGACCTGGCCTATTACCAAGGTCAAAGTAACCAGCCAATAGTTATTTGAATCACTTTTATTCCCTTTCTTGAAAATAGGAACTGTATTAGCAATCCTCCAGTCATATGGTACAGCTCCTTAATTTACAGATTCATTTAAAAATCCTTGTTAATGGGCTGGCAACTTCATGTGCCATTTCCTTTAATATGCTTGGATGGGGATTATCTGAGTCCCCTGATTTAGTCCCATTAAGCAGGTTGAGTTTGGCTTCTATGCTGGATATGGTCATTTCTACTTCCATGTCCTCTTTCTCATTAGCTACCCTACCACTGTCTCCAAGCTCATCATTCCCTTCATTAAAAACAGAGGTAAAGTACTTATTTAGATATTCAGCTGTGCCTAAATTATCCTTTACCACCACCCCATCCTCATTGCTTAACTATCCCACTTCTTCTTTCTTTGTTTTCTTCCTATTTATATGGATAAAGAACCTTTTACTGTTGGTTTTAATTCCCCTTGTAAGGTCCAACTCTGCTTGGCTTTTGACCTTTCTCACTTTACCTCTACGTGTTCTGACCTCCGAGAGGTAGCTTTCCTTGCTGATTTCTCCCATCTTCCATGCAATATAGGCTTTGTCCTTCCTCTTAATCACCTGTCTGAGATACTCATTTATGCAGCTTGATCCACAACTCTTGCCTATGATTTTTTTCTCCTTCCTTGGAATGGAGGCCTCAGGTAGTTCCTGCAACTTTGAGTACAAATGATTCCAACCTGCTCCACCTTTACATCCATGAGTTCTTCAGTCCAGGCTAGTTCCCTAATTCTCATTCTCTTTTTTTTTTTTTTTAAAGTTAGCCCTTTTGAAATCAAAGACCCTGATTGTTTATCCTCCCATTTAGTTTGAACTGAATTAGCTTGTGGTCAGTTGAGCTAAGGTTGTGGTCACTTGAAGCAGTTCCTCTATGAGATCCTCATTACTAACCAATACCAAATCTAAGATGGACCACTCCAAACTTTACTCCTTAGTATTATTTGTCAGATGGACACCTTTATTTCCAAACTTTACTCCTCTGATGGTTAGAAATCTGCATCTAATTCCAAGCCTAAATTTCCTAACTGATGGTTTGTATCCATTTGTTCTTGTGTCCATACTGGCACTGTACTCAAATAATTCCTCTTCCTCACTATCATCTTAGATATTCCTTTTACTGAATTTTTTCTATTAAAAACAAACATCACTAAGCTCTAGTAATTTAGAAAATCTCCTTTACCGAATCCTCTGTAATTCCATCCCTTTTCCTACATCCAATACATTTTCCTAACCTTTAAGGCTGAATCCTTAAAGTCAATGGTGTTCCATGTGGATAGAGCAGGGCACCTGGGTGCAGTCAATTAGAGGAATGGGGCCTAAATTCTTAGTGAGAGATAATTCTGCAATTATATTCTGAGAAATAATATTTGAACAAAGATGAAACAAAAATTGCCTCTGTAAAAACATTTAAGTAGAAACTTCAATTTACATAATTTTATCAGATGGATGGTGCCAGGGCTTAATGTGTTATAAGGTTAAGCAACTTGATTAACAATATTACACAATAAATGCATTTGGAATGCCGAACTGTGTGCTCTGAATAGCCAAGGTCAAGGCCTGGATGTGTTGCAAACATTTCACTCTTGTGTCTGAAACTTGGAATTGAATCTGTGTATAATGGAAGTTTCTTTAAGCTTCTACAATTAGTTTCCCCACAATCAAATTTTCCTCTAATTAACTAATAGGCAAATTCTGATACCATGCTTCTATTTCATTGGGACTATGCAAATGAGTAAGCTATTATTCATGGTGAGTGTGGTTATGAGATGTTAGCCTTGAATTTACAAATATTCACCACTCGGAATATAAGTCTCAGAATATTGGTAAGCAATACTTTAGCACTAACTTAAGTTGAATACGGTGGAATAAATTCCTGTCCCCTTACTTTGTTGAATGGTACCTTAGTGATTGTTTGAAATCATTGTGACTCATTGAGGTGTCAGATATTACTTAGTATGAATAAGGATTGGAGAATGTGTTACCTAAAGTTGAGGTATAATTTGTCCATTAACTGGAATGCTGCATAGGAGTGATGTGTTTAAAATTCAGAGCTCACTTTAAATCTTCTGACTGTTCAGTACAGAGGCTAAACTACGTCATTCTTAGGACCAGATTGTGACTTTAGCTCTGGTTCCACATGAGGGAGAAAGGAATGTAGGGAGCCCACTTATTCCTCTGCATATCTTATCCAAATCACATCAGCAGTTCAAGGAGGTAGAGCTTTATTGGACTGCTAGTTCCAGTCCTGTACAGATGGGTAGGAAGAATATAGGATTGAACCTGGTATGCTGGTCAAATGCAGGCTGATGCATATTACTTCAGTGGGAGCAATGACAGAGCTGGGAATCAGATTGTGCTTCTCAGAGTCTGGTTCCTGATCTGTTCATGGGGCAGCACAGCTACCCATTATTCAGGTCTAGTGGCAGTGAGGGATCTATCCAAACCATGCTTGCAAAATAAAGTAGGTCAAAAATCACTGGACTGGATAGAGCTTCTTACAACAAAGGGTCGAATAAATCTTCTTACCTCCGAATAGGGCTTCTTACAATAAAAGTTTACAAATTAAAATCAGACACTATAGTAGTTATTCCAATGAGCAAATTATTGTGGTTGTTTTGGTCTGCAACCCCAGAACTTTGTCTCTGTTGATAATTTTGGCCGTGGCTAATTTGTAGTTAATAGAGGTTGAAATGAACTTTAAAGAAAACATAATTGTATGTTTTCTGTGATGCTTTAAAAAAAGTAGCAATGTTAACATAAATGAATATGTGAAATGTTTTTTGCTCCAAATTTGATCAGCCTTGACATTTTTGTGACTCCTCCACATGCTCTCTATTTTTTGAAATCCACAAATATGACAACTAATTTTTTAATTAGTTGTTGAGTGTTCATGCACTGATTCTTATAATGAGCTCTTCCCACATCCTTTCTAAAATTTAAAATAGATATCTGATTTCTCATCTTTTATTTCCCAAATGCCAACCTATGACTTATGACATGTTCATTTAACTTGTGTACAAAGAAATAAAACTATACATTTAGATTAGAAAACCTCGGAAAGAATGAGAAGTGGTGTTTCTTACTGGATCATTATGACCTGCTGTCAGACTGTGGTTCAATCATGTCTTCTAAGCTAAATTGGATCATACATGGCCTGCAAGTGAACTGGGGGGACTTCTGAAATAAAACTCAAGTTTCTGCAGGAAATGACAGCAGAGCTGAAGTACAGTTTTTTCCCTGGCTTAGTACTGAAGCAGTGACTCAACATGCTTATTAATGTGCTTAATGCTGTTAAAAGAAGAGTCTTTGATGAGTTTTAATGCTGAGGTCCAGATCTTTTCTTATCATTAAAGAACCCAGTGGTGCATTTCACAGGCATAGATGTGCTAGCCCAGATGTTCTGCCTGAATTCCAATTAAGTAATTTCATTCTCCTTCTCTAAAATACCTCTCTGTTGTTTCAGTCAGATATGGTATTGTGGTTTGCTTCCATTATGTCTTAAAAAAATTGATGTTAGTGTTCTCCGTTAACTATCTGTCACGTTATACACAATGACATGCAAGTCTATAGAATGGCTTGTGGCCTTCTTGGTGACGGAGTTAGCTATATAAATATATGATATAAAGTTATGATCTGAACCTGTTTTTTGTCATTCATTCTTTTTACCCGACGTGGTAACAGAATATATAAAAGAATATCTTTTCCACATCTCATCTCGTGTTTTGTCATTGATTTGTATTTCCATGAAGTTGAGAGAAGCTCCTAGAATCATAGATGGCTGGGCCTGGAAAGGGCATCAAGAGGTCTGACTCTGCTCTGAGCATTGGCATTCTACACAATTCTTAGATGTTGTGACAGTGCTTTGTCTTTTGTGTCATTTTTCTTGAAAATGAAGGCCCAAGCACAACAAAACTCGTGCTTAATTTTAAGCATGTGAGCAGTCCCATCTCTGTTCAGCAGGTCAGTTCAGCATATGCATAGCTTCAAGCACATGTGTAGTTCCATTGACTTAGTGGGTGAAATCCTGGCTCCGCTGAAGTGGAATGAAATTTTCTCATTAGCTGCAGTTAACGAGGATTTCAGCCCATGTACTTAAGTGATTTGCAAAATTTAGGCCAAGTAGAAGAGCGTGGTTAGCCCTTTGGCCAAAAGTTTTCAAATTTACAAAGGTAGGTACCTAAAAAAGTGGCTTGATTTGCAGACTCATTGACTATATGAAGATCCCATTAAAGTGAAAATATATTTGTAGGTTAATGGGGGTTGCCGGTGCTCAGAAACTTTGAAAATCTGTTGTCTTATCTAAATGGCTAAATATGGATTTAGCTGCCTAATTTTAGGCAGCAAAACTGAAAAACATTCTTTTAATTTGTGTAATTCATAGTACTGTTAATCTAGAACTCTAATTAATAATAGTAAATATGACTTGTGATCCTAAATGTATATTTATTGATAGCGATAAAGTGGATTCACAAATTTGCAAATTATATTTTGGCTTGAATCTAAATTCCTATCCACTAGTCAAAATGAATATTTGCCTGAAATATCATCATCTTGAAAAATAATGTAGGTAATGTAACTTTTTTTTAAGTCTTTTTAATTATGGAAAAAGGAAGGAAGTAGAACAGTAAAACCCCTGGTGTATCACAGATATTCAGATTTTGTCATATACTAATAAAACTGAGGAAATTGAAAGATAAAGTGGGTTATCTGGCCTTAATTCACCCTTTAAGAGAAAGAGAATTTGTCCTGTTGAGATAAAATCCTCTTATGAGAAATTTATTTTTAGAATGGCTGAGAATAATGCCCTGCATATAATGCAAAACAAAAGTTAACAGAATTATGAGCATTTTGAGTCTTTTATGGGGCCATCCACTATCAGTCCCTTCCAGTCTCTTAAAGAATTGACTTTTTATTTGGCATATCATCATATAACATCTCTAGGACTTGTGTTTATAGGTCAAATCATCTGTTTGTCTATTAATGCTTCACTGAGTTGAATGATTTGGCCTTACATCATTAGCATATAATCCCATAGATGGGGGAAAATAACCTCCATTAGTTTGCTACATTCCCTCCCGTGGAGGTGGACATGAAATAGGTAGGAAGGCATTGGGGACTGGATGTGGGAAATGCTTTTCTACACAAAGGAAATAATTCATTTTCATTTGTAAGGTTGGCTGGAAGACTTGTCATTAGTTTGATACTCAGCAAAGGCTGGAAAAAACCCATGGCTCTCAAATGGATGATTATTTTTGAGCATTAACTGAGGAGAAGAGCATTCATTGTAGGCAGAGAACTGCCGTAGACTACTGGCATTTCTCACTCACCCAGTGATGCCATTGATCTGCTGTTACCATCTCGTACGCTCTCTGTGGGCTTTTAAAGTAAATCAGATACGTTCATTAGTACCAACAGCACTGGACATTTCATTATGGGAAGATGCTGTTAACTCTAATAGATCATCTTAACGGAAATATCATAATTAGAACAGAAGAGACAGACTCCCCCTGCCCCCTTATTTTACCATGAGCATAAGTATTACAGTGAAGTGGTTTCTCCTCTATAGTTCAAGCTGAGATGAGTTTTCTGTTTAACAGTCAGTTTTATTAAGTGCTCTAAAATCCAGATTTACTCAGATTTGGTGAACATTGGTGTTCTTCATGAAGGATTATGGTAGGTTTAATGGTATAAGTTTGGAGACACAAATATAAAGCCTCAATAATTTGCATTAGTGATTTCGCTATTGAGAGCTACTTATTTTCTCAAGTGAGCAAGCAAGTGAGCAAATAATAGGGTAGGAGTGAGACTTCAGTGGTAATGTAGAGCCAACTGTACTTTGTTCATTTATGTAGTTTTAATTCTTCATAATAACTTCATATTATACTACTAAATATCCTGTAGCATAATTTTTTAAAGATAATGTCAGGGTAATATGGACCTCATTACATCTATTCTAGGAAGTGGAGAAAGATTATTAATTTTTGTGTTGGAATCATGGGGTAGGTATGCAGATTAGCATGATGCTACTATGATGTGTATGTGTGTGCACACACCTTACACTGTTCTAATTTTCCCATTACCCTAGGATCTAAACACCACATCCCCACCTGCTACTCTAACACATTGGCTAACTGACTGGTCCACATAGAGAAGACCCTAACTGAAGTCAGTGACTTCGTTAGTGCAGAATTGAGCCTTAAGAGAACGCAACTCAAAGCTAGCAGAGAGAGTTGTTTGTTCAAGTGGTACTGCCGTGTACTTTGGGTGCAAGCGGTCTAGGGATCTGTCCCTCTCAACTACTTTAGTGTTGCTATATATGTATCTATTAATGTTGTAAAATATGTAATATGATATTTTATGGTATTGTTTGAGAAACAGTATGTGACCTTTTGATAAATAATAGGGAAGCAGTGAAATTTGTGCCTTCTACCTTAACTGTGGCATTTCCTGACTTTCAACTGGAAAAGCCATACATTAAGATTTAAAGCTTCATGTCTGAATACTAAATCATCAAGATATACTAGAGTTAAAGTGAAACCTTAGCTCTGTCTCCTTGTGCATGGCTATTAGGATTCAGTATTTCATTATAAGTTCACAGGCTGTTTTTCATATACCAAAACTAAATTTGCAGAACACAAAAACCCATTTCTGGTCTTCACAAAGAAGCAAATAAATAAATAAATAGCCTTTCCCCAGGTCTCCCTTAAATACTGTTATCCAGTTTGGGGACCATATCTTGATACAGATTATGCTAGATCAAGGGCCTCATAAACCCAAGACAAGTTTCTGAATGTGTGGCTTTACTTCTCAGGCTTAATAAAGCATTGTACTTTTAGGAACCATGTGCAGCTCTCCCATTCCCCATACAAAAATGAGGTCCACAACACCATCCTTCTTTTCTCCCCAGTGTCAATGTATGACTTTCCCTGGTGGCTCAGTGGATTTGGGGTTGTGGAGAGACCTATTTCATTACCTTTGTACCTGTGTGAAACAGCACAGAAAATGAATCTATCAGGTACTGTACCAACTTTCCTACAGAAGTCCATTCTTGCTGGGGAAATCCTTACTGTGAAACCCCTGACAGCAGCACAACAGAACTGTGATGCTAGGCACTTAGGGCAGAGCTGCAAGAGACTGAGGCAGTACAGAAAAACACAGCCACTCAATGGAACCCCAAGATCCACAGGGTTTAATGTGAGATCTCTCCATTTTTAATATGAGAAGGTAAATCCCACCTTAGCCAATGGAAGAACTCAGAGGAAAATCCTGGATTGCCAGGCTGACGGCAGCAATTTTGCTGCCATCAGTATAGACATAACCTTAGTCGGAATTGTGGTTACTCAGCCCCTCTGATGATCAAGCCATGACATACAAGGCCAGATAAATGCAGGGGCTTTAGCAGATGCAGCCCAGCCCCCAGGTTATGGGGTGGGGGTGTGTGCAAAAATCCTGCCCCGGCCCCTAGGGAGGCACCCATTGGAGGGAGTGTCAGAGAGACCTTCCCATCCATGCTCCAAGTAGTGTAGCCTCGCAGTCACATCCCCTAGCTACAAGTGCAGGGTTTGGCTCCAGGCTGCTGCCAGCTGAGCTGGCTGCAGTTCCTCCTACGGATGGTCAGGGAAGCTGCTCCTGGCTGCCTTCATTTGCAGAGCAGGGACCTCAAGCCCTTGGAGTCAGAGCTGCAAGGGGGCTGGAGAGAGGCTGAGCCGGAGCCAGGGGAGCAGGGATGTGAGGGGCTGAAGGAGGTAACAGGTGATGAAGCCATGCAGGGGAGCAGGAGCATTATGTAGCTCAGAGAGGGAGGCCAGAGTAGATGTGAGTGGGGAGGCACTCTGAGGGAAAATGTGAGAGCAGGAACCCCACTGCCCAGGCTGTCACAGCTCACTGGTCACCAGAGCATCCTCTGACCCTCTCCGCTCCTGCCCTGGCTGCAAGGAGGAAGCCTTGGAGAGCTTCTCATGGCTCCTCTCACCACTCCCACAGCAGGTGGAGAGTGGGACATGGTCCCATAGACTCCTTCTGACCCTGCAGGGTCCCGCTGTCCCTGCTGCCAATGGAGAAGTGGGGAACAATGGGATGCTGTCCTGCATGCATACCCCTCACAGTGTGCTTCTGCTGATGGTGGGGGCTGCCAGTGACTCCACTGTTCTGCTCTGAGGATGGCTGGTTTCCAGCCAGGGGCCACATAAAATTTTATGGTCCTCGGCCCACAAGGGTGTTAATCTAGCCCTGCTGATGTGCAAATGCTGCCTATAACTGAGCTCCAGGCCCCTTATCAGTAGACACAGATTAAGGCCAAATTTGAGGATTCTGCATGGGGGATACCTGCATGTTTGTGTGTGTGTGTGTGTGTGTGTGTGTGTAAACTCCCTCTTGTGTTTACTGACTACTGACCTATGCAAGCTCAAATATCAGCTTTCAAAGCAAATACTCTTTTTTTAAGTATTAGAGCCATGGTGATGGGAAAACTATCTTGATGGTTCAGATGTTTCTCATAAACTCTTTACTGCACAGTGTTTTTTCCACCGGAATTTATAAAACTGTAAGATGAAATATTTTATATCATGTAAAGGCATCACTTTATTCCTTGCCACTGCCATGTGTATAGAAGTGGCTAGAAATAATGACCACAGGAGTCACCTCTAAATATTTTCTCTAAGGAGTTCTGAACTTTAATCATGTTCATGGTATGGGAGGATAAAAGACGTTAGCACTGTTGATTCATCTTAATTCAGCAGAGGCTCAAGGAAAAAATATTAAATAATAAACATAATTTAATGGGTAAGTATTTCCTTCCCCACAACTCCTGTGGTTTAACAGGCAACTTACTGCCATGAATGATGGGTTTCCTCAGTGTGATGGAAACTCTGTGGGTCAACATCAGGGCTATGCGGAAATGCATTTAGCACCTCCTGGAGCTAAATGACCGGGTTGTGTATGGGATGACTATAGACTCATCTAATCCTGTGTTTTACTATCCTGATCCTGTTCCACAGCTATGAAACTCAGTTGGCAAAACCCTGCTGCTCAGCTTTTGGGTAAATTAATTCACTCTTGCTTGAAAATCCTCAACCTTCATGCATTTCCAAGAAGTTTCATGATGCTGGTATACGTATTTATTAGTATTCAGTAACAGTTGGATTTTACAAATGGCATAAAATACATGAAAATAAAGGGGAGAATATAATTGTACAGTGTGATATTTAATAAATATTTGACTCCTAATAAGTTGATGGTCTCTGTGTATCCAGATCTGTGGAGACAAAGTGCTTACACAGACCATTCCCCAGATACTTTCCTTGTGCTGTTTTGCCAAAAACATGTTTTAAAAAGTTGTTTTAGTCCTTTGTGCCAGCTCACTCTATCTCTTTGGTTGTACTGAATGAAGACATCACTCGGTAGGACTTCATTTTACTGCATGAGTCTCAGAGCATGCTCTGTTTGATGGAACAGGATTGTCAAACATTGGAAGCCAGGAGAAGAGGAGGCTGCTGTGTTGTAGGGCATCTTCTGTAGATTATCCTTTGCAGCCCAGCAGTGGATTATGCTATGTAACAAGCACGAGGGATTGCATATCTTCAGTGTGGCTTGAATTTATGAAGAATGACCATATGCCCAACTGCATTAGCTGGTGACTGGAAGTATATGTTCGTTATAGCACACCTGCCATGAAATGTCAGGATGGACACTTGAAAAATAGCAGATGAAAATGTCAGCTAGGTAATGCTCAAGGGTCTGTGAAAAGTATGCTGTAAACTGTTCACTCAAGAGTTATTCACTAAGCTGTTGTTCATTATCAGTCCTTGGCAAATACAGAGATGCAAACTTGGTTTTTGTTACTGGGCTGAATTCTGCCTTTTGTTACACCCTGAAAACTTTGATTAAGTGAGTGATGGCACATGACTGTAAGTGAGGAGATAATTTGACTGCTGCCACCTTTGTTGAAACTGGAAGCACTGTCACTCTTTGCTGTTTGATAGAGTGTCTGGTGCCAGGTAGGACTTCAAAGAAGAACACTGCTGTGTTCTGTATCAAGAAGTATGTCCTTTATTTCTTGAATGAGATTATGTGAAGCATCTGACGAAGTGGGATTTTCTTCCATGAAAGCTCATGCGAAAAATAAATCTGTTTGTCTTAAAGTGCCACACGACTCATTGTTTTTTTGTGAAATCACTAACTTTAATAAGAATAACTGAAAGAAAATTAGACCAAGTATATACTTATTTAGAGCCCCCAAACCCTTCTAAAAGCAATATACATATATGGCTGTAATGAAGGTAGAATGTGGCTGACAATCTCATACGGTTCTTTAAAAAGAGCTAAAGAATCATGCTTCCCTTTGCAAATGTTTTAATTCTGAGACTCAAGGTGTAAACTTCTGTATAGCCATTTTCAATGTAAGGACAGGTCACAGATTTGCCATAGTTTAATAAATCAACTAGCGTACACCTATTATAGTATCCTTTTCCAACAGTTGCTGATGCTTGATGCTTCAGAGGAAAGAGCAATAAATGCTGTAATGAATAAGTTTAACATCAGGGATGCTATTGCTTAATAATGTTGATCTGACATCCAGATTTTTAATGCTTAGCTCAAAAAATTTAAGCCACTTCCACCATGGTTTATTATCTGCTTTCATTCTTGTTACCACATCTCACCAACTACTTTTCTCTGTTCAGTGTGAGGTTATAAAAAAGAGAGTGGAAAAGCTCGTAAAAAGAAAGCATTGCAGTATAAACAAAAGTGTGAATTTAAACCAGTTCAGCTACACACCAATAACCACCATGTGGACATTTTTATTCCATTAGAAAGGTTTTTCCAATTTAGTTTTTGTTGCTTGGGAAGGGATTTAAACAAAGAAAAAAGCCATGTATCAACATAAGGTGTAACTAAAACTACAACTGTATCAGTGCCAGTGATAAAACTTGCCCATGTAGACAAGGCCAAAGAGATCCAAGACTGCACAAGTCACAAAAAATGTGATATATTTAAGAGCAGACAAACTATGAATTAAGGCCGCTGAGTCTTCTCAGTTGTGGTTCTACTGTCATTTTGTTTTCTTTCCTGGTCCTCTGTCTACTCCAGTGGTTCCCAGCCTTTTCTCTGCCATGGCACACCTTGATACCTTCAAATTTTTTGAGGCACACCACCATTAAAAAAACCATGAATATTCAAATTAACTTAAATTACTTATGAATATTCATAATCCATGGCACACTGTTTCGGAAATGCTGCGATGTGGGGTAGTAGGGGTAGCAGAGCAGGGGTGGAAAACCAGGGAGGTCAGGAGTCATGTGCAGTGGCAGGAGTGAGTGTGGGGAGCACAGCAGGGTAGTGGTGGCAGAAGAGACAAGGGCAGCCATCTGGGGACTAGCACAAGGGTGGCAAGAGAGGAGAGAGGGAGAACAAGAGTGGCTTTGTGGGGGGGGGGCAGAGGGGAACCTGGGGAGTGGGAAGGTGGGGCAGGGTAGCATGGTGCAGCATCCATTCCCCCTTCTCTACAGTGGCTCCCTGCTGCCCAGGGCAAATCCTCACCCCACTGCTGCTCCCTCCCACCCCAGTGGGTCCTGTCCTCCCCTCCCCCAGCCCCCTGCTGCCTGTGATGAACCCTCCCATCACCGTAGGGGCCAGAAGTTGGTCTCCAGCCCTCAGCTACAACCCCCCCACACAGCCACCCCACCCCCAGCTACACACCCTCTGCTACACAGCCACTCCCACCCACCTCTGCTACACACACACATCTACCCCACACAACCCCCAGCAGCCCTCCCCGCCCAAAAGCCTTTACCTGGGCTGTTTGCAGGCTGCCTGACACAAGCTGCTCCACCCTGCAGGGGGAGATTCACACACTCCCAGCCTCCTGCAGCTCTCTGCTGGCTGGGCTTAAGGAGAAGTGGGGTTTAAGGTGGAGCCACTGGAATTTTGCGTTCCGGCTGCTCGTGCTATTTTTAGGGGGACCCCTGGAACTCCATGTTCCAGTGCTTTGCTTTATTTTTAGGGGGGCCAGTAATTTACAGAGCTTGAAAAAAGAGTATTAGGCCTATTTAATGATCATAAGACAATAATTGATGAATGCCTTATTAATCATGCAAATATGAGTAAAAAGTGCAAATGTGAGCCAAAGAATTTTGCAACTATGCTGGATGAACATGCTGTGTATTTTGTTTATACTGAGGCCTGTTCTACCTTAGCAAATTAGGTCAGTTTAGCGACATTGGTCAGGAGTGTGAAAAATCCACCACTCTGAGTGGTGTAATTAAGATGGACCAAATCACCATGTAAACAGTGCAAGACTGATTGAAGAATTCTTCCAGTGATGGAGCTACTGCCTTTCTGGGAGGCAGATTCTATGGTAACAGAAATTCCTCCTGTCAGCATTGGTAGTGTGTATGCTATAGTGTTGTAAGTGTAAACAGGCCCTGAAGTGTTTTCCAGCCGAGACAATTAATGTATTTCTGTTATATCAGCCTACCAGTATGTGGCCTTCTTATTTACCCACTGGAAAAACCATAAAAAAAAGACTTGCTATTAGACAGTGTGGTTTCCTTTGAGTATCTTAGGGGCATTTCTAGATGACTTTATACTTTGACTGATACCGCAGAACTGTCTATTGTTTGAGATGACTGTGCTGTGTTCAGTTTTTTATGTTTGGTGGCTTACATTATTTATACTGTAAAATTATGTGTATTTAAAAGATCTGCTATCTCTACTTGGCTCCTTTTGAGGTAGGGATTTTGTGGTCTTGAGTGGGATGCTTTTGGTTAAGAAAGTAATACATAAAAGGAAATTCTTGCTTCCTTATCAGTTTTCATAAAACTTTATTGCTAGTTTTACATTCCCTGCCCCATAAGAGGGGCAAAATAGTTGTAGTAACAATGAACATTCCCAATGTATACTGAATTGTTCTAAGAGTATGGGAAAATACTCTGAAGGATTTCAGCTGTGGAAGTAAAGTTTCCATACAATTGCAAAGCAGCTGATGCTCTGATGTTTTAAAGTTCCGATTTAAAATCTGTTTTTGCAGTCCTGAGGAGGAAACTTTTTGACTTTTTAAGTGACATAGACTATGCATTCCAAACCTGCAGGACATCCCTATTAATGCAGAAAATGCAACCTTGTTTCTGTGTGTCAGTACTGAATAGAAAAAAATGCTGTTCTCAGAAAAGATACTTTGGCTTTGTGGTGTCTTTAACATGTTTTACATACAAAGCTCATATCGTGTTTTCTGTTGTGCTTTTTCCTAGAATGGTTTCACTCCTTTATACATGGCAGCTCAAGAGAACCACATTGATGTGGTAAAATACCTGCTGGAAAATGGAGCCAACCAGAGCACTGCTACTGAGGTAAAGTACTCTCTTTTTTCTACAGAGTATCTCTTATTTTCTTTTGCCTCGTGACCCAAATGGTTTCAGAACGAGCAAGACAGATGATCTTCCTCATCTCTCACACACACATGGAAAGAGAAGAATTCATACACAATACTGTTCCTATTCTCCATGCTTAGAGCCATGGGAAGCCCTCTTTGAGTCTAGTGTAAAATTATGGCAAAATTGAAGTTCATAGAAGAATTCCCCCTGACTTCTGTGGGGTCAGGATTTCACCCCAATATATGTATGGGATGATGCATGTTCTGCCACCAGCCCCATGGGGAATATGCAGAAAAGTCAATTAGTCATTGAGGATAAGTTCCTAGAGCACCATCTAGGAGAGGAAGTTGTGGCAGCATGATTTCATTGGAGTTGCACTGCCAGAGAATGGGTGTGAAGAGTGGGTCCCAGAATAAGTGCAAAAGTACAAGGGTTTTGGTGAAACCTTGCACCTCCCATAGATTCGACGAGATGCCTACCCTTTTCACCTGGGCAAAATGTATGCATGGTTGCCCTGCCCTAATGACCACTTGATGTGATGTGAGAAGGCGTCAACAAGGGGAACTTTGCAGTTTTCCTTCCATTATCTTGTGTGTCAGGCTTTTCCATGGGGCAAAGTGATCTGAACCTCTGATTCAGTCCCTTTCTAAGCTAGAGCAAAATGTCTGCAAAATTTTGTGTGTTCTATAACTAGGGCTATGATGAACATGTCTTAGACCTTGTCTATATAAGAGAGTTTTGTTGAAGCAAAGTACAGCAATGTTAAAAAAAAAATGCTGTAATTCTGCTTGTGCCTGCCCACATAGCACTCATTGGGTCAGCAAAACATATTTACAATTGGTGCTCTAGCATCAACAGTGAGAGGAGTGCGTAATGGGCAGAAGGGGTTAAAGTATAATTTGGGGGCCCCTGGAACTCTCATAAATTTCTTGGCTCCCTTCCCGCAGGTCTGGGCCCCCTCCACCCACACCAGCTACTGCCCTCCAAACACCTACCCTCCACCCCAGCTACTGCCCCTGGCCCGTCTCACCACTGGTCCCCTGAACCTTTTCCCAACCCCCTCCTAACGCCCCCATCTTCCTGCTGTTCCCCCCCACCAAGTCGCACCATCCTACCCTGCTGCCCAGGGCCAGTCCCCTCCCCCCATGCCCTTTCCCTGCTGGTCGGCTCACCTTTCCCCAAACACCTCCCTGGACCCCCTTATGTGACTGCCATATGGAGTGGCCCTGGCCTGGGCTGAGGCTCCCACCTGGAGCCTGATCTGACTGAGCATGCTCAGAGGCTCTGAGCATGCTCAATGAGAGCAATTTCAGGGTGAGAGATTTAAAATCTCCCAGCTTGGGGGAAGCTCCCTGCCCTGCAGGAAAGCACTGGAATGGCATTCCGGGGCCTGCTATTTTTAGGGGCTCACATTTGGCAGGCCCCTAAAAACAGAAAACGGAGCCAGAATGCTGCATTCCGGTGGCCACTATTTTTAAATGGTGGGCCCCAGAATGCAGCATTCTGGCTCCATTTTCTATTTTTAAGGGGCCTGGAATGCTGCACCTCTAAAAAATAGTGGGCTCCAGAATGGTGTGCTGGCATGTTCCGGCTTACTTTAACCCCTGATGGAAAGCTACCCCACTGGACGGCTTCCACCTTGTGCCACTAGCAGTTGTGGGAAGGCAGAGAGGACTGCAGTGCGTTATGGATGTGGACTCAACATCCCTTGATGCAGTGATTTTGTCCCATGATTCCATGGGTTTCCAACTACATTTCATACCATTTTTTAGTGGCCTCAGTTTCCTGAGCACCCCAGTTTCTAAAGAAAGGAGCCCTGCATCATCGTCAGTGTTCTGAACACATTGCAGTTGGTCTTGCAGTATGTTGTGAGATCCCAGTCGCAAAAGGGACTGGAGGCACCTGGCCTGCTATGTGCCTGGCAAACAACCACTGGATTACTGTTTGTGTTCATAGACCATGTGCAAACAGTGTACCTCGTGTTTTGGGTATGTGAAATAAGTACTAAATGGTGGAATCCCATTGTTATATAGATCTAGGGTGAAGTGCACTAGCTGCAGAACTTTTGAATGTGCAAAGCCACCTTCATGTAACTTTGTGTGTCGATTGCCCTTGTCCTGTGGTGGAAGGTCAGCAGAATGAGAACTGCTCTTGTGACGGTGAAGTGTACGGCAATTGCCATGAAGCTGTCAACTTCAGACTGCTACCAGTGCCACTTTGACAAGGAGCAATGTCTTTTTTTTTTTTTCCACCTCAAGAGTCTAGAGGAGTTCTTGGAACATCTCATTGCCTCTCCAAGGTCATTTTCTTATTAGCAGCAGGCACGATGCAGGTGTGGAGGTGTTTCTCCTCAAGGTCACATCTGTAGAAGCACAATAACAATGAACAGAAGTGTGATTGTGTGTGCAATAGCAGCATTGAAGCATTAATGTAAAATACACCTCTTTCTCACTGTCCCCCGCAAGTGTATAGCTCAACAGATGCCCTGAGCGTGGTGAGTTGTGCTTAGAGGAGAGGGGGCATTCAAATTAGGGAAAAGGTTTTGTGTGGTTGTGGTGTATTGATGCAGGTACACAGGGACAAAATTTCAAATTGTGCCACCATTGGCAACAGGCAGGAGCCATAGCAGCTGATATCTCATTCCTGAAAATAAGCAGGAATGCTAGGATGCTTCTCCTCCATGTGTGTAGCTTCCAACTGGGTCCCTATGCTGCTCATATTTTTGCCACTTTGGTCCCTGCTGATTGGCATGGGAAAGTTTCCTACAATGGGGAAAGGAACAAAAAAACAACAAGGAGTTGTGTAGCACTTTAAGACTAACAGATTTATTTTTTGCATGAGCTTTCGTGGGAGAAGATCCCACTTCCTCAGATGCTTCGAAGATGGGTGAACTTACAGAAAGGAATGAAACTAAATGCAAGGGGGTGTAAAACATAGGATCAGGTCATAAAGTAACAGCAAATCAGAGCAGTTTACAGGCTCAAACCATGGGAAGCCTGAAGTCAAATTACCCTTTGTAATGGGAAAAGAACCCATAGTCTCGATTAAGTCCTACTTTCACAGAATTTAGCTTGCATATTAATTCGAGTTCAGCTGTTTCTCTTTGAAGTCTTGATGCCCCAGGTACATCTCTAACAACAGTTGTTAACAAATCCGTCATCGAGTGATTAGGAATATGGAAGTGCTCAGCACCTGGTTTCTTTGTTCTGTGATTTCTGATATCAGCTCTGTGCTCATTCAGTCTCTTATGGAGCGATCGTCCTGTTTGTCCAATATATAAGGTGTTGGGGCATTTCTTGCACATGATGGCATAGACAACATAAGTAGATGAGCAAGTAAAAGAGCCTTTGATGGAGTAGCAGGCTTGATTAGGACCTATGATGGTGTCTGTTGTGCAGATATGTGGGCAGACTTGGCAGCATGGTTTTTTGCAGGGGTGTGTGCCTGCTTCAATGTTCCTGTTGTTAGATCTGTAGTTGCTGGTGAGTATCTGTTTAAGATTAGGGGGCTGCCTATAAGCAAGGAGTAGTCTGGCTCCTAATGCTTGAGAGAGAGAGGGATCATCTTTTAGAATAGGCTGTAGGTGACTTCAGGCTTCCCATGGTTTGAGCCTGTAAACTGATCTGATTTGTTGTTACTTTATGACCTGATCCTATGTTTTACACCCCCTTGCATTTAGTTTCATTCCTTCCTGTAAGTTCACCCATCTTCGAAGCATCTGAGGAAGTGGGATCTTCTCCCACGAAAGCTCATGCAAAAAAAAAAAAAACTGTTAGTCTTAAAGTGCTACACAACTCCTTGTTGTTTTTTTACTGGACTAGACTAACATGGCTATCCTTTTGAAATTGAAAGGAACAAAGCAGCTCTGCCAAGAAACCTTTGGCAGAGGATTAACAAGTGTCTCCAGGAGAGTTTCCTAGAGCTCTCTCTAGGGATTCCTGTGAAGTCTCAGTGCCTTCTTTTCTGCCACACTGCCTAGCTGCACAGGGAAATGGTAAGCACATGCAAACACAGGTAGTCTTGTGCAGTTCTGTCCCTTCAACCAGCTGTATAATGCAACAAACAGGGAGTAACTGTATCTCTTGTAACTGAGAAGCATCATCTCAAAAAAAAAAAATCACTAAATTGCTTACCCAAACGCTCCTCTTCTGCATCCTGCATGCTAGAACTGGAGGACTGGGACCAGCTCAAACCCTGCTGGGTTGAGATGAGGTCTTGGCTCCCCATGTCAGCAAATGGCCTGGTCTCTCATTGCACATCATCCTCTTCTACTCAAACTCTTTGTCCATGACTTCTTTGCCAGGGTTGTGACAGCTGTCTTTAGGCCCTTGGAAGTATCAATGAGCTTCTTGGAGGTGCAGGTGCAGTCACTACTGAGGATGGCTTTCAGCTCCATGGAGAAGTGGCAGGTCTTTGGCTTTGCACCAGAGTGACAGTTGGACTCCCTAGCCTTTTGGTACCCCTGCTGCAGCTTCTTAATTTTTGCACAGCACTGCAGTGTCTCTCTATTCATAGCCCTTCTCTACTATTAAACAAGAATTTTGACCATGTGTGTCATAGTTTCTTCAGCTGGCATGGAGCTAGCGCTGCACAGCCTCCTAGCCCCGAACATGGATGAGATCCAGAAACTCTGATGTGCTTCAGTTGGAAAAGCATTTGGTGCTTGGAGCCAGCATGGAACTGGAATTTCAAAAATTCCTGGAACTTTAAAAGGTGTGGAGTGTATGGCTGCAGGGCAGCAGAGTACAAATTAATGGCTAGAGCAGTCAGGACCTGCGTTTTGGGTGATACTTCTTGGAGGTCATATACCACAACAAAACCAAGCATGGCTTTGTTGCTAAAAGCTTGATGCAAAAATCCCTATGCATCTCTTTGAAGTGGTTTTATTTTGTTGCAAAAATGGTAGGTGGATCAGCAGAAAGGAAGGGGATTGCAGTGTCTAGACCTCCACTGGTTTGGCACAAAAAGCTGATTTTGGTTGACAAAAGTCTCTCGTGTAGACCAGGCCTTAAAAATGTGTTTAAAACATTAGACATGCTAATTCTGGTGCTGACAAAGAATAGCATTGTACCTCAGCTATCATATCCTGCCCTTTAGATCAGTCTTTTTTGTTCAGGGGCTCCTAAGTTCAGTCTGTTGTCATCATAGGTGTTTGTGGGTTCTCAGAAAACAAAACCAAGAAAAACAAACAAATATAGAGAAAACAATCACTGTGAGACATATTCTCTCCTGTGATTTAGTTTGGCTCAGGGAACGGTGGTGGGGCATGGGAAACCAGATATACAACAGAGCACTCTAATGAAGATACAGAGACACTGAGCAGGATGCTGTCTCATCTTCAGACAATACATATTTGCCTGAAGATTTCAAGTATAAATACACAAAAGTATGATACTCAAGGCCCTGTTCTGAGCTAAGTTATGGTGGTGTATATCTGGAATAACTCTTTTAACATAAAGGCAGTCACTGAAGATTAACACCACTGCAGCTGAGATCAAAATCTGGCTCTAAGAATATAAAAATAGTACTATGGACTCATTAATTTTTTTCCAAAATGTCTGTAAATGAGAGAAGTTTTAGGCAATGAGCAAAACTTATGTATAAAAAAACCTTTGAGTTCATTACGTTTCCCTTTATTTTCTTGCTATCAAACACTACTTTCCTGTGTCTCAGGAAACAAAGTGAACAGCTGTGGTTCTATAAAGTCTGTAAACTTGATTACTGTTTTTTCCATGTAGAACTATTGTGCAGTGTGAAACAGTCAAAGGAAACCCCTCTCCCTCCATTTTCATTCCTTTTCTTACCCGTCCCTTCTTTGGCTTGCTCTTGTTACCTTTCTTCCAATCAGCATGGAAGCTCATCCACTGTGGGTTACTGTGGCCAATGAAGTGATTTGGAATAGTATTGCATTTACATTTGCTTGCTTTGTGCCATAGCCAAACTAGCGGGTATTAACAGCTGCCTTACTGTTCCTTCATTCAGCAGATATTGTATCACTTGATGATGGCTCCTAAAATAATCCTTTCTGTTCCTTGCATTGATTGAGATCATGTTACCATTGCAGCATTTCTGAACTATGAAATCCTGTGTGATTGCCAGGCAACTGGACAGAAACAGTGTTTCCAGATCACAACAGAGTCTTTAATGACCTTCTTTCAGTCTACCACAGAACTACTTTATATTTTCTGTGATTAGATTTGCTGTAAATTCATTACCTCAGAGACTCTGGAGGCTAATTCAGTTGCAATTAATCTAGATATGGGCCTGAATTCGAGCTGTGCATTGAAATATCCCTGGAATTCATGGACAGGTTTGGATCCACGATTTTATATCTTCCGGCTTTTGCATTCTAAACCTGGCAAAGGTCAATTTCATCTTCTCGGGTTTGTAGAATGAAGTCATCCACAGGTCAGCCCCATGTAAGGGTTTCCCAAATATGTCATTCCAGCAGAAAAGGTTAGACCTCTCGTGGAGTGGACTGAGTTCCTTCCTGCTCCCACATGTGTTGATTTTAGCTGGCTACCATCAATGGTAAAAAACCCAAACTTTTGCTAGGTGGGTGTGTCAGGAAATAGGGGTGGCCATCTGACTCCTGCTGTGCCATTGAAAGACCACTGGGAAGCAGTCAGCAGCTGGTATTTACTAGAGCACTGTGGTGCAGTATCTCAGAAAAGAGTATTGCTGAATGATGACCCCATGACAAGGAGATTATTGTAGAAAGCAGCAACACAGAAGGGAAGTCCCAGGGAAGAGTCAGGGGAGATGGATGGATATCCAGCTTTGTTTCAGGTTCAGGATCCATATTTTAGTTCAGTCCATGATGAGTTTTGATTAAAACCTGTAATTCTACTTACTAACTTTGACACCATCCTGGTTTCAGAATGTGAAGCACATATACATTCGAAGTACCAAATTCTGTTGTTTGTTATAACCATGTAGCCCATTGTCTTCAATTATGTTAAAAGCTAACAATACAAGTGGGGTGTGTATACTTAACCCAGACAAAATTTGGCCCTAAAGCTTTAAATGTTTTAGTGAGGGAGCCACACAACTTGCAAATACATATTTTTAGAGATATGCAATCCAGTCCTCAGGACAAGCCAAGCTGTGCTTAGATCTGGCTCTGAAGGAGGGGAGGGGGAGCTGTTATACCACCTTTGCTATTTTCTGGTTCTCATGGTGACATAGGGGTAGTTTTGTCCCAGGGAACTGCTGGAGCAGAGCATCTGACCCATCCACTGTTTCACCTGAGGATCCAGCTGTGTGCTTAAGCATACCAGCTGTAATGGAGGACAGAGGCGTCGCTGGGGGGGCAATGGACCCAGGGCATGGGCCCAACCCCCACCCCCTAGGGATAGGGCCAGGGGGAGGCCACACCACTGCGAGCGGCCAGAAGAGGCCGCTGGACCCCGGGCCTGCACCCGCAGCGGCAGGCGGCCAAGCCCCTGATGCCTGGCTGGGCGTGGGCGCAGGCGTGGGTGCGGGTGCGGGCCTGGCCTCCAGTGACCACTTCTGGCTGCGCCATGCAGCGGCCTAGCCGCTCGCAGTGGCGTGGCGTGGCGTCTCCTTGGCCCTATCCCTGGACAGGGGCGGGGCCTGCTGGGCGGCCAGCCAGGCCCCGGATACCCGGCTGGGGACGGGGCCGCCGTGGCCGTGGCTGGCTGGGGATCAGGCCCCGGATCCCCAGCCTGATTGGGCTGGAGATCCGGGGCACTGGCATTGAGACTCAGGGCACGTGCCCTGGCATACCCAATGCCAGCGACACCACTGATGGAGGATGGGTTCTGGTTGACGATAAGGAAAATTTGTTTCTGATTGACTTTTTTTTGTCCACCTAAGTTTTGAACCATTATAAGAGGTAAGGTTAGTACTTTATTACACCTTTGTGATGACCTTCATGAAATTATTGTTTTGTTTTTTTTTAAAATCAGGTGTCTGGTTTTAGGTAGCAGGACAGGACATGTACTCATTTAATAATTAAGAATATTTCCCCCTTTTTCCAAACTTCCTGGAATTTCTGGTTCTTATCAGTTTCCAACCCTTCATTTAGACATTTATTTAATTTTTAATAGTTAATTGCTTTCTAGCTACTGTAACAAAACCGGGGCTGACTGTTACAGAAGGGTGGTTGAGGGTAGGTTTGTCAGCCCCAGAATGCTGAAAGCCCTTTTCCCGGCAGGGAAAGAAGAAACAGCTGCAGGGCAGTTAGAGATGCCTGGGCCCAATTAGGGGCTGCCCAGACCCTTTAAAAGCCACACCTCCTCTAGCACACAGGGGGAAGGGATAGGAGTTGAAGAAAGCCTCAGAGGCTTGGCTGAGCTCTAGGAAGCCAAGAGTGGCAGCACAGAGAAGGAAAAAGAAACCCCTCTCAGCAGCTGCTAGAGCAGGGCACACCCCCTTTCCCCTTCCCTTTCTACGAGGGGAAGAGGAACACTAGAAGCCTTATCTAGAGGGGCCTCAGCCAGAGGGACCGGGAGTCTGCAACACCTGCCTGGGTAGGGGGACCTAACCAGGTGGCTGATTTACCCCAGGCCCGAGACACCAGGGAGGATGGACAGTGTGCAGCGGAAGCAGGCCAGTACCCGGCCACACTACTTAATGTTAAATGTGGGTTAAAATAAAAATATAAATAACCATCACTATTCTGGAATTTTCCAGTCCTGAGGCTTACTTGAGTAAATCCAGCCAGTAAAGGTGAAATGTGCAGTGTTTTTGAGATATGAATAAGTAGGAACAAAGATGAGACCGCCCAACTCACTTTCAGATTTGTCCTCCTAATTCAGGATTTGCTCTCAAGTTTCCAGAGGGGAAAGGCCTGTGTGCTAAGTCACCTCAGCACCTAATGTGGCCCCAAACTTAGAATTATCTTTCTGGTTCAGCTGGTTCTTCAGCTGTTCTCTCATTTTAATTCCCATTAAAGAAAGTAATCTCTTGAGAGCAAGCAGTTGTAACAGTGTAGTTGTTACAAAGTCTACCATAGATGAGTAAGGGGCAAGCCTTGTTTGGTGAGTCGGGGGACACCTAAAAAATTGGGATGTTTATCCTTTAAAAGCCATTAAAAATTATATATCACCAGTTCTGGAAAAGAAACAAAAGTTCCATGCTCTGCTGGATATCCCTTTTTCTATCTCTGCTTGCTTATGTAATGAAGCCAAATTATTTTCAGTTGTAGGAACAACTGCCGCAGCAATATTTGAAATAACCTTGTTTATGTTTAAGCATCAGCAGAACAGGACACATTGTAGAGACTATATATTTTCCATTTTTAAATGAATGCCAAAGAAAATAATAAAAGTACTTGAAAGAAAAAAAGATTTATTTCTGAAATTTTGTTTCCACAAAATAAAACTCTTGTGATGCTTTGCTACTTGGGATGAAGTAAATAAATGACACCTAACTATCTTACTAAATCACAAATGCAGTATGTAACTTGGGAGAATTAGAAGGAACACCAACATCTGTATCTGCAGATATGAAAACATTGAGACTCTCTCTCTACCTAGAAATGGTATATTGTGAGATCCAGGAGTGTTGTTGCCCTGGGGAAAGACCCGGAGCCCCAGGCTCAAACTCTGCCCGCTGGGCCCGAGCCTTGCCCCCGGGCCCGGATCTGCAGTCAGGGTCCCGGGCTCCTGCTGCTGCCCGCCTGGCCCCCGATCTCCAGCCAGAGACAGGGCCGGGCGAGACAGTGGCTGCTGAGGGCGGCTCAGCCTGGGAGAGACAGATGCCCCCATGGCCGGCCCAGCCCTGGCTGCCTGGCCAGGAGAGGCAGGGGGTGCCCCAGCTGTTTGGGTCACTGGCGCCGGGACTCAAGGCATGTGCCCCATGTGCCAGCTGTCAGCGACGCCCCTGGTGAGATCCACGCTAACGAGGCTCTTCATTGTATTCATACCAATACCAACAACTGATTATATGTAACCAGTTCTTGCAAGAATATCCCTAGAATCATGTGTGGTGCTTTTAAATATGGTAAGCATTAAAGGAGATAAATAGGAATCAGTCTAATGGCCTCTGGGAGATGTACTTGATATTGGAAAAGGACCATTTTGAAGGACTGGTTTGAAGTGACAGGATATTTGAAGACTTGTCGGAGATAAATCTCTGTGACTCCTGCGCCATTGACAGTTGTTAGCCATAACGTTGAGGGTCACAAACCACAGGCTGAGTATGACTGTTGTATGCATTTAACATAAGCCTGTGTGTGTATAGTACTTATGGGATTGGTGGTAAGTGCTCTTCTCCTTATGGTGGTGTGTGTTCTGTTTTCCATGCTATTAGGATGGCTTCACTCCGCTGGCTGTTGCACTGCAGCAGGGACACAATCAGGCAGTGGCCATCCTCCTGGAGAATGACACCAAGGGGAAAGTGAGACTGCCAGCATTGCACATTGCTGCCAGGAAAGATGACACAAAGTCAGCAGCACTCCTGCTTCAAAATGATCATAATGCCGACGTTCAGTCCAAGGTAAAAAGGCTTGGAATGTTAGGATAGTCATGTAACTGGGTACCTCTGGGAAAAGAACATTAATTTCATAATTTTAAAATAATAATTGAACATAACTTCTGTAGTAAATAAGTTGCTAAAATCAGTATCACCAATAAAATATCTGCTTTTACAGTGTGTAGCTGCAAGGCAAAATAAACGTAGGCTATGTACCTTTTGACACACCATGTAAACCTTTTAAAAAATCCATTTTCTTTCATTATTTATGACCAAAGAGAAACAAGAATGGAAGCAGAATTACTAGTTTGCTCCATTAAGAGGATATTGGTTTGTGGCCCATGCATGCATGACTTGTATTTAATGTATGCTTATAATGCTTGAGTGGCTTTTCCCATTATAACAACATAACTCATTTCAACAAACAACTTAGTTCTCCTTTTCCTAGATGATCTGTAATATTTTTCCTCTTTTTTCCAAACCGTGCTGCATCAGATGATGGTGAATAGAACAACTGAGGTATCGAGATCAAGAATTTTTTTTTAATTCACTTTTTCTGTTAATTAGTGGCTACTGCTTTGCCTTATGTTAGAGAATTTTCTGTATTATTTACTACAAAAAGTAAACTTAAGGAACTTTTTTAAATACATGCCAGAGATAACAGTATCTGTAAAGTAGTAACAATGTTTTGTTCTTATTATTTTGTTTAGCTTGTGCATCTTCACATGTGGCTAGAAGAGTTGAGGACAAGAGACAGAAATAGGTGGATGGATATAATTATGCAAAAGTATTCACTAGTCAAAACTAAATGAAAATTATCAGGGTGTCAAACAAATCCAAAATAATGGCAAAAATCCAATGCCAAGACAATAACAATTCTGTCTTCTGTTACATCCATGCCATCTTATTAACTTTACTGAAATTGCACAAATGTAAATTGTTCCACAGTGTTTTGAATCCATTTGAAAGATGAATTAAGGGGATACATTTCTCAGACTCCAAAAAAAGCTGTTTCCAATGTATGCTATTGAAGTATGATCTGCTAGTGGATGAAGAGTTTACAGTGCTGGTCCCCATGGTGAATAAATGGAATCTGGTTTGCAGTAGAGGATGTCGAGAAGCAGAAAGGGCTTTCACTTCTCTTTCCATAATCAGCAGCACTGTTGTAAAAATATAACATATGCAACATTAAGACCTTTGAGAGGGGACCTTAAAATATTAAGAGTTGATCAGCTTCACATGAACATTAAAGATTCCATGAACTTTATTATATGACTAGAAGCTTGTTCATTATCAGTGTTTCAAATACATCACCCAGACCTCTACTTTTGGGCAATATTTTGTCCCGTGTAGCAGAGGCAGGAGTCACATTCTAGCCTCCTGCATTGTAGTAGTGAGCTTTTTTGGTTTTGTTTTTTTGCTCACCATGTGGTTTGGGAAGTGCTTTGTGATCTGTCAGGATATAGGGTTATATAAAAATGTAGAATGTTATGATCATTAAACTGTATTGTCTACTAAGTAAAGAATGTTGAAGTGCCTTGAAGATATATACAGTACAATATGAGCAATTGTTGCTTTCCCAGA
Source organism: Podocnemis expansa (assembly GCA_007922195.1). Taxonomy (NCBI): domain Eukaryota; kingdom Metazoa; phylum Chordata; order Testudines; family Podocnemididae; genus Podocnemis; species Podocnemis expansa. The sequence goes on along the minus strand of ML681966.1, from coordinate 55,803,767 downwards.
CAAAACCCAGCAAATTTCAGCATGAGAATGCCTTTCTAAAAGAAGATCAGCAAAGTATGAGCCCAACACCAAAAACATGACAGGTTGAAAGCTCTTCACTGCTTCAATATTGTGATAAGATGAGAAAAACTCTCATTTGAATATTTTCTATGACAATGTCTAGCCAGCTGTTTCTGGCTAGTATACAGATTCACAAGAAGTAGCAAATTACACAAATGTCCAAGAACTGAATAGGGAGCATTTTTAATGCTCAGTAGGGAAAAACTGCATTCATTCTCTGTTCAAGATCTTATGCTATGTTGTAGGTGTGTTTGCTTAGAATAACATAACCCATTTGTTTGCCAAAACTGTTAAAATCAGAGGTTCTCTGTGGAGGCAGATCATATATCATTGAGGAAATTAATTACCTAACTAGGACTGTTTCCTTTTGTAGAGCGGTTTCACACCTTTGCACATAGCTGCACACTATGGAAATGTCAACGTTGCGACGCTTCTGCTCAACAGAGGAGCTGCAGTGGACTTCACAGCCAGGGTATGGATGAACCCTTTTCTCTTGTTAGATGAGAGTGTCAGTGGACGTGGAAGTGTATCTTTGCTAAAATTCCCAAACAAAAGTAGAGAGGAAAATGACTTGCTTGGGATATACCAAAAGATTACTTTTTGTATAAATTTCTAAAGAGTTCTTCAAGGCAAATCAGTACATTCCTTGTGATCTTAGCAGAAAAAAAATCATTATCCCAGTTAGAAGGGAACAGGCACCTTTGAAGATGTCCAGAATGCCACCACTCTCATTTTATGTGCCAACTCATTTAAGACTCCTTGTTGCAGTCAGGCATAGTATAGAAACATATGTATTATTCATTTGCTTTTCCTTGTCTCCTGAGTTTGAGATTTACCAGAATATGTTTATCTTTCCAGAATATTATTATGTGTGAAAATGATAATAAAACATGTTGTTTCTATACAAAACAGAATGCAATTACTGTATAACTGAAAGCCATTTGTACATGAAAAACTACAACCATAGGGCTAGTCAGTATTACCCATTTACTACTTTAGATCACTTAACTACTGATTAACCTGTGCATCATTACAGCTATCTGCACTGGGTCAGAACTTTTTTTTTTGGTTTCATTTTTCATTGCAAGAGCTTTGTTGAATTGTGTCAAGAGGAACCACCTTTTAGAAGGATTTCATGCCCATGTTGACCGGGTATTCTCATTAATAAACACTCTTATTTCCCTGAAAGTTTTCTACCTGATGTGCCCAGCAAGGGCATCTGTGTTGAAAATGAAATAAACACCATCTTCCATCCTAATTAAGGCCTTGTTTTGGACTGACTTCTACATCAGTGAGCTTCCTTTGTATCTGAACCACCATGCTGTGTCTGTTGTATGTATGCTGCCGTGATCTAAATACATAAGTCCTGTGAATATTGGGCTCTGATACATGTTTTGTCTTACTGTGTGATTGTGATGTTTGGTGTTTTGGAGAATATACATCTTTGTTACTTAAAAATAAATCAAGATAGCTCTATAGGAAAACCAAAACACCAGAAGGTCTATATTTCAAACGTGTGCCTAGTTCTGATTTTGAAAAACATCCTTGCTTATTTTCTCTACTGTATTTGATGTTTCTCTTTTTGTGATCCAAGTGCATCACCATTATATACTTTCAAGTCCATAATGCTTTTTTGTTTGTTCTTTTCGTGGTGTAGAATGGAATCACCCCACTGCATGTGGCTTCCAAAAGGGGAAACACAAACATGGTGAAGCTTTTGTTGGATCGTGGCGGGCAGATTGATGCCAAAACCAGGGTGAGTGTTATCACTTCTGTTTTTTTGTTTCTTTTTTTAACTGGATTCTGGGAATGCCAATATTCATAGATAGGAAAACTTGGCTTCAGAGTATTTGTTTTTCCTGTTTTCACTTCTGACAGTGAGACATTAGATGCTGTCATGACATATCATATAAGAGAAAATGCTCAGGTGAACACAAGCCAAAAATATTGAACAGTGTCCCCTCAGAGAGAACACAAGCCTTATTTAATACTCTTGGCCACATTTTCCTAGGCAACTCCATAAAAATATTTCATGAAGCTATTTGCACATGCAGAATCTCTGTTTTATGTTTATAAGGAGACATGATTAGTGAAGTAATATTTTTGTAGTGGATGGGTTTCAGTTGGTGATGGGGTTCAAGCTTTCAAACACTGCCCCATCCTAGCTCTTCATCAGAAGCAAGCTCTCCACAAACCAGGACACAATTACTCAGAGAGGTGCCAGACCTTGCCAGAACAATCCATGCAATACCCACAGGCCTATCTCCATTGCTACAATGCTTGACAGCCCCCACAACATCTTTCAAGGTACTGCACATGCCTATCACAATGTGTGGTGTAACTTAGCCAGTGCACAAAATACTCCAATAGTTATTATGTCGATAAAAACAATCTTGACCCTCTCAACTGAACTCACACAGGATGTTTTTGTGTTTTATCAGTGTCCTGTCACCTATGGATGAACAGTTTTCACAAAGCAGTCACTCCCTCTCTTTGACCTCTCTGTTCCCATTGTGAGTGATCCAAAATCATCAGTCTGACTCAGTTGTCTGAATTGAAAGCGAACATCCAACTTTATTTGCTCTGCTGCAGCAGGGGGCTGAGACACTGAGAAAGCAGCCAGCCCCACCCTGTCTGAGCCAGGGTCTGCAGAGATCCGCCTTATATCCGCATCTGTGGATACAACACGGCTATCCGTGGACCATTTCTTGCGGATGCAGATCAGATACGGATCCACGTATTTTTATCTGTACAGAGCTAGAGCCCTGCAAATATGCGGATATCCGCAGATATCCGCATTATATCCACATCCACGGATACAACACGGATATCCGCGGACCATTTCTTGCGGATGCAGGTCAGATACAGACCCACTTATTTGCATCCATGCAGGGCTCTACTTACAAAGGTTAAGATGATACATATTTAGTGGCACATTAACATGTCTGCCCAGAGACAGCACAGAACCTTCTCTTGTCAGTCACAGGTGGAATCCATTTTGCTTTACAGCAAACTCCGTTTTGTTTTCCCATTAGGATAGATTAAAACATCCAAACTTGGTTTGCACAACACATTACTTCTCAACACCACCCTGGATTACATTCTTTACCATTCTTATTCCATAAGACACATTACTAACCCCTCACAGACCTTCAACAACATATTTTTGTTTTTTTTAACTTCCACAGTTCCCTCCTTTTGGCTAAGTTTGACTTGTCAAACTAAAGCCAACCAGATATTATCCTTCTATTTTGATTCCATTCAATCGTTCTATTTCCTCCTGCATTTGTAAGTCATGTTCTTGAACCTATATAACCATTAACCACTCCTCTACATACCTATTGTTTTCCATACTTCTTGCAAGCTTTTGTATACAACAAAAAACAATTATAAACACATAAACACACAGCAAAAACACTATAACCAATAAGATCCCATAAAAGATTTTAGACCCTAGGGCCCCAAAGCATGCCCAAATTCTCCATGTGTCCTCGTCTTGGTGTAAAGATTTCACAGTGTTTCTGATTTTATTGAGGGCATCCGAAATCTGAGCATTATTATCAGGGATAAATGTGCAACACTCTTTCCCAATGATTGCACATGTCCCTCCTTTGGTAGCCAGAATGAAGTTAAGTGCCATATGATTTTGTAAGGCCATTTGTCGGATATACCTGAGCTCTTCTCTGATGGCTATTAGAGCGTCCAATGTTTCGTTAGCCACTTCCTCTAAAACCAAAGCAACTTTTCTTATTTCCTTAATTGCATAAGCTACGCCAAGTGCTGGAAAAGTAATGCCCCAATATCTCTGTGTCTCAGATTGTCCTTTTCTGTCTGTTTGGAAAGAGTTCCTGTAAAGGTCCAGTAGTATGACTAATAGCTGGAAGCAAAGAGGCAAGATAACAAATGCCGTTCCAGCCAGCTGGCCAATGCTTGTAGGCCCTATTCTCACAGACCCAATACTGCGCTAGCAAGGCAGTGAGCCCATGTTTGCAGTACATGCTTTGGCTGGTTGCGCTGGAGTACCAACGACGCAGCCACCATAGTTGCCAGTTCCAAGCAGGATCGTTTATTACCTTAGGGCAATTAGGAGTTTCTCCCAAAGATGGATTCCTTGAAATATTACAACGAAAACAGGTGCAGTTCTCAGGAAAAGGAGTATCGGAAACTAATATATTCAGAAATATTTCTGTTTACAGCCTTCCAGGTAGCATGAGGACCCCAACGAGGACCTGTCCAACTAAGATCTTTTGCAGTTATGGGGATTGGGATCATTGGAGTGCTTCCCTGAGAGTGCAGAGGCATATATGAACAAACCCAGCAATTTGAAGTGTTTAGGTCTTGGGTATACTGAATTAGAAACTTAAGGAAAACATTCGCTGGTGCCAACTTAACAAATAAACATAAAGCGAGCACAAGGAATAGAGCTTTAAGACTCACTTTCTCAGGAGGATTTGGTAGAGTTGGTGAACCGGAGCCTCAGGTCTCCAACAGGCTCGACGGTCCACTGAGGATCAGCAGGTGGTCCAGCAGCTGGATGGTCCTCTGCTTCTGGGTGTGGGGTTCCGATGCCACACCTGCAGGGCTCCCTTGATGTTACTTGCCTGTCTGCTTCTGGGGATTTTTCCCTGTGGTGCTCCTCTTGTGGGCTTGCACTGGGATGCTTGTATCCACACCTTATGTCCTGATAATTTGAGTGTTGTGTCTGAGGTTAGCAGAACTTGGAAGAGTCCCTTCCACCTAGGCTCCAGCAATGATTTTCTAGAGAGCGTCTTTATGTATACCCAGTTTCCTGGTTCCAGCATGTGACACAGCCAATGTTCAGGCTCTGGTGGAACAACAGCTTTCACCTGTGAATGCAAAGCTGTCAATTGTCTGGTTAAGGCCACACAGTATTTTACCATAGACTCTCTTGTAAGAATCAAGTCAGGGACCAGGTGTGGGCGAAGAAGGAAGCCTCATGGGTTGTCCGATCACGATTTTAAAGGTACTGAGACCATGTTTCCTTTTGGGTTGGGCTCGTATACTTAATAATGCCAATGGTAGGGCATCTACTCAATTCAAGCCAGTTTCCTGGCAGATCTTTGCCAGCTTATTTTTCAAGATGCCATTTCTCCTTTTTATAGCTCCTGCACTCTGTGGGTGGTACAGGCAGTGCAGATGATGTTTAACCTGGAGGAGCTTAGAGATTTCTTTCATTACCTTGCTAGTGAAGTGGACAAAGTTGCAGGGACTCCAAGTTGGAATAACATGATTCAATAAAGCTTTCACTACAGCCCATGAGTCAGCATGCCTACATGGAAAGGCCTCTACCCAACCGGAAAATAAACATACTAGCACAAGTAAATATTCATACCCTTTACATTTAGGCAAGTGGGCAAAGTCCATTTGCAGATGGCGGAAGGGTATCTGCGGCAATTCTTGATATCCAGGTGTTACCATTATGGCTTTCCTGGTATTATGGGACTGACAGATCACACAGGATTTACAATAAGCTTCTGTTGTCTGGCCAAAGGATGGAGCAAACCAGTTCTGATTTAGAATTTTTAGCATCCCCTCCTTGCTTACATGCGAAATGTCAGGTAGCGATGCAGCTAAGGCAGGGTAGATTATCTGTGGTGCCACCCAGCGGCCGTCTGGATGTCACCAGAGAGAATCTGTGCTCTTAAAACAGCCAAATTTGAGCCAGATTTTCTTCTCCTCAGCTGGTGCTCTGTCCTGCAGATCAGCCAGATCAGGAGTTGATGGCAGAGGTGGATGTGAAACAGCCAGAATTGCCTCTGGTTCTCGAGGTCGCAGAGCAGCCGCTCGGGCTGCTGCACCCGCAGCACGATTTCCCACAGCCTCCAAAGTGCTAGCAGTGCTGTGACCGAGAGTCTTTATAATGGCCACTTTAGCAGGTAGGAAAATGGCCTCTAGGAGCAGGGCGATATATGGGCCGTTGAGAATTGGGGTTCCAGTAGCTGTCAAATACCCCCGTTGTTGCCACAACACTCCATAATCATGTACTACTCCAAAGGCGTACCTCGAGTCAAGATAAATGTTAACTGACTTATCTCTGGACACACAACATGCATGAATTAAGGCTATTAGCTCAGCAGCTTGAGCTGACGTTACACCAGCTAAAGGAGCAGACTCTAGAACTTCATGATTAGTCACTATTGCATAGCCAGAGACAAGAGTGCTAGTTTGATCTCTCAAGCAAGACCCATCAACATACAGTACAAAATCAGGATTTGTAAGTGGAATGTCTTGCAAGTCAGGTCTAGGTTTCATCAATATGTCTACCATGGCTAGGCAATCATGGGGTTCCCCATCAGTTGGCAGGGGAAGCAGAGTTGCTGGATTTAAGGTGGAGCATCGAGTCACAGTAATATGAGCAGCACTCAGTAACAGCAGCTCATATTGTGCTAAACATGCATTCGATAAGTATTGTGTTCTAGTGCTTAACAGCAGAGCTTCCACTGCATGGGGTACTTTTAAAATAAGAGGGGATTGCAAGACCAAGTTTTCAGACTGCTGTACTAGTCGGGCAGCAGCAGCTACAGACCTCAAGCAAGGGGGGGTATCCCTTTGCCACAGGATCTAACCATGTGCTATAATATGCTACAGGATGTTGTTTCCCACTATGATTCTGTGTTAAAAGCCCTAGAGCACATCCCTCTTTCTTGTAGCAATATAATACAAAGATTTTAGAATAGTCTGGTAACCCCAAGGCAGGAGCAGTGGTAAGAGCCTGCTTTAAGGTGACAAATGCATCCTCAGCCTCCTGAGTCCAAGGTATAGGGTCTGTCACAGTCTTGTGGATAAGGTTCTGCAGGGGTTTGGCAATCTGTACATAATTGATGATCCATTCTCTACAGAACCCCACAGTTCCTAAGAAGGCTCGAAGCTGTCTTTGTGTGGTAGGGTGAGGGAATTGGAGAACCACGGTCTCTCTCTGTGAAGATACAGATTTTTGTCTATGTGATATTAGATGTCCTAGATATTGCACCTCAGTTTGACAGAATTGCAACTTGTGCTTAGACACTGTATGCCCTTTGAGAGCCAAGTTCTTTAACAAATGTATAGTGTCCTTGGTACATGATGGCAAATCAACACTACATACAAGCAGGTCATTCATATACTGAAGCATAACTGAATTACAGGGAAAACACAAATCAGCTAAATCATTATGCAATGCCTGAGAAAATAATGAATTCCAGCAATATTGTTTACAACCAAAGGTAAAAGCAAACAAATATCTACATTCAGGGTGAATAGGTACACTGAAAAATGCACTGCATAAATTGATTACAGAAAAGTAAACAGCTTCAGGAGGTATATGATTTAGAATGACCACAGGATTTGCCACCACTGGAAAGGTTGATTTTACTATTTTGTTTATAGCTCTCAGGTCTTGCACAAAATGCCATGATTTTCCATCTGATTTTCTTATAGGCAGTATTGGTGTATTGCATGGACTTTTACATTCTGATATCACCCCTTGTTGTAACAGGGACTCAATAACTGGGGCAATACCCTGCTCTGCCTCAGGATTTAATAGATGCTGTTTAATCTGAGATAGGATTTCACCTGGATTTACAGAGGTATATACTGGCTGAGTGTTCATGGACCCCACTTCAGTGGAATGAGTGGCCCATAAACAGTTTGGAACCTCTGACAATAGAGCCTCTTGCTCTGGAATCAGACTTAAAGCAAGTTGAACATTATCATTTGCAGTAGTTAACACAGTCTCTACCCCTAATATAGATTTTTCTGGCACTTTGAGAAAAATTCCCGTCTCGGTACAAAATATGGTACAATTAAGCTTACACAACAAATCTGTTCCAAACAAATTAACAGGTGAGGTAGAACTTAACAGAAAAGCGTGTGAATCAGATAAAGGACCAATAGTAATAGGTAACGGTTCTGTAACAGAGTGAGGAATGGGAACATTTGTGATACCAATAGCATTAACAGTTTTACCAGATAAAGGAGGATTTGATAATGCATCTGACCTAAGTGTAGAAAGAGTAGCACCAGTGTCTATTAGAAATGGAACATCAGTTTTCTGAATCTTCTGACTGAGCTCTCCTGCTGAAGACACAGGAAGCAGAGGAGCACAAAGAGAAGATGTTTGTCTTAACTGTCATTGGGATGGAGGGGGAAACAAAGGTGTAGGATTGGAGTCAGTACCATTCGAAATTACTGGGTTTACATTCACTGGCTGTCTGGGACACGTATGTTTTTCCAGTGCCCTCGTTGTTTGCAATTAAGGCATACATCATTTGGAAAAGGCTTTCTTTTCTGCTTTGGTGGACCTTGAAATGGATTTCTGTTAGGATTTACTCTTTGGTAGTGGCTAATTTGTAAGGCTAAAAGTCACTCAGATTTCTTTTGCTGGCTGTTTTCTAAAGTGCGGCACAGTGTTCAGCTACTGATGACAGTTTATCTAGGGTCTCCCTTTCATAGCCTATACAAATCTTTTTCAACACCTCCTTAATGGGATCTAATAAACCTTCAACAAAGGCAGCAGCTAAGGCCCCTGATCCTGCTTCCAGTGGATCAGTGATGCCTGAACGCTATTTAAGTAGATGGGTTAGCCTTTCTCTATACTCCAAGATAGACTCATCCTTTTTCTGTTTGCAAGATCTAATTAATGGCAAATTTGTCTTCACCGGGAATGCTTTAGTGATAGCCCGTTCTAATCTGTCACATAAGTCGTGGCATTCCTGTACATACTGAGATGATGGAGCTCCTTCACATACAGGGTCTGGAACCCACCCAGCTTCTTTTTTTGAAGTGTCTATCTGAGAATCTGTACAAGTCATTCTAAGAAGCTGCAAGAGGTCTATACGGCTCGGGGTGTAAGCAGCACATACCATTGAGAATTTCTGTGCAAATTTCACAGGATCCTCATCAATGTTCCCTCTCAGAGCCTCAGACAACTGAGCAACACATGTTGCTCACTGCGCGGCTCTCCCCCCCCCCCCACACACACACGTGGGGCCTGTCCTGGCGCCCCCCCGCAGGCCTGATCCTGCCATGCCCGCTCTCCACAGGCCTGCTCCCCTGGTAACCCTCCAGCCTGCCCAACCCCTCCCCACAAGCCTACCCTGCTGCTGGAGCGGCGTGGCCCAGCCATACCTCCTGGGGCTAGAGAAGCACTAACAGAACATGCTCAGACATTCTGGGCATGCTCCATTATTGCTTCTCTGGGTGGGAGTTTTAATAACTCCCAGCTCCAGAGGAGCTCTGAGCCAGGACTCTGGCTGCTGGCCCTGCGTGGACAGCAGCCTTCCCTCTGTGTGTGTGTGTGGGGGGGGCTGCGTTGGGCTGCATGGCTGCGCGCCTGCGCAGCTTAAAGGGAACATTGATCCTCACTAATTTTCAGGAAATCCTTCACAATGGCATGCAGCTCAGATCTTGTCCAAGGTTTATGGACATACACGTCATGAACAGGACCAGGGAAAGTGTGGAGTGGTGCTTGCACTACTCCCTTTTGCTGGTGTCTGGTATGGTGAGCAATTGGTGATGTAAAGGTGCTTGCCAAAACCTTTTTCCTGGGCTTTTGGCCCTGGGCAGCTGAAGCTACCATTAAATCTTCCTCCTCATCTGAAGTGTTAGCACCTTCAGTTGTTAAACAGGGGAATTGGGAGCAAATAGGTGTACTTCCCCCAACAGTTTTCTGATGTTCTATGGAATTTCTTACAGGTGTAGCTACAGATGTTACTCTCCTCTTAGAAATTTCTTCATGCCATTTTAGATAGGCTAGCCACTGATTTTTAGGAACCTTATTTTTACTTGACTGTAGAGTCTCTCTTAAATAGCCAATTTTAAGGAGGTCAAAAGTACCATTAGGTGGGAATTGCAATCTGATAGTCTTCTTAGTGGGCCTGTTTCAATTTTCTTAATATTTACAGCACTGGGACCCATAATGATTAAACATGTACTGTGCAGGGGAACCACTGGGGAAATCTGGCGCCACTGATGACTGCCCACAGCCCATGCCTAGGCCTTACAGGGCAAACCCTGGTCTTTCCAAAGACCAAACTCCTGCCTTAGTAACCTCCTGATAGGCTCCGCAGGACAGACCTCAAATGAATATGTAGCTGTGCCTTGGTTAACCTTTACAAGGTGCTTCAAGATAACCCCAGCTAGTGGCCTCTGTGGGTCCCCAGACAGGTAGACAGAGGAACGCTGCCCTGAACCTCTGGCCCCTGTGGCCACCCTAATAAGCCTTTGTTGTACCCTCGATGTTCGCTAGGTTAAGCACACCACCCACCCAGATAGGTCCCTGAGGGCTCTCTTTTACACAGATGCAAAAGGATGGGGTACAGGTTCATCAGGGCGATGCCCGGTGCCAAGACACAATAAAAAATGCCCAGTCCACCGCCCTTGTTCTCAAGACACCACCGGTCACAGCTGTGAAGCTCACAGTGGGCTTGGTACGGCTACAATGGAGAGGGACTTCACTCACTCCTACAATACACAGACATCGGGTACAGGACAAGCCCTCCTTGGGTGCACGACACTCAGTCCATCCAAGGACAGATCCCTTCCCTTTCTGGCAAGCTACGACCTGTGGGATATCCCTGAGCTCACCACCCAAAAACCGGGTCAGTCATCTACAAAATGCCAAATCAAATAGTATGCTCACGACCTGCCCACGCCTCCAAAATGTGCTGTCTAGTATACTCCAAGCAGACCAAGTCAGTCAAGCACTCTCAATGAAAGTAAAATGAAAATGAAATAAAACAAAAAAAAGGAAAAGAGAAAAAAGGAAAAGGGAAAGGGGAAAATTGGATGTGAACCAACAGGTTTGATTCCGTAGCTCTAACTTCACAGTTCTGCTGGGTATCCCAGGTAAGAGAAGTCCAAAGAGAGTGAACTCACCCTGTGCCAGCTATTTGGAGTTCTCTGCCTAAGGTATCCTGGAGTGGTTGAGGCATTTGGGATCTCAGTGGAACCTCCATATCTGTGGGTGATCCAAAATCACCAGTCTGACTGAGTTGTCTGAATTGAAAGCAAACATCCAACTTTATTTGCTCTGCTGCAGCAGGGGGCTGAGACACTGAGAAAGCAGCCAGCCCCACCCTGTCTGAGCCAGAGTCTTATAAAGGTTAAGATGATATATATTTAGTGGCACATTAACATGTCTGCCCAGAGACAGCACAGAACATAGTAGAACCTTCTCTTGTCAGTCACAGGTAGAATCCATTTTGCTTTACGGCAAACTCCGTTTTGTTTTCCCATTAGGTTAGATTAAAAGATCCAAACTTGGTTTGCACAACACATTACTTCTCAGCAACACTCTGGATTACATTCTTTACCATTCGTATTCCATAAGACACATTACTAACCCCTCACAGACCTTCAACAACATATTTTTGTTTTCTTAACTTCCACGCCATTATTGAAGGAAAACCACACAGTACTTTCCAAAGAGCACTCTGAAATCTAAAATTCATAGTGCTAGACAATGAACATCATGGACCTAAGGGAGACACTGGATTTATGAGTTGTTACAACAATCTATAAGGCACTCAACTCCAGCCCTAGCTTTCTTCCCTTTCTTTCCTCCCTGTGATTGGAGTGGTGTTAACAAGCCATTTCATTTTGAGTGATCCCTTGAAATGTGTTAATTACTTCTGCTAAAGACTCTGTTCCACCTTGTATTTAGCTGTGACCTTTTCCTAGACCTGAAGAAGAGTTCTCTGTAAACACAAAAGCACATCTCTGTCACCAACAGAAAAGGGTCCCATAAAAGATATGACCTCATCCACCTTGTCTCTAATATACTGTGGTGAACATGGCTCTAACACTTTTATAGTTATAGACAGTTATTCTAACAAGCCCTTTGTTGTGATGCCATAGAAGAAACAAGGGACTAGGTGCAGTGGTTTTCAAACACTTTTTCCTTGGGACCCAGCTGAAAAAAATGTAATTTATGCCCATGACCAAGCAATTACATCTTTGAGAAATGCACTCCAGTCTTTTGGCAGTGGCAGCAAGTGGTGCCACGATCCAATGCTTGAGGGCCTGCAACCCAGTACTAGGCCCCAACCCTAAGTTTGACAACCACTGGAATAGGGAGTGCCAGGCACCCTTTTAATTGTTTTCAGTGTCTGGCAACATTGTGTGTCATTGCACAGGCATGGGAGAAGAACAGCTTCTGTGGGGCCACTACTTCTCTTCCTGTGCAGGTGGGCAAGGGAGAGGTGGGAAAGGCTAGTGAATGATTTGAAGCATTGGCTCAGCTTCCAAAATGCTAGCCATCAGAACTGAGTCAACAGTGGAGAGACACGTAAATTATTGTTGGTCTGTACCCACAGCTTCCCCACAGACCACGGAGGAACCACAGAGGTCATTGTGACTCTAGATCACAATTTCTTTCCTTATCCATTCCCAGGGCTCCCCCTTCATTACTGGCATTATCCATATGAGATCTAGCATCTGTACATAGCAGTTTGTGTGCAAGCGATGGGATTTTTTTTAATTGCATTTTTGGAATCACTGCTGAAGATGTGCCTCCTTTTGTTCACTGATCACTCGTTTCTCACGCAAGTCACTTCCTGAAACAATTGATCTGTTCTTAAAGAGCTGTTCATTTTGTAATTCTTGATCCACTTAGTTATTAATCTTAGCCATTCCCACAAACCACAATATTCATACCTGGTGGCTCTAGGTTTTAAAACCACAGAAGTTAGGCTGTTCCAACTGTGATTTTTGGTTTGCCTCTTTATAAACATAAGGGCTATTTACATTCAGATTCAGGTTTGATTTCCAACACCACCCCATATTTAGAGAGTGTTTGAATACTGGGATTTCATTTGGGTTTGTTTTACCAACAATGTGATAGCACTGGAAACTCCAAGAAAGTGGCAATAACAGCACTTGTTAAAACCTGTATAATCTGAATAATCTCTCTTGCTTTTTAACATGTAGTTCTCACAACAAACAGCTCTTGAGATTGACTCGGTCCTTCTGCTTCCCTTTAGTTGTTAACTAATGAAATCAGTTTTTAATTGCTTCATATGCTGCAAAAACTATAAAGATTGCCTCTTAATTGAAGATATGATTTATATTTCATTTGTGATTCTTTAAGGAAGAGAAATAGAATCATCATTTTTTTTACTACCTTATAAGGAAATGCTGCCTTTTGTGAAGGTGGGCGCTAAGGCACAAAATTCATAAGTAGTGACTAAAATACATGCATAAAGTGTGTAAATGAAGTAATGAACACCTAATTATGCATCACATACAAATACTCATATACATACACAGGTGAGAGAGTTGCATATGGATAGCCCATTCTGTGCATACAATTATGGTGCTGAATTAAAGTCACAGACTTAGATATTTTTCATTCAGAACTGAGGCATCTGATCTGTGTAGGAAAAGTTGGCTCAGAAATGTAAAGAAACTGATTGTCTTTGAGAGTTGCATTCTGTGGGCTCGAAGTACATCTCCATGAGCCAAATTAAAGCATAGTTCTAAACCAAGCTAGAAGAATAGGGCACATACAGTTTTATCAAAAGATCTAATTTTAGAACACCCATTGCCTCAGTTTGTTGTCCGTCATCAGATGCTAGATTAGCTCAAAGATGTGAACACACATACAGTAATGGAAACTTCAAAGAGTATGTACATTCTGACTTGCACAGACTCAACCTCTTCTAATTGCTTTAATTTTCTACATTCTCTCTGCTAATAGAGGCATTGTTGGGAGCAGTTGTGTGCACTTGACAGTGTGGGAGATTCCAGAACTTTTGATTTTGTCTGTTGGTGTCTTGCTGTGCTGCAATGATGTCCTCATGCCAGCATTTTATATAGTCTTGCTGTCCTTTTCCTTTTATTTTGTCCACATGCCTTGTGCTTTGCTACGGACGCAAGTATGTAAGGTTATGAAGAGGTAGGTTGTGTGTCATGTGCTGTGACTACACATTTCGCATTTTAAAGGAGAGACTTCTGCCTCCTCCTATTTGGTACTAACACCTTTGTCTGTCCATACTTTCCTTTCTGTTTCTCCCAAGGAAAGTACATCTTTTCCAGCAAAGTAGGGTAAAAATGAGAAGCAAAAGAATGAAATATATTGGGATGATTCATCTGTACTTTTGCAATTTGGACCTTTGTACTTTATTTTCTTGCCACATTAGAGCCAACACTTTGGCCCCAGGATGTATTTACTGATATTGTTCTTTTTATTTTTAACCCTCTTTAGTTTATGGCATTTGAGGATACATATATCAAGACAATGAAGATTTATTTTAAATGAGTCTCAGGTACTCTACACAACAAACATATTATAATGGTCTCATTAGAGATTTTTATATTTGAGAATGTTCTCTAGGATTGATTACATTCCTTCTAAGTAAAAATAAATAAATAAATAAATAAACCCTCCTCAAAAAAAGAAGTAAATTTATGGGTGCTCACTCACAGCTCTAGAGTTAGTTACACTAGTATTTCTATTTAAAGCAGGAGTAGGCCTTTTAGTTTCATATGACTAATGTAATGTATTCTCTCCATAATTAAAGGACTTATTACCAAAGTTTATAATCACCTGAGAATTTGTAAGTAAATCTGCAGATTGCATTGTGAGTTATAGTTTAAGAATTTGGCATGGGGATTTTTCTTAAAATTCATGGACTGGATATGAGCAACAAGACATAAATCATGAAACCAAGAGCCCCATGATGATGGGCTGGTGCTGAAGCCCTGCATGAGGGTTAGGCAAAATGTGGAAGAGCCTGCCAGCTGGAGCCCTGTCATCCAGTGCCTCACTAGCTGGGGCTGAAGTGTAAGTCTCAGAGTTCTGTTAAAGTGATAGAGGTCATGACCTCTCTGACTAAATCATATCCTTCATTTAAAAGGAATCCCCTTTTGAATTTTGTAGTGAATCTTACCATTTTGTAGCTCTCTCTAGCAAATAAATGCTTAAAAAATGTGATTTTGGTACTTAATTCCTTACAAGTAATCCCAGAATCTAAAAAACACAGACAACTTTCAACTTTTACTAACAGGAATACCTTTGTTAATTAACATCACTAGTCATTTTGGTTATGATGTTTGTTATAAAATAGAATGGACTTATCATCTAAAGTTTTAGTTTAAAGTTTTCCATATCATAAATGTTATGAGTGGAACATTAAGTGGCAGAATCTCTACAACTTCACATGAGTAATGGCTGTAATGATATGAATTTATCATCTAAATTTTTAGATGACAAGTTTTAGGTAACATTTACGATTTCTCAGCTTCATATAATGAAAAGATCTAAAGAGATATAATTATTGGTTTCAGAAATGATTGTACAGATTGCTGATTATTCCTGGATCTGATAGGTACATGATCATTGTCTAAAAATCAAAGACAATTCTAATTTATGATTAAGAAGGGGTTATGTGATCTAGGAGTAAAGGCAAAAATTGGGTGGCAACATTTGATTCCAGTTATTGTGGTATAAAAAAAACTTCATAGCCTTTCAGTCAATGACTCTTTACAGGAGAACTAATCTTAGCATTAAAAGAGGAGCAGTACTTGGCATATCAGAAAGGATATTTCTATTTAGACTCTAAGGTCAGAAGGGACCAATATGATCATTTAGTCTAGCCTCCTGCAAATCATGGTTTAGAGACTTCAAGGTATGGAGAATCCACCAGCAAGTAAGCAGAGGTACAGAAGAAGGCAAAAAGCCTCAGAGCCTTTGCCAGTCTTTCCCAGCTCTAAATATGGAGATCAGTTAAATCCTGCACAAGTGGGAAAGACCACTAGTCATAAGACTTCAAAGGCTATGAAGTCCTTTATACCACCAAAATGAAATCAAATATTGCCATTCAGGCCATTGGCATATCTACTGCCATTAGTCATAGATCAGTCAGTTGCCAAATTAGGCCGTCCGATCATACTAACCCCTCCATAAATTTGTCAAGCTCATTTTGAAGCCAGCTAGGTTTTTTGCCCCCTGCAGCTCACCTTAGAAGACTGTGTTTGAGAATTTCACTGCTCTGATGGTCAAAAATTTGCATCTGATTTCAAGTCTGAGCTTCCAGATGGCCAATTAATATTCATTTTTTCTTGTGTCCACATTGATTCTGAACCTAAATAATTCTTCTCCCTCCCTCTTATTTATCACTCTCATGTGTTTATAGAGAGCAATCATGCCTCCCCTCAATCTTCTTTTGATTACACTAAACAAACCAAGTTCTTTAATTCACTTCTGACAAGGCAGGTTTTCTATTACATGGAGCATCCTAGTAGCCCTTCTCTGAACCTGTTCCAGTTTGAATTAATCTTTCTTAAACATGAAGGATCAGAATTGTACACATTATTTGAGGTGAGGTCTCACCAGTGCCTTGTATAATGGTACTAACATCTCTCTGTTCCTACTGGAAATAATCTCATCTCATGCATCCTAGGACCACATTAGATTTTTTTCTTACTTCCACATCACATCAGATGATCATACTGAACCTGTGATCAATCAATACACCCCCATCCTTCTCTTCCTCTGTCACTTCCAACAGATGCATTCCCAGTTTATAGCAAAAAAACTTTGTTACGAGACTTTCCATTTCCACCAATAAATTTTTGGAAAAAGGAGAAGAAAAAATAACATGTAGACTGACAAGTTTCATAGCCAGTGACAGCATAAAACATAAATAATATTTTGGCATAATTCTATGATTATTAAGTATAATATGTCAGGCTATATTGATTGAGCAAACCCAATTAAGTTTTTTTCTTTATATTTTAGTTTGTGTTTTGAAGAGAATATATGGCGGATTACATTAGAGTGTTTTTAATTAAACCAAGAAAATGAAGGCTTTAAAGCTAGAGGCTGAAGTTACATTGATTGTTTTTAATGAGTTGAGGATTGGCAGTAATAAATCAAATAACTAGTGTGCAGTCAGAAGGGACGAAGTTTAAGCAAATTAAGCTGTTCCACACAGAGCATAAAAAATAATAGTGCAAAATATTTCTTAAGAATTTCAAACGACAGAGTCATCTGTTTAGTGCAAAGTAAATTTAGGACAAATTTGAATTATTTATTTCACAGTGATGAGTTAAATCTATTGTGGAATTAATAATAAATGAAAGCGTGATGTCTGATGCCTTATAATAGCCACACCTAATATATACTCCACAACTCTGCATTAGCAGTTAGCTTTAATACTGCAAGAGATGGACTGATTAATAGAAGAGGACATATACCAATGTACTTAGAAATCTTGAGACTTCAGGGTCTTGATGCATATTATGTTTTTGATATTGTTTGATTGTATTTTAATATAGTATCTGCATAATCTGTATATATCTAAGCCTGTGAGGTGCTGAGTGTGTTGAATTTTAAAAAAAAATGCTCACCAATTTGTAGTATTGAGCCAAGTATTCATTTTCCTTTAAGCTTGTAAGATGTTTTGGAAGACCCATAATGTGATTTCAAAAAAAATTACTGTGTTCAAATGCAGTGCTTTGCCTTGTCTGTCAAGAAAAATGCATAATTTCTAATGCGTCAGAGAGAGAGACACACACACACGTATATAAAATAACTGGGTTAGTTCCTTAGCTTGTGTAAATCAGTGTAGTTCATTGAATCATAACCCTTTGTTGTACAAATTTATTTATCTACCACAGCATTATGGTATTTTCCTTTTCTCTTTTTAATACTCCAGACCTCTGTGTGTGAGAGCCTGATCTTTCTGTTTGGATTTTGTTTATTCTTCCTGTTTCATTCTCATTTTGATCATGACCTAGCAAGATGCTGAATGCTTCTTAGTGCTGAGATCTTAGAAACTGCAGGCATTCAATACCTAGCATGATTGTGTCTTTTAATTTTCAAAGGGATTTTCTAAATTGTTTCAAATTTCCCTATGTAAACCGTTTCACACAAAAAATTGATAACTTTGAAGATAACTGACTACCATATGCAACATGCAAATATGACTTCATCCATATGCAAATGTGAATTTTGCTGGTGCAATTTGGAGTCTCCTGAGATAATTTAGCCTATAATGATCACATAATATCATCAATCTCCATGTATATATGATGAAAAGTGCTCTATCTCTTAACTAAAATGTACTCTTCCTTATCATTCCTTTCGTGTAGAGTCCTGCTTGGATACAAATCTGTGGATCTGTATCCGATCTGTATCTGCAAGAAATAGTCCGCGGATATTCGTGTTTTATCTGCAGATGCAGATGTAATGTGGATATGTGCAGATATCCGCTGGTTTGCAGGGGTCTAGCTCTGTGAAGATAAAAATATGTGGATCCGTATCCAATCTGCATCCGCAAGAAATGGTCCGTGGATATCCATGTAGTATCTGTGGATGTGGATATAATGCAGATATCCGTGGATATCTGCATATTTCAGGGCTCTACTTATTTGAATGCTTTTTAGTCTCAATTTTTTCTTTCAAGTCTTGTTGTTGAAATAGAGTATTTTAATAACTCTGAAATAGCAGAATAATTTATTATAGTGAGCCTGTAGTGAAAAGCTAATGCAAGTTATTCAGAATTAATTTACAAGTTAAAGAATGGGCAGCAATCTCAGAGAGAGAGAGAGGATATCTGAATTTGATTTTCAGTTTAGTCAGTCAGTCAAAAGGGAATAGAGAAGAGCTGAAATTTCATGGGCTTTTAGACTGATGTGATAAATCTTGATGTCACTCTGAAAGTAAACCTGTGCTGTTGGCGTGGTTTTAAAGGGTCTGCAGTTAGAATAGGGGGCTGATACAACAAACAGCTCATGAATGTTAAAACATGAATGTATAGTTACACTGGGGTTTCCATGTTAGGTTAGTCCAGCAAAACACAGAAGGAGTCTGGTGACGCTTGTAAAAACTAACAAATGTATTTATTGCATTCACTTTCAAAAGGAAGACTCCCACCTCATCAGATGAATTGGGATTGTCTCCTGTGAAAGCTCATGCGATAAATTTGTTAGTCTTTAAAAGTCTGAGAACAACATATGAAATAGGCCTTAAATTAATCATAAAATACATTATAAGGTGTGTGAGTCCTTTAATCAAGACAGGAGCACTATTTGTTGACTTCTGCTAACCCTTTTATGGGAGCTTCTGTGCTGATGGAGTACCTACTAGCTTTACTTCAAAGCCATGATGTTTCAGCCAAGATATAGTGCGTCAAAATGACACGCTTGGTATTTTGGGCAGCCCCTGCATATCTTTTCCAAATGAACTAAGTACACTATTGGAAAAAAATTCGGAAAGATGTAATGGGTAAACTCCCACAGTATATTTTCAAGTGTTCAGAACCACTGTAGCTTACTAGTTGGTACAAGAGCATATTTATGTTATAGACTAGCATGTCTTTTTTTTTTTTTTAATTAAAATTCACTTCTTGGTTGGAAGTTCCTGAAGTAAACAAGACAGTTCAATTGTACTGTGGTAGTTCTGGTTACTCCTTATGGCACCAAACCAGTTCCTTGAGTAGAGTTTGCATTCCCCAATTCAGTTCTCATCACTTTTGAACAAAACGTTGTTAAATACAGTTAACATTTTTACAAATAAAATAACAAAAAATCTGCATGCAGTTTTTCCTCTGTTAGAGAGAGGAAGAACTGAGGAAGGAGAAATATATGATGAATGCTTGCCACATTGCCTATGCATATAAGAGGTGCTCAGATTCTACAGTAATGAGAGCAATGTAAGAAGCAGAACAGAATAGGACAGATCCCAACCTTTTCTTTGTATTTTTTTCTAGTAGGTGTCCTTTCCTAGATAAAAGACTCTCTCTCTCTATCTCCCCCTGACTCCAGGTGAACTCTGCAAGTCACTGTTTTGACAAAGATGTCCTGTATTATATGATCCAAAGATGTAGCTGTGTTAGTCTAGTCCAGTAAAACAAACAAACTAGAAGTCCTATGGCACTTAAAGACTAACAAACTTAATTTTGCCTGAGCTTTCATGGGAGAAAATCCTACTTCATCAGATGTTTTGAAGATGGAAGTTCCCCCATCTTCAAATCATCTGATGAAGTGGTATTTTCTTCCATGAAAGTTCATACAAAAAATAAATTTGTTACTTTTCAAGTGCCACAGGACCCCTAGTTTGTTTGTTTTATTGTATTCTATAGTATGTAAAATTGAGGGCTGGGAGAACTAAATAATTTTTTAAAAATATTCCTGAATCCATCACTGCCCCTCATCAGATAATAAGTAGAATAAGGTGCAATTGTTAAACATGTATCAAGCAAGTTGGTGTCACAATAGAGTTTTCTCATACTTTAAAGCCAAATAAAATATCTGTTATTACACATCTGCACTGAATAGGAATTGAGTGCATATATTTTAATATCACATTACAGTCTGTTAATGTTAGAATCCTGTATACTTGGGTTTCTTTGTATATCTCATATAATTTTCTTTCTTCTGTCGATCAGCACTGATGTTTTATTCTCTTTCATTATTTTTTCTCTCTTGTATCCACTGTCTCTTTCTCTCTAATGGCCAGGGCTAGACTAGCAGCATTGTCTAGAATGCACTCTCCTTTTTAAATGTTTCATTGACTCATCTTTCTCTAACACTGCTGTACTCAGTGACTGAGCAGCCTGAGCAAGTGTTTTGGGACAGGATGATGTTCTGCAATGGAGAGAAAATTTCAGACAGTGCTGTCACAACAAGTTTATTAAAAGATTATTAGATCTTGCTTGTCATTCAGCCTCAGAAAAAAAGTAGCTTTTCTCTGTTGGTTTCTTCCTCCCTCCCCCAAATTCATTCCTCTCCTACTGCTTGTTAGAAATTTTCTGGGATACATTTCGTGGCATGGACATTCACCGTTTCATCCCTGCATCAAAAGTAGTCTGAACTGCCTGTGTTTAACTGAGGATCTGGGGGCAAGCATACTGTGTTCTGGTAGAGACAACACAATTTCATAGCCATACGGGGAGGAAAGTAGACGAGTAGTTGCATGTGTACATTTTTTTCTTTGATGATGGGTTTGCACACATGGTATTTCCTCTCCACCATTCTCTGAATGTAATCTCAGAATGTCCTTCATTGACAAAACGGTGCAGTGGGGGGAAAGCTGCTTTCTACTCAGATGTTTCATCTAGATGTTAATAAAATGAGGTTTGTGAAAGGTGTGAAAGGTTTGAAGGAGCTCAGCACCAACTTAGCATCAGGAACTTGTGGGCTAAATTTCTGAATGTCCCATAGAGGGCAATGAGAAGGACAGTCTGGTATATGCTTAATGCTTCCTTTTCTTTTACTAAAAGGATGGACTGACTCCACTACACTGTGCTGCACGAAGTGGGCATGACCAGGTTGTGGAACTGCTCCTGGAACGAGGTGCACCACTGCTTGCAAGGACCAAGGTATGTATCTTATTCAAAGATCAAATTAATATCAGTGAAAGCCCTTCGAAGCAATGACTGCAGGGTGAGGCGGGACATAAGGATGTGTAAGTGACCCCCATAGAGAACTCCTTAGATTGAATTAAGTATCTTGGATAGAGTGATCCAAAAATAGGTTTCTCTTGAAAATAGGACTGATCATTCCAGATTGGCATACATGAATAAAACTACTCCATTTTTTCTGAGGAGGCAGGTTACATATGTGATCTAGATAGCGTTTTTTTAGGAAAAGTGGCCTATTCTCATCCCATACAACAGGAATCACTAACATGGTTTCATGGAATCAGAGATGGGAAAATGGGTCATAATTTCCACTCCTTCCGTCAGTAAACAATTATTCTCATTATATTTTCTGATCTTTTATCTACTTGTGCTGTATCTCATGCAGCTGAAATTTTCTTATTTCCTTTTGTCAGCTCCTTCAGACTCTGAAGACAATTACAGAGCATTCCTATTAATGCATAACTGCACAACTACCAATTATTTTTAAAAAAATATTTTGCGTAACTAAGATAAATCCATTTAATAAAAAAAGGTTTCTTCATGTTGGATATTTCCCCTTCCCTTCAGTTAAGTTCTCTCTGCCAGTCAAAAGCATGCTTAGCATGTGCTAGAGAACTGTATTAGTTAAATAATGATACTTCCACCTTTTCAGTATCTGAATAATGTCACTTTGTCTTTGTGCTCCTTAAAAGGTTGACTTGGTCATAAGAGAGTGCTCAGCATTTCCCCAACACCAAGCTAAATGGAGACCACTTCCCAATGATTTGAAAGTCTAAAATTAATGTATTAAAATTAATTACAATTACTGTTTAGTTAGTTACAGATCAACTAATAACTAGTAGTTAGCGTGAGTTACTGGCACAATTAATGTTCAGTTAATGTTAGAAAAATCTTGACCGGCTATAACTGGCACCTTTGACAATCAGGTCACTTTTGGGGGGGGTACCTATGCAGGGATTTAGGAGACTAATTGTAGACACCTAAATTTACAGATATCAGTCTTATGTATTTTAAATAGAAAGGACTGCTTGCTATTTTACATTAAAAATAGCTTACTTTCTTCATTCCTCACTGTCTCTGAGCTCTGCTGTGGACATATTTGCACTGGATAACCTTGGAGCCCTGTAAGGAACCCAAGTGGGCAGATTATACAGTGGGGTCTGTATTGATCCTGGGAGCAACATAGAAAGAAAGGAATCATTATGGTTGCATTGATTCCTTTGTCTGGTGTGTTATTTGCCTGCTACACAGAGTGCTATGGGATACATGCAGTGCTAATTAAATAATAAATACAAATAAATATTAAATAATAAATGTCTTTGTGAATCCACTGCGCCTCTCCCAAAATCTGTCTTGTGTGTTGAGGTGCAGGGAGACCCAATAGAGTCAATGTCTGTGGCACACAAGAAGTCTACACTCTGAGTGCTGGATTCCCAAATTTCAAACATATGTGTTCCTCTGAGTTGGGGCCTTCCATTGTGATGAGGATGTGGTAGGGATTGGTCCAGGGTCTTCCAGACACCACTCAAAAATTGATCTGAATCAGCCCCATTGTCACAGATATGATAGGGAAGATTTGTGCAGTGAATGGATCCTACATGTCAAATACTGCAGTGATGACCAGAGGGCTCTGTTCTCCCATTACAGATCCACAATTTCCTCCACTCTTATAGTATTGACAGGCATTGGAACTCTCTTCAAGAAAAGTAGAGGGCAAAGAAAGCAGGCAGTTCATGAAGATATTTTTTTAATCTTTTAAATATATTTTAATTAATGACCATTTTTAAACATCTGGACTAAGAAACACTCATCTTTTCCACCACCAAAATGAAATCAGTGTTAAAGACAGCTCACCATTTAGTTTCCCAGTTTCAGTGGGGGCAGTTCCAGATTGGAGACAGACAGCTAAATGAAAAATGGAAATAACTAACTTGGCTTCAGTTGCCTTCCCTGAATGTCAATATTTTATAAAATTTTCTCATTTAAAATGACATACATAATGCTGAGAGAGGTGTAAAGCCTGACTGATGAAACTTTCCACTGATAGCCCCATTATGTAATCTGTCAGGAGAAGGTCAAAATCCTTAGCAAGCTGGCCAGGCTGGAGCTTTGATGCAAGCCAGTTGATAAATCAGTTCCTATAACTAAACGCACAAAAATTACCATACTCAGATACTGGAGCTGGCTTTGGTAAACACTAGCAAATGTAGCAGGATTATTCCTTGTAGTGAGCAGTACACTCATTAGCAACTGTTCTCAAAATCAGGGTCTAAATTTGTAAACTTTTTGTATAGACACTATTGCCCTGATTTTCGGAGGTACTACGAACATTCAGCTGCATTAACTTTAGTGGGAGTTGTAGGTGGTCAGCACCTCTGAAAATTACCCACATCTTTTGTGTTGTACTGTAACTTGCTATGTACAGTACATTTGCAAGAAGGGTTTATTAATAATTCTTAATCCTCTTTCTGTAAATTATGGAGGAAAGCATGAATCCTTTGTGTTTTAATTCATGAATGTTTTGCAATTGAATTCCATCCTGTAACTGTATAATAATGCATTTTATGGTTTTTTTAAAACCAAGAAGCTAAATAAGATCACCACTGTTTTTAACAGCTGTAACAAAGATTCCATGACATCTTGTTGCCTTGGTCGGTGAGCATCTCAGGTCTCATAAACTAATAAGGTTCAGGTTTGCTTATTATTTGTTGTTGGAGACCTTGAAGAAAAATAATGTTCTAGTGTGGTGCTGACCATTAAGTAGTTGCTCTTCTCTCTGAATGAATGCAGACTCTGTTTACTAGCACACAGTTGCCATAGCCCTAGGGCAGCACTGTACTGTTATTAAAGATACAGTGGGACTTCTTTCAAAACAACACACTATAACTAAATTCAATTTTGGATGACTATAGTCTATCTGCCTAAGTTTCCCACACATTTGCCTTTTTTTTGTTTTTTACTCCTTACAATTTGTCTGTGGTGTTGTGGTGAGCTGTGTTACATCTATAGATGACTACATTTCAGTGCTGGATGGAGTTATTCCTATGCAGTTTGTAAATCTCATTGGGATTCTTCTGAATAAATGGTACCGTATAATCATGAGTTATTTTTTTACAGAAAGTTTGATGTGTTATATTTTCCACTGGCACAGAATGGGCTCTCTCCGCTTCACATGGCTGCTCAGGGTGATCATGTGGAATGTGTCAAACATCTCCTGCAGCACAAAGCTCCTGTTGACGATGTCACACTGGATTACTTGACTGCCCTACATGTTGCTGCACACTGTGGCCATTATCGTGTCACCAAGCTTCTTCTGGACAAGAGAGCAAATCCCAATGCTCGAGCCCTGGTAAATCTGTCTCACCTTGCTCATGCAGCACAGCTGCAGATTAGAGATGTGTGTCACTGAGAAATAAAGTTGCTTGAAGGCTCCATTGTGCAAATACAATTGAGTACAGTGCTTACTACTTTGAGTAGTCATGTGTCAATGGGATATAGTCCTTGCTGGTGTAAATAGCAGTTACTGTTGTTTGATTTAGGATGGACTTCCACTACAGGGGGACTATTTATGGTAGTAAACAATATATTCACTAGCAGATGTTTGCCTGATCATGGCCTGAGACCATGCACAGTTTTTGTGATCACAGTCATTGGTAGCTGACACTATAACACATTCCAGTGTGTTAGTGTGTTTTCCAGTTTGCCTTGTCTCACTTTGCCCTGTGGTGGTGCAGTTTGTATTTACCACCACTCAAAAAGGCTGATTGGTGTGGAGATCCGACTACTTCCTGTGAAAGGCTTTTTAAAATACACTGTCCAACATTTTTGCAAGAGGGCAGAAAATTAATCTTTTAAATTTATCAATTTCCATTTGCCAAATGTAATTAATCATAGCGTGCCCAATTTATTTTTCTGAAGTATTAATAGAAAATATGGTATTCTAAATAATTCCTTGCAGTCAGTGATCTGACCATTGTCTCCTAAACATGAAGAAAAAAATTCACGTTCAATTTTATGTAGGGCATTTAAGAGCTTTTATCCTCTAGTCCTACCACGGTACAGTCAATTTCAATGGCACTTTTACTCATGTACTGACAAGTGGATGAAACTTGAAATAATCACTAAATTGGACCTGAGCCTTGGGATACTGCAGTGCAGGGTGAAATGGGAGTATTTTATGTACTTGGAGAACTTTGTTACTTAAAGTTTTGTACTTAGAAAACATTAAGTGTTTAAACTGTTTAGAGTGGAGTCCACTTTCTCCTATAACACACTAGACCTTTACAGAGCACCCCATGTTTTTCATGTGCCTTCCCTATGCCTGTGCACCATACTTCATAGACCACAGTCTCCATCACCCCCCCTCAGTGCCTGCTAACACTAGTTTCATCACTCTCATTTTCTTACTAACCCTGGTCTTATTCACTTTCATTTCACTGCCCTCCCATCTACTTCCTGTCCCTACTTCCATGTCCACTGTCATTTTTCATACTAAGGAGCATGACTTTGTGCCACCCTTTCAAGCACTTCTACCTCAAGACTGGGTTCCTTTGGTTCATGTTTACCCTGGTCCCTTGACCCCTTCTCCATGTTGCTCATAACTTTCACATTTGTGGGCTCCACCTCTGTCTTGCTGATATTAATCTTTAAAATGATGCTCTACATACACTTAAAAATAACATTTTATGTTTTAATAATTCCTCTACTAAAAGGCACCTTACTTCAATAAAGTCGACAAGATGAAGTAAAAAGAACTAAATACAGTAAAATGAACACTGGAAACTTTTGAAGCACCACAGCTGCTCAGTATATGTACCCAGGGATGTGACACAGTTTGTAAAATTTCAAGGATATTGGAGGTTGGGAAGGTTCATTGGTGGCTTATTATGAGAAGCTGCCATCAACCTTAAAACTGTAGGAGTTACTGTTCCTTTATAGCGTTCATCATAATAAACATTGGCCATCATAATTAATTTATAAAGTTTCCTTATCCTTTGCTTTTCTTAAAGGATAGGGAGACTTTATATATTAATTATGATGGCCAATGTTTATTATGACCAGAGCCTGGTTAAATAGAATTTTAACAATCAGAGGTGCCCATTTGCAAGAGTGTTGGTGGTGGTGGTGATGAAGAAGATTACCATTGGAATGTTGTAGGCAAGGTATAAATGTACATTTGAGAGGGAGACACAATTTCATAACTCACACTTGTCAACAACCACATTAGATGGCAACTTTAGGACTTCTAAGCAATGACTGCTAAAATCACTGAAAAAGTTTGTGATGAGGTAAATCTAAACCAGCTATTTCAGGCTAACATTTAAAGCTATTTGTGCTGCTTAATTTATTACTGTTACTGTTATTCTGCATAGTACCTCTAGTAAATAAAGTGATTGAATAAGCTTTATAAGTAATTCATATTGAGATAGATGTTCTTGAAACAATTAATTGTTTAGCTTTTGTACAGTGTGGTGAGGATACAAAGGCCTACATATGTTCTCCATTCTTTTAATTGTTATGTTTGAAAACATATTAATGCCAACATGTAAGTAACATTTATTTCAACAGAATAACTATGGAGTAAGCCTCACTTTAGCAGCTGTTCTTCCTTTCTCTCACATTGAATACCTTGCTTTACTTCTAGTTGAGCACTAGCAGTTTTGATGTTTTTCATTAGAAAAACCAGGGATTATCTAACAAGTACATTAAAACAAATTATTTGTATTTTCAAAAACTGTCTACTTAAAAATGTAAACATTGCCCAGTCTAGGATCCAGTTCAGTAGCCATCATTATTCAGCAAGGAACATAAGCATTTGCTTATCTTCAGGCATATACTTTTCCCCAGAGACTTTAATGGGACTTAAACACAGGCTTAAAGTTAAAGATATGCTTACGGATATGCTAAGGTCAAATGGAGATGTATTCACGCATACAAAGAAATGCTTTGTTGAACTGGGGCCCTGTACTAAACACATATTTAGTACAAGCTGCTTCTTAATGAATGCATGTATACATTTGCATATAAAATATTCCATAGATGTTTTGTATAAATATATATATGTACATGTACATAGATACATAGGTTAGAGTCCTTTAAAAAGAATAGGAAAATGAGATGCAATCTAGAGGAAAGGTGAGCAGTTAAAAATCCTGCCTTCTTCTTTTTAAAGCACAACAGATAAAAGCCAATATATGCCTTCAAAGTTCTCACCATCATCCTTTAATATATTTTTTTTTTGTGTGAGGCAGGCTCCACAATAGATGTAAATTATTCCCAAATGGGTGATTTTATAGTTACTTGCTATGATGTTCTGTCAAAAGGAGAATGTCTGTGTTTTATTAGTTATATGTTTTTCTCTGATGTGTGGGCAGAAGGCCTTTGAGGCTGTTGCATATTCAGGAAAGAGCAGTCCTCTAAGATGACTTGTTTTTGTTTTCCCCCCCCCCATGTCTCATAACCTACTATGACTGAGGAACAGTGGCACCTGATACTCTAACACTCCTGTTTGCAGCGTGCCAGCATGGCACTGTGTGGGAACTGTAGCAGCATGCTATTAACTAACATAATTGTCTTTTGCACAGAATGGTTTTACTCCACTGCACATTGCCTGCAAGAAAAACCGCATCAAAGTCATGGAACTCCTGGTGAAATATGGGGCTTCCATCCAGGCTATCACAGAGGTAGAACAATGTTTCAGCCCCTAAAGAAACACCCTATCTCTCCTTCCTTTTCTTCTCATACCTCTCCATACCTTCTGTCACTCTCATCCATGTTTTACTGATTTGAAGAAGCCCCTCAGCCCTTGTGCAGAGGAGTAAAACTGCTGTTGCTTTGTTTCACAGTCTGGCCTCACACCAATACATGTGGCAGCATTTATGGGCCACTTGAATATAGTCCTCCTCCTGCTGCAGAATGGAGCATCTCCAGATGTCACTAACATTGTGAGTATGGCTTGGATTAGAATAATCACTACATCTGCTCATATACTACAAGACTGAGCTGCCATTAGCCCAGCCAAAGGTCACATTTTAATGATTATTTATTATTAACTGAACTTTTCTGAAAAATAACCTCATGTCTTTCTTGAATGCCCATAAAAGGGAGAAGTTTAACCATTTTGTGGTACAGCCGTTTTATAGTGTTTCTCAGCAGCACAGGTACTCTGAGTAACTTTCTGGTAATGGCCCTTATCATGTTTATCAGTGGCAGACATGAGGGAAAGTTCTGTTTGTTTTGATTACTGCAGTTTAAATTCAAAAGGATAAATTCTCTGCTGGTGTTGATGGGTACGGCTCATTTGACCTCAGTGGAGTCATGCCATGTAAACTGGCAGCAAATTTTTAGGAATTTGAACCTAGCAGTTTAAACTAAATCCTAGCCATTTTAAACTAAAACTGTTCCTTTACCAGACCATAAATATATTTTCCCTTTTGCAGGTAATGAATTTACAATTCTAGAGAACATCAATTTTTAAAATTCTTTTAAAATACGACTTGTGGGAAGCAACACCAAATGTAGTATCTCACTTGCCATGGAAATGAATGTTTGTGTACCAAATATCCAGTTATTCTAGAATGAATGAGACCATGCATGTTTCCTGGGGTGACACATGTGTTTCTTATTGTTTGAGCTTGTTAATATAAACCAACATTTACTTGGATTGTTTGCTTTTTAAAGCACAATTCTTCTGTAAATAATATTTTTAAATGATAAATAGAGGTTCTAAGATAAATTAATGAAATTCCTGTGGCACCTTAAAGATTAACAAATTTCTTCTGTCATAAACTTTCATGGGCTGCAACCCACTTCATCAAATGCATGTAACAAACTGGGTTGCACCCACAAAAGCCTATGCCTGGGGAAATTTGTTAGCTTTTAAGATGCCACAGGTCTTTCATCGTTTTGGCTACATACAGACTAACATGGCTACCCCTTCTGAGCTAAATTAGTTAGTAGTTCCTGTACTGTGACTCATCAGCTTTCGTCTGCTAGAAAGGTAAAGAAATCTTTCAAGAGTTCCAGCAAGAAAAATTATACCATAATACTTTTTTTTCTTATTTGTTTAATAAGACACATTATTCATTACAAAAATGGTCATTGCTTGTAGGTATTCTATATGGATGCAATATTTATATTACTACTTTATTGATTGTAAATAGGCTAATGAGATTTTTGGGAAGAAAACTAAGTCGAGTGGAGCAGAACTGATAACAGGCATTAATAAATGTTTGAATGCAAAGTTTAACACTATAATTCTTTGTGCTCAGTTGGTGTCTTGGCTTTTTACTTAGTAAAGCTCACTAATTGTTTTTAAAAGTTAAATTGTGTCACTAAATGCAGGTATAGAATGATCTTTATAGAAATCTAGATCTGGTAATTTGTGAAATGAAAGGCTTATTCACAGAATGAAAACATTTTTAATTGTGTGTTCTTCAGATAATGGTAAGAATTTTGTGTGGGCAAATCCTGCAATTAAATCCTTGGGTAAAACTTCCATTAGGACTCCAAAACTTGCCCACTGTCTGTTTATTTAACATAGCTATTGATCTTATGTAAGTTTCAAAATTTATATAAACTGGTTGGTTTAGATAAATAAACTAGCTCTCTACACAGAGTATTAAGTTATAAGCTTATCACTATGAGTAGATTTGAATTGGGTTTTTTTCCCACTATCTCAGGAAAGAACAAAAAATAAATTGGTCCCTTCTGTGCTTGATACATAGCCTCAATTCCTAGAGGAGAGGACAGAAAGCTGGTATTATGGCAATTAAAATTTAATCTGATAGTCTCAACAGTAAGAGCCTGCAGACGGTGGGTGTGGTCCATCCATGGTAAAAAGATGAGTCTCTTCCCTTTATACTAATAGGTGGCAAATCAAATGATACTGTCATCAGCAATACTTTACATCTGTATTATTATGAAAAATGCTAGCTTACCGATTATCCTGCTGTGTTGTCATAATAGAGAAGACAAAAATAAGTCTGTCTATTGTTGTGCTATGCCAATGCCTGGTACATCCTAGACTAGCCACACACACAGATTACTTTGAAGCTATTTTGCTCAGCAGTCTCCTGAGAATATTAGGGTCAGTATGCTTTTACCTGCACCTGTTTTGAAGTACGAACCGAAGGGCCATTATATAGAAAACCAGAGAATACATCTGATCAGGAGGGAATACCATGTGGAATGTCATTTAAAATAATGGCTTGGTGAATGTCCCAGGCAGCAGTAGGGGGCTATGATTTTACTTCCATTACCATGCTGTAAGACTCTGAGTGTCAGATTTTGATTCTGTTGAGGTCAGTGGAAAAACTCGCTTTGACTTCAGTGGGGCTAAGATTTCACCCTGACCCTCAGTGATGTGGTTCCTGTTTTTTGTGACCACTGGGATGCCAAGTAAAATACAGCCTCATCCTGCATACAGACATGTCAATACACACTCTTCTAAATTTATTATTAAAACCAGATCCTCAGCCCGCATATATCAACTTTGTTCTATTGATGTTATCGGAGTTTGCATAAGCTGTAAAGTTGCTTATTTCTGGTGATTTGGGACTCTAAAATCTCTACTGTTCTGTAGCGTGGAGAGACTGCCCTACATATGGCAGCCCGTGCTGGGCAGGTGGAAGTGGTCCGTTGCCTCTTGAGGAATGGAGCCCTTGTTGATGCCCGAGCCAGGGTAGGTATTTTATTGCAGCTTCCGTGCCTTCTGTTTTACTTCTAAACCAATAAAAAGAATGGGTTTACCAAAGAGAGATGTTTTTAGTTCAGTAGATAATGAAAGGCCGCATTGCATATCCATCTGTTTTCTCAGCTAACCCTAACTGTTCTTAATATAGTTCTGTAATGTAACTTGTTCACTTGTATTATTCATCTCTTCTAAATAGAGTAGATCTGATTTAGGATTGGGGTACACAGGTTCTAATTCAGTTAGCAGATTCCAGAGCCTCATTCTATAGGTTTGCAGCCTACTGCCACAATGCCGAAAGGATACAAACAGGCCCTATGGCTCTGTCTGCGCTGAAGCTGAAGGTAGCAAAAGCTGCTCTAGCTCTGATTGGGCTAGTCCTTTAAAAAGAGCAGAGTAAGCATGTTGACATGAGTGGCAGGATGGGCTAGTTCCCCCAAGTATGATCCCATCTGAAACCCTAGGTGTGTACTCCAGACAGCTAGTCTATGTTGGCAGACACAATGCAGTAGATATGCTTCTATTCTTAGTGTTCCTGTTCAGCCAGAGTGTGGGTCTGTCTTCCCAAGCTGGAAATTACACCTCCAACTTAAGGGCAGACAAGGCACTCCATGGTCTATTTCTGCACCAAGCACTATTGGATTCTGCTGTATAACAAACATGTTGCTTTCTGTGTGAAACGGTAGGTAGTTTACAGTTTGGGAAACACTTTAGTTAGTAAAGGGAATTACCTATAATTTTGTGTAACTATATTTAGTTTTGAATGGTGAACGTGCATGATAGTTACTCTAGCTAGCTTATATTATCTGAAGTGTAAAGAAAGAATTGACTGAAAAGAAAATTCAAAGCAATCATTCTGATATATTGGGCAGAATTTCTGTATTGTCTACTGTTTATTTAGCTATGTAATCTCACACTGTGCTTTCTTCCCAGCCCATCACAGGGCCCAAGTTCTGAAAGACTTCTGAAAGACATTTGAACTCTTGAGTTTAAAAAAATACAATAATGTAAATGCTGAATCACAACGTCAGAGCATTCTGACTAATCTCTAACAGCTACTTCCACCGTTGTTATATATCAAGTGCAATTCTTTCACTATCTACTGAAGTCAGTCGTGTAGACCTGATTTGTATACATATGATGTGGTTTTAAACATTTAATTCTGATAATGCATTATAAAATATAGATGGATGATGTTAACACTCAAAAGATTAAGCTGTCTAAACATTGGCACTAAAAAGAATTATGAGCCAATTGCCCCTTATGTAGTCACTTCCAATAATTTGTGAACACTTTTTCATTGGCTTTAATGGAAGTCGTATAGGCCCAATCTTCCTATGCGAAGTGAGTGTAAACTACTTGCAACCAGCATAAGTGAGTGGAGAATTCTGGTTTGGTACCTTAAGACATTCACTTTGCAATATAAATAATTTATACTGAGAGGAAGAACAATCTAGTGATTACAGCACTCATTTAGGACTT
Source organism: Podocnemis expansa (assembly GCA_007922195.1). Taxonomy (NCBI): domain Eukaryota; kingdom Metazoa; phylum Chordata; order Testudines; family Podocnemididae; genus Podocnemis; species Podocnemis expansa. The sequence continues at coordinate 55,771,169 of ML681966.1, read as the reverse complement.
GGGAGACTTAAGTTCCTTTCCATAGACTTTTCCTTTGTGACCTCGGGCAAGTCTCTCTCTCTCTCTCTCTCTCTCTCTCTCTCTCTCTCTCTGTAAAATGGTGCTAATGCACAGGGTGTGAGGCAGTGAAAAATACATCTGAACATGCTATATATCTAAATATATGTGATCATATCTGAAGAGCATTGTCTTTAGTTTTTCTGGAATGGTGTCCTATGTATCTGGAAAATGGCAGGAAGACAACAACAATACTGTACTGGTTACTCATGAGCTCCAACAACGTTAGTAACTTATTCTTTCACAGGCAGATCTTTTAAAAGAGCTCGTCATCCAGCAGTTCCTGCTATGCTTAATATTTGAAAATCTAGTCAATTAATTGAAGTGACAGTATTAGAGCTGACCTTTGTGAAAATCAAGCCCCAATTCTCAGTACTGAGCACTTCTTGAAAATCTGTTCCTCAGTATTTAAAAGAGCATCTCTTTTTAACCTAGCTTTCCCACAAAAATTAAAATTCATATCACTAAAACACATTGAATTAGTTGCTGTTCCTGCAGTCAACCCAAGAAATACAGGAGCACTTTCTCATCTTTCTTGGCTAACTTCTGTGTTAGATGCTGCATGTTTTGGACAACAATGAAAAATCAACAACTACAGTGCCTGGGCTTGACAAACTTGCCACCCAGCTAGCTGTCCTGCTTCAAACTAAGGCACCTAGTTGAGACACTTCATGTTGCTGAAGAACTGCCACCATCACTTTCGGCAGCAGCACAGGGCCTCCCACTGCTGAATACACTGAGCACCACTGCAGGTGCTAGCAGTTCTATTTTTAGGCACCAAGGGCCACTCCATAACTGCAGTTTTGTGGCAGAGTTAGGTACCACATTATAAACCCTGGCCACCATGGCAGCATGATGCCTAGGGTTTGTCAAGCGCTATACTACGCAGTTTCACATGCAGTTTATGTAACAGTTTTGGCCATGTGTTGACTGTTAAGCCTTGGATGCCCTTTAAGTGATGAGGGTGTTGGGTTCCAGAAATTCATATCCCTACTCCAACATTAAATCCTCCATACAAAAGAAGAAATACCTTTGGATAATTAAACCACTCAAACATTTTTATTTATTTTTTTTGCTATCCTTATTATCCTTTAGCCTCAGTCTATGAAAAAATCTATTATTTGGAAATCAAACTGAAAGAATGTTATACAATAAAAGCAAAATATGGTGTCTCTGAGAGCCAACCTTATAAAAATGTGAAAAATTTACATTTCACCTGGGCTGTTTTGTGCATCTTTTCCATGCATGTGAAGGTAAATCTTGCACCAAGAATGAAATTTTTCACTGCACATTTCTGAAATAACTGTGGGCTTTAGAAAAATAAAGTATCAGGAAACTGAGGTAAAAACAACAGCAAATGTTTCTGTGAAGTTTCAGTGCAAACTGTTCCTACAGTATAATCTTCTATTTGGCGTAGTGTCGCTGAATAATTTGGCTGTTGCAGCGAAGGCTTCTGTTACCAGACTGGGAAATTTTTATGTTTTCTCTGCTCACATGCTGGACCCAGATCTATTGATGCACAGCATGTGGTGTATATTGGCGGTGCATCTGGGATTATTAAATATCAAACAGCTTCATTTTTTGACAGTAAATGATTGAAGAGTTGCACGTAGTCAGTTTGCTTTTAAATATACACCTGGACAGCAGGAAAAAGAGAAGGAATACTGAGTATCTAGATATTGCCTCCATATGGCAAGATTTTGAAACTACTTGTGGAGTAAGATACTACTCAAAATCCACAAGAGTTTCATTAAATTGTAATACAAAGGCAGATGAGTAGGACTATGGTACAAATGATTTACATTCATATTTAAGAAAGGAAGGAGAAACAGTGTTTCTCCCTATGTTTCTCCTCCTCCTGATCTATTAGCACATTATTTAATCTCTACACTGGTACTGAGCGTTCCGCCGTGTCTCTTATTTTTCTTTTATATGGAGTAAGTGTGAAGAAATTTCCACTGGAATCCATTAGGATGTGGTATCCAGGTTGCTTCTACCTACATTAACTTTTCACCTTATTTGAGTTGTAGGAGGAACAGACTCCATTGCATATTGCCTCTCGGTTGGGTAAAACAGAGATTGTCCAGCTGCTGCTACAACACATGGCTCATCCGGATGCTGCAACCACTAATGGGTACACCCCACTGCACATCTCTGCCAGAGAAGGGCAAGTTGATGTAGCATCTGTTCTCTTGGAGGCAGGTGCTGCACATTCTTTGGCCACCAAGGTAAGACAAGATGTATTTGGCTCATATCCAGTAGGAAAAACAAGACTGTGATGTAGTTGCCAAGCAGGGAGGCAGCTATTTAATGATAGAAGCAATTTCACTGAGAAAGTGACCTGGTTTTATTATAAAAAATAGTCAGACAAAGGTACTATGTAGGGAATTCCTCAGATTTTGACACACATTTGTCTTCCTCTGAAGCCTCAGGTTTTGGTTTAAACTGGAGACAAAATACTGGACTTGATAAATAAATGATTATAACAAGTTTAAAAAGTTTTGGGCTCATATGACCAAGACACCTCTCTTGCTTACAATATGCTTCTAAGTATTCAAGTAAATACCTAAAATCCTCATTTTTAGCATTTTTAAGCAAACAAATCTAATTTAAATAATTAAAATGTCATTAAATGAATGCGTGAAATCTATCTAACAGCTGAAGTGAAAAATTCTCAAAACATATATTATATACAAATCAGAGTAGTCTACAAAAGATTCACATTCAGTATCTTAGTACATTACTATGGTACTATTCCACATGTGATGGCATAGTTGATTATTTCAAAGATTGCCCTAAAATGTTCCATAGTACTTGTTTTATCTTGTTTGCCTACTTATTTTGAAAGGTTAATAGATTCATAATGGAATTAATATAAAGCAAATGGATTTGGGAGATGGAGTGAGAATCACGAGGTCTTTTCAAACTCACCATCTATTATTATGGATTTGAAGTATGGTATCAGCTGGAAAGAAGAACTCCCTACTTTATAGTTGGAGCTTAAACCTTATTTTTAACAATGAATCATTTTCAGGTGTCAGAAAATTTTAAACAAGTGGTTCTCAAATTATCAGATATAGATTACTGATGGCGCTGGTTGTCCTCCTTATTTCTAGGGCAGCTAAAAATAAACTAAATGCTTTCTAATTTTCCATATAAGCAATTGCTGTAATTGAGGCAGAAATGTTCCGTAGTCATGGCTAGGAGAAGGGACAGTCTGTAAGGTAATCTCTCATGTTAACATGCTGTGGAAAACTTTGGGAACTGTGGTCTAAATCAGTGGTTTCCAACCTTTTCTCTGCTGTGGCACACCTTGATACCTTCAAATTTTTCGAGGCACACCATCATTAAAAACTCACGAATATTCAAATTAGCTCAAAATAACATGAATATTTATGAACCATGGCAAAGTGGTTCGGAAATGCTGCTATGTGGGGTAGTAGAGCAGGGATAGCAAGACAGAGAAGTTCAGGAGTTATTTGCAGTAGCAGGAGTGAGCGTGGGGAGCAGGGCAGGGGCAGGGGCAGGGGCAGGGCAGCTCAACCCAGCAAGCCTGGTAAGCATTGCAGGGGGGCGCTGGCACCTGCTTTGCTTGCAGGGGGGCCGCCAGAAATGGTAGCACCGTTCCTGGGCAGGGGTGGCCAAAGTGGACAAGGGCAGCCATGGGGGGAACAGCACAAAGGTGCCAAGAGAGGAGAGGGGAAGGGAGAACAGGAGTGGCTTTGTGGGATGGCAGGGGGAACCTGGGGAATGGGAAGGTAGGGCAGGGGAGCACGACACAGCAGCCACTTTCCCCTTTCTCCACAGTGGCTCCCTGCCACCCAGGGAAATCCTCACTCCACTGCTGCTCCTTCCCACCCCAGTGGGTCCTGTTGCCCCCTCCCCCAGCTGCCTGTGATGGAGCCTCCCGTCACTGCAGGGGCTAGAAATATCCCTCCAGCCCCCAGCTCACCTCCCCAACTACACCCCCCAACCAAACAGCTGCCCCGCAACCTAAGCTACACACTCTCTGCTACACATCCACTCCCCCCCACCTCTGCTACACACATACCTCCTGCCCCCCACAACCCACAGCAGCCCCCCTCAAAGCCCTTACCTTGGCTGTTTGCAGGCTGGCTGACAGGCTGGGAGCTGTTTCCCTGCCACAGACTACTTTGTGGGTCCCCCTAAAGGGCTCACTATCGGCCCCCACTGCTACCTTCCCTGTTTGCCCCAGTCCCCCCCTGCAGCCCTAACCACCCCACACAACCCTCCAGGACTCCTTTTTTGTTTTGCTGAACTGAACTAACATGACTTTCTCCTTTGAGTGCTGCTCACATCATTCAGTTACAGGTGTCTATGTGCCGCAGGGCATGGTAGCTTGGAAAGTCTTTAGTGTTAGCCTGTCAGGTCAGGGTGCACGGCCAATGCCCCCTCCATGCTGCGGCCGCAGCTATATAGGTGACTGTGACCCTGACTCTCCCAGTTGCTTTTTCCACCATCAGTGTCGGTTCATATCAGCATTATCTTGCGAAGCGAAAGGGCCTGTTTTTTTGTGCAAAATTCAAAATGCCAGGATTCAAGCCGTGCTTAGGATGCTGCAAGACTTTCCCGATGGACGATCTGCACGAGAAGTGCCTTGCTTGCTTGGGTGAGTCCCACATTGCAGCAGACTGCCCCATCTGTCGATCCTTCAAGCAGAGGGCTCGGCTGGAAAGGGAGCCTTGCCTCCACCTCATTTTGGGGACCAGAGTCACTCCAGTTGAAAGCAGCCGAACCATCAGCGCTCCGACGGACCCTCAATTGGCGCGGGCTCAAGCTTCCCGCTGATCCCTGGTACCAGGCCCAAGATCTCAGCCCTCCATGGTACCTTCTAGGCACTGACCTCGCCGGTCTTTTGGTAGCCTACCAGCCGCCCCAAGTAGGGCCCTGGCTCAGGCACCAGCTCGCCAAGGGCTCTTAAATCCGGCTTCGGTGTGGAACACGAGCCAACCGGCCACAACAGCACCTCCTCCCTCAGCGCTGCTGGACACGGCACCGCCCACAAGTCCGGTACTGCTCACAAGCCCAGTGCCGCCACCAAGCCCAGTACTGCTGGACCGGGCACCATCACCAATAACTCCACTTCCAGTACCTTCACTTCCAGTACCGTTGGACTCGGCACCGCCAACACCGGCACTGATCCCGGTACTGTCCCAGGCCTCCTTGCCTCTCTCTAACCCTACACCATCAAACCCGGTACCGGGCCCAAGTTCTACGACTCGGCCTTCCCGCTTCTCCAAAGAGTTCTCGGTACCAGACTGCCATCTGTTGGGGGGGGGGGAGGTCATCCTCAGAAGATCCCTTTCTTCCCCCCCAGGAGGAGCGCCTGAGAAAGCGAGCCCACAAAAGCTCTGTGTTACCAAGCACGCGGTGAAGGTACCCATCGGGGGAAACACCTGGCCCCCTCATAACGCCTATGCAACCGTTGAGGTCCCTGCACAGCGAATGGACCCTTGACTGGCTGAATGTGACAGCAGACGACACCCCCTCCCAGTACGCATGTTCGCCTGCACCAGAGTCCTCGGATTTCTCCGACGATGAGCCGGACCCTGATTCTACATGATGAAGCAGATCAAGGGCCCCATCATCTTCATCACCTGAGGAGAGATTAATCGACATATCCACCGACCGCAATGGAGATCCTCACGTAGAACAGGACCTTCTCCACCACATGGCGGCGAACCTGAAGCTCAAGCTAGGGGTGATCCAGGTGGAGGATGACTCTGTCTTTGATGCGTGCTGTCGAACCCCGCTGGCTAAGGTCAGAATCCCCTTGCATGCCGGGGTGTTCTGCATTGTCCAGGAATGCTGGCAAATGCCTTCCTCTATCCCACCAGTGTCCAAGGTAGTGGACAAGAAATATTCCATCTCCCCGGAAGGGTTTCCTTTCCTGTTTCACCACCCGGCCCTGGGGTCCTTGGTGGTCGATGCAGTCAATCAAAGGGAGAGACAAGGCCAACCTAGCACCATGCCCAAGAACAAGGAGGCTTGACCTGCTCGGCAGGAAAGTCTACTCCTTGGCCGCCCTCCAGCTGCGCATCTCAAATCATTCTCCTTTGATGATATGCTACATCTTCAACCTTTAGAAAACTCTACGAAATCTCTGACTGGTCATCCCCGAGGATTGCCTGAGAGACTTCAAAGCGATGTTGGATGAGGGAGAGAGAGCATCCAGGGACGCGCTTGCGGCAACCTGGGATGCAGTAGATACAGTGGCACGCACAGTGGCATCAGCAGTGGTAATACGCTGATTGGCCTGGCTCCAGAACTCTGGCCTGTCCACACAGATGCAACAAATTATTCAGGAACTTCCCTTCGAAGGTCCCGACCTCTTTGAATCTTCCACAGACGCAAAGCTGCATGGTATGAAGGACTCGAGGGCCACTCTGAGGTCCCTTGGGATTTACACCCCGCAACCAGTTAGACATTCCTCAAAGTCGCACCAGTTACATCAGCAGCTACAGCAACTGAAACAACAGCTGCAGCTGCGGACCCAGTTTCCAAGATCTCTCCAGTTTCCCCAGCGCCACCTCGGGGACCTGGACAAGGATAAAGGCTGGTCAGGTAAAGGGGGTAAGCTGAGCACGTCCCAGTCGGGGCAGCGCAGACAGGGGTTGGACCACTTGTCAGGCTGTAAACAACGTTTTTGATGGCCCCTCTGAGGGCAGCGCTCCACAGCCCCTGTTCTCTCCCCACCACCTCCACCTCTTCGCCCCACAGTGGACCTGGCTCACTTTGGACCAATGGGTCTTCGACACAGTAGCAAGAGGATACCTCATCCAGTTCCTCTGAACCCCCCAGGACAGGAAACAGTCCCCTCCCATAATCCCAGAGAACCCCAATCTGCTAGGCAAGCTTGAGGCTGAATGCCAAAGTTACTCTCCCTCGGAGCCATCAAAAAGGTTCCCAAGGGGGACCGCAGCAAAGGGTTCTATTCATGCTACTTCCTGGTCCCCAAACCCAATGGGGACCTACAGCCCATCCTAGACCTCAGAGCTCTCAACAAAAACATAAAGAAAATAAAATTCTGCATGATCTCTCTACCGCAGATCATTCCCTCTCTGTCCCCAGGACTGTGGTTCGCAGCCCTTGACCTAAAGGATGCTTACTTCCACATAGCCATCTGGCCTCACCACAGGCGGTTCCTCAGGTTTGTAGTGGCATGACGCCATTACCAGTTTACTGTCCTCCCCTTTGGGTTATCGCTAGCCCCCATGGTGTTCACAAAGTGTGTCACACTGGTTGCAGCGTTCCTATGCAGAAGGAGTGTAAGAATCTACCCCTACCTGGACGACTGGCTCATAGTGAGCAAGTCAAGTTGACAAGTACAAGACCGTGTCGTCGTTGTAATGAACCTGTGCGAGTTCCTGGGCTTCCGCATAAACTTGGAAAAGTCCAAGTTTTGCCGCACCCAGGACATAGAGTTCATTGGGGTACGCCTGGACGCTTGGCAGGGCATCACATCCTTGCCCCTGTCAAGATTTCAGTCCATCTGCACCATCATCACAAAGCTCCAGGCGCCTAGGCTGACCACAGCGTGCAGATGCATGGAGCTCCTGGGGCACATGGCAGCGGCCACATCGGTAATCTGAACAGCCCACCTGCGGATGTGACCGTTCCAGCTCTGGTTTGCCACAAGCTTTCAACCAGAATGGGACCGTCTCGACAAGGTAATCTCGGTACCCCAGCATGCCCTGGAGTCCCTCCAAATCTGGCGGGACCCCGACATCACAATGGGGGGGAGTCCCATTCAGGGAGTCCAAACCTGCAGTAACCCTGATAATGGATGCCTCTAAACTGGGGTGGGGCGCCCACCTGTGTGGAGACCTCTTCACACAAGGTGCCTGGAGCCCCGAGGACAGTCTCCTCCACATAAAAGTGAAGGAGCTCAGGGCCATCAGACTGGCCTGCATGACCTTCCTGGACCAGATCCAGGGCAGAGTGGTCCAAATCCTCTCAGACAACACAGCAGCCATGTTCTACATGAACCGCCAAGGTGGAGTCCTCTCCTCGGCCCTATGCGAGGAAGCGACTAAGCTTTGGCAACTAGCGAAAGACCATCACTTCACGCCAACTGCCGCCCATCTCCCCAGGGTGGACAATGGCATAATGGACTCACTCAGCAGAGAGCCACTGGCAAATCACAAGTGGTCCCTCTACAATGAGGTTTTCTTCCTGCTGACAATCAGGGGGGGAACCCCTCAGATCGACCTCTTTGCCACGGAGCAGAACCACAAATGTCCTCGGTTCTCCTCCCTCTGAGGTTGGGAGAAGGGGTCTCTCAGCGATGCCTTTCTCCTCAACTGGTTGGGAGTCCTAATGTACGCCTTCCCGCCATTTCCCCTGAATCACAGGGTGCTTCTGAAGGTCCTCACAGATGAGGCACTCATCATCCTGATAGCCCTGGATTGGCCCAGGCAACACTGGTTCCTTCTCCTACAAGACATGTCAGTGAGGTCCCCGCTCCACCTCCCACAGTGGGCGGGCCTTCTGCAACAGGACTCGGGACGCCTTAGGCACCCCAACCTGGGCCTCCTGCACCTGACAGCCTGGATGCTCTCTGGCTCAGTGAGCCAGAGAGACACTGCTCAGATGGAGTTAAAAAGGTCCTGGTTGGTAGCAGAAAGCCCTCCACCAGGTCCACCTACATCGCAAAATGGAATCACATCTCCACTTGGTGCCGTGATAAAAACATAGACCCTATCTCTGCACCAGTACAGGTAACCTTAGATTATCTTCTTGACTTAAGGGAGAAAGACCTATCTCTGTCATCATTGAAAGTGTATTTGGCAGCAATCTCGGCCTTTCACGAAACGACAGATGGGGTCCCACTCTTCTCACACACCATGTGCCATAGATTCCTGAAAGGAGTGGAAAAACTTTTTCCCCACATCCGTAACCCCACCCTGCAGTGGGACCTGAACGTGGTGCTACGGGCTCTCAGAGAACCACGGTACGAGCACTTAGACTCAGCCACCCTGCTAGTGCTGTCCTGGAAGGTGGCTTTCCTGGTGGCCGTTACATCGGCCAGAAGGGTCTCAGAGCTACAAGCCCTATCCTCTGAGCCTCCATATATGGTTTTCTTTCCCAACAAGGTGGTCCTGCATCACCACCCCTCGTTCCTGCCCAAGGTCGCCACCCCCTTCCCCACGAACCAAGAAATCTGCCTGCCGATCTTCTCTCCAGACCCGCAGGTGACAGAAAACCGGAGACGGTGGCACACCCTGGATGTGAGGAGAGCGCTTCTAACTTACATTGAGCGCACCCAATCCTTCCGCAAGACCCGCCAACTGTTTGTGGCAGTCACGGAACGCATGAGAGGTTCTCCAGTATCTTCCCAGTGCATCTCCAAATGGATTGTGAAGTGCATTAAAGACTGCTACAGAAGGTCAAACATGCCTCTCCCAGAGACAGAGAGCCCACTCTAGCAGAGCTCAGGCATCTTCCATGGCCTTCCTTGCTAAGGTCCCAATCCAAGAGATCTGCAGGGCCGCTACATGGTCATCGGTACATACCTTCACGACGCACTACACCATTGCCCAACAGGTGAGAAATGATGCCGCTGTGGGCAGAGCTGTACTCAGTCTGGGTAGACTGTAACTCCTCCCACCATCCTTGGGTACGGCTAGTAGTCACCTGTAACTGAATGATGTGAGCAACGCTCAAAGGAGAATGGTTGGTTACTCACTGTAACCGTCCTTCTTTGAGATGGGCTGCTCACATACATTCAGGTCCCTTCCACCGTCCCTGCTAACGTAGTTGGCAAAGGTATATGGGACTGGGAGGGTCAGGGTCATGGTCACCTATATAGCCGCGGCCGTGGCGTGGAGGGGGCATTGGCCATGCGCCGTGACCTGACAGGCTGACACTAAAGACTTTCCAAGCTACTGTGCACTGAGGCATGTAGACATCTGTAACTGACTGTACGTGAGCAACCCATCTCGAAGAAGGACAGTTACGGTGAGTAACCAACCGATCCCCCTGGAACTCATAAATTATTTTTGGGTATGATATTTATAAAGATCTTCCCATCATGAAGCTTGTAAGTTGATCATCTTTCACTTAACATAAATGAGCTAATGCTGAACTTCAAAGTTAAAATGAACATTTTACAAATTTTTAAAAAGTATGAGCATTAATTAATAAATAAAAAGTGGTAAAATTAATGATGGCTCAAAAATAGCAAATACCACATTTAAAATTTTGGCAGTCAAATCTTACAGATCTTTCATAAAGGCTTGGGTTTATGTGCACTAGACATTTAATACAAATAAAAATAAGTAAAAAAAAAAAAAAGGTTCTTAGTGTGTAGCTATAAATGAAAAACACCAAATTTCAGTGAAATTCTCTGAAGTACTCAAGTTTGTAAGACTCTTGCCCCTTCAAAAATATTAAATAGTAAGTACAGATGAAGCTAAAAAATTACTTACAAAAAAATGATACAGCACAGACATCACACACAGCTGTAATGATTGTCTAAGAGGGCAGCACTATATTTATATGTAGCAGCCTATATGGACCTACCTAGTAAACTGATCTAACTAAAGCCAAACTAAAAATTGTCATAAAGGCAAAAGAACAGGTGAAAAAAGAAAAGGAAAACGCAATATTTCACAAAATTAAAAAATGGCAGAATAAACGGCCACACTGAGGAATTAAAAGCTGAGCCCAAGGGAAAATTCCTACTATTGTGCTGTCTGTTGCATGCTCCTGCTTTTTTTAGCATGTCAGTGTGAAGGTGATGGGCAAATAATGGTGAAATCTGCAATTCAGACGAAGCACAGATCTGAATGATAGTTTGTCTGGATGAGCCAAGAGTGAAAAGTGCTTAGGCTTCCAGCCCTACTAGCTCTGCTAGATGGGAACAGTTTCTATGTTTTTCTATATTTTTCATTTCTGTCCACCAAATTGAGGATGGACCCCTTATTTCTTGGGGCCCTAGGTGGCTGCCTGCTTCGCCTACCCCAAAAGCCGCCACTGCTTTTTACCAGCCCTGCACAGCCCAGGTGGCTGGACTGAGCAGGGAGGGAGCTCTAACTCTAGATCTCCCAGATTCTCATGGCACACTTTGGGTGTTGCCGCGGCACACTGGTTGGGAACCACTGGTCTAAATGCTTCACAGGTAGATGAGAATTAGAATAAACACCACACATTGTCAAACCCACTGGCAAAAACATTATGGTGCCTTGCTGGTGATGTTTCCAGGTCAGCAGTTCAGAACGTCTGCTAATTGGTGTCCTGAAAAGATTTTCTTATCAAGCTGACTCTTTTAAAGAAAGAAATTAATGAGAAAATTCCCTGTTTTAAAAACAGACATTTTATCAAAGATTTAATGAATGCATTCACCCCACTTCCATAAATATACATGTTTGCAAGAATTAACTTAACAGCCTTCCTGTTATACAACATCTATATCAATAGAAGTGCAAAGGCTGTTTCTTCTTCAAGCACTGCTCGGATGCATTCAGTGTTAGGTGTCTCCATGCCGGAGTGCCGAATTGGTTGGAAAAACTTGACCTAGCCTGTCAGAAGAGGGGAGGCGGCCACCACCCCTCGCGCCACCCGCAGCTACATATACAGCCGCCTCCCCGCCCCCTCCTCAGTTTAATTTCTTCCTCCTTGCGTGTCAGATCTGGAACATCTGCTCCTTGCTATCGCAGGCAGCCTGTCCCTCGAGATCAGCTTTTCGCTGACCGGGAGAATCTCTTCATGAAATTAATTCCACTACAAGAGCCTTCTGCCATTGGACGGAAAGCCTACAGTCATGCCAGGTTTCAAACCCTGTGCCGAATGCGGCAAGGCCTTCCCCAGGGATGATCCCCATGGGAAGTGTCTCAGGTGCCTGGGAAAAGACCACATGGTCTCGGCATGTTCCATTAGTCTCTCCTTTAAACCCCGGACCATCAAGGAGAGGGAACAGTGATGCCGCACCCTTGCCTCGGAGGAGGCTCAGCACCTTTCACCTGAGGCTTCAGGTTTGAGCCCGGCCCCGAGATCCAGCTCGGCACCGGCACCTACGCGGCACTGTGCCACCGGTGTCCGCCGCTGCTGCACCACCTCGGTGCCGACTCTAGCACCACCACGCCAATCCAGTGCCTCGGCACCCCAATACCGATCAAGGTTGCCATCAGTCAGCTCGGCACCATCGGCATCGGGCTCGCCCTGACACTGAACAAGGTCATCCCCAGTCAGCTGGGCACCATCAGCACTGGGCACAGCCCAGCACCATACCGTGTCACCTCCGGTGCTGACGACCCAGCATAGCCCGGCCTCACCGGTGCTGATGGAATGGGAGTCCTCCCTTCCTCAGCAAGGACTTGCCTGTGGTCCATGCAGGAGAGATCCTCGTCCTATCTGTGCTGGGGGTGATGGAGGCAGCACGAGCCCTGCTGCTCCTCCTGACTCGCCCTGCCCCATCTCTAATCAGGAGGGGCAAACCAGCCTTTTCATCGAAGGCCTGGGTTCAAAAGGGATGCTCCCCTTCTCCCCCCATTATAGGGGCCAGTGTTACTCCACCACCGGCACAAGACCGGGAATTCCGACCCCCTTCCCCCGGCTCCAGCCCGGAAAAAGGGCCTTCCAGGGGTCTAAACGGCCCTGGCACCAAACAGTGTCTCCCTTTTGCTTTCGGGCACAAGAAGGGTACCCCGAGGGAACTTCCTCCTGTCCCTGACGAATCCCCGGTGCCGTGCTGTCCCCGGCACTAGAGGCCTTTATGGGGAACCTCTCGGCACACTTTGACCTGCTGCGCCGAGCTGCGGCCCACTTATGTATGCAGGTGGAGCCTCTGAGCCTTCTCCCTGATACTCTGTTCGGGCCAGCGTTCGCCTCCATGGCGCCCTTAGCAATCCCACCACACCCGAGAGTATGGAACCTTCCACACTCCCAGTGGCAACACCCATGCTCTGTTCCCCGGGTTTTGGATACAGCGAGCATGAAGTATCGGGTACCAGAACCAGACTACCCCTCACTTGCTGGCCACCCAGTTCCCCCTTGGGACGTGGTCCAGATGGGAACAGGGGCCAGAGATCCCCCTAGGGACCACTTCTCCTCCTCTAGGGAGAACAGGGAAATGGATTTGCTGGGCCGCAAGGTGTATTCTTCTTCGGCCCTTCAATTGCGAGTGGCAAACAACCAGGCCATAACCAGCAGGTACCTGCTGGATGTCTGGGAGTCACTTGGGAGGTTCAGGGACATGCTCCCACCCGAGGCCAGGGATGACTATGATGCCTTCCCGGAGGACGGTAACACAGTCTCACAGGACCTTCTCCTCTAAGCCCGTGATGCGGTGGACACGTCTGCCCATATCATGGCTTCGGCGGTTAGTCTCCCCAGGGCAGCTTGGCTTAGGGGGCACTCTAGCCTCCCTAACACACAGCAGGCAGTCTTGGACCTGCCTTTTGAAGGAAATGTTCTGTTCCCCCCTGAAACTCTCTCAGTGGTAGGCACAGCCTGAGATCCATGGGGAGAAGCCAAATATTTCAGCCGTCTCCCTCCCGGTCCCACCCCACCGACTTAATTCCCAGCTCTTTGAGCGGGTCAGTCCCTTGTTCTTCTGTCGCATTCGTGGTGAGCAGAAGGCTTTCATTCACCCTCAAGGGCACGAGCCCTCTGGCTACCGCTATCCCCTTGACTTAAGGGTGCAAGTGACTTAAGGCTCAACTACCCCCCCGCCCAATGAGGGGGGCAGGTCTTCCAGGAACCTTCCAGGCCCTGCCCTCTTATTCCTCTGGCCTGGTTCCTGCAGCATCAGGGGTTTGACAACACAACAGTGCCCATCTACGGTGAATGTACTCAACGCCGTAGTCACCACCGTTTCCCCTTAAGCAACGACTTTCTCAATGGAAACTGCCCCCTCCCATTGCAACAGTTCCCTTCCTGAATACGTCCCACTGCGTTCCCCACCCTAAATCCCCACCAAGGGATGGAGACGTGTCTTGTTGTAGCCTAGCTTCGGCGGCACTCCGAGACGCGCACATCCGTAGACTCCCATAATAGGACTGTGCCTGTGATCATGATGCGTGTCCGGGTCAGGGAAGGGGGGAGCAGGGGACATCCCTGGTCGCACCGCTGTCCCCTGCGCTGAGACCTCAACCCCTGCTCAATTAAGGGGACACATCTGTATGGGAATACAGCTGCTGGGAAGCCATTATCGAGAAGGTGCATATAGAGCGGGGTTTACCCCTGTATGGGCCATAGGTACGGCCCAATTCCCCCCCCTCCTTTTTTTCCCACCCTCACATGACCCCCTATCTCTACCTCCTGGGGATCTAGTGGGAACTGGGGACCCAGCTCAGGAACATTCACCTTGGTCTATCACCTTCGGGGTTGCCCACGGTACCCCGGCCCTGCCAAAGTATGGCCAGGGACACCAAAAATCCTGGAAGGGGAACAACTTGTTGCATCCCATATGTCAGGAAACTGTGCAGGGCCCACCCCTTCGAGGGTCCTTGCACATATAGTATACGCCTCAATATCCGCTGCCTTTGGGATGGCTGTCTATGTCAGACAGGGGGTCCCTTATTTTCAGGGCACTTGCATAACCCACGCCCTTCGATCTTCCCCTGGCAGGGCACGACTCCCTACCCCCCCTTCCACCCTACCTCCTTGCATGACCGTTCCACTATACCCGGCGCAGCCCCTTAGGGCTACCGCTCCTTCCCCATACGCATTGGTGGCGCCTGGCAGATTTGTGGTCTCCTCTTGTCTTTCTCAAGGACCCCGTTGATACCTCTGCCGTTCCCATGGCGTGATACGCAGAGAACCTTCTTCCTCTACAACATATGGCGGTTTCAGGTGGTTCCCCCCCCCTTCCTTTATTCGCCTCTAGTTCCCCTCTGGAAGGGGATCCCATTTGGTTCTCTGATGTCAGGACGTCCTTCCAACGTGGTGTGACCACTTGGTTTAGGCCCCTTTCTCAAGCCGAGAAAGGACCTTCCTTGGTAGTTTTCCTCAATATCCATGTGTTGAGGGAATGTCCTCCTTGGCAGCCCTGGCTGGCAAAATGGTAACGCTACCCTTCAGGCAAACACCATAGGTACTGAGTACGTGGGTTTTCTTCTGGTTCTCCTCCGATCCCTTCAGTCACCTAGGGGCTGACTGGACGATAGTGAGAGCTCTCTTCTGCTCCTTTTCTTTCCCCTCGCGCTCTAGTGAGAGCTTTGAGATGCAAATCCAGCAAGCCTGGACTGGGAGGAGCCTTCCCTACATACTAGCAGCTAATAGGCCTTCCCGTCAGCATTGCCCAGGTCATACTGCAGCCAGTACCTTTCCGAACCTCTCTCCTGCGAGAGCCAGGCATAGTGCCAACTTGGTTGAAATCATGCACTTCTGTGCTACCAGGTCATTAATTCACTCCAAAGGCCCTGTCTTGCTTGGCCCGACTCCATATGCCATGGGCTGTGTTTCGTGGCCTTCTCAGTCGACCTCAAGCCATCTCGTGGTTTATACCCTTATTTCCCTCTTTGTTCAGATGACCTGTGTGGCCGCATTCTCTGTAGTGGCCATTGCCTATTTCCTTTTGCTTCATGCGCATCTAGCAGTCGCCAAACCAGTCCATGACTATGTGGCTCCTGGAAACCTTCACTACTCTATGCCCTTTCCCTTTGTGTTCTTGCCCGAGACACGCCCATTCGGCTAGTTCCATTTGGTAGCCTTTAACATTCTCTTGCGTGTCCACATGGCATGACCTAGGCCAGACTTGTCGGCCAGTTAAATCCTGAACTTTCCTCTTAGGCAGGGTACCCACGCAATCCATTCTTAGATTGCCCCCTTCTCCAACCCAGGTGACCTGACCTGACCTACATACTATCGGCTTCGGTGGGTTCGGGCCTATTCTGTTCTGGTGGACGCTCAGCCCTTGCCCCTCCAGGCCGTTAGGCCCGCTTGCCGCTTTCTTCAGCAAGTGTCTTGCTGGAAGGTCTGCCTCGCAGGGCTTGTTGCTGTGCTGAAGGCAGAAGTACCAACTCCACCCACCATCCGTCAGCATGGCTAGTAGTCATCTATTACTGAATTCATCTGAGCAGTGCTTGAAGAAGAATGGTGGGTTACCTACAGTAACCATCCTTCTTCGAGATAGGCTGCTCGGATTCATTCAGGTCCCTCCCCTCCGTCCCCACTTCTGGAGTTAGCGACTCCAAGGAACTGAGGAGGGGGTGGGGAGGCGGCAGTATATGTAGCCTGCGGGTGGCGTGAGGCGCGGTGGCCGCCTCCCTTCTTCTGACGGGCTAGGAGAAGTTTTTCCGACCAATCCGGCACTCCGGCATGGAGACACCTAATACTGAATGGATCCGAGCAGCCCATCTCGAAGAAGGACGGTTACTGTAGGTAACCCACCATTCCAAATGTATTGGCTATATAGGTATACATGTTGAAGCATAGTATTATTCTTCTGGGAGGCTGCTATAGTAGTACCACCAAGTACCACCAGACCTGTTCCCACTTGATTTAGTTTCTTATAGATTGCTTGGCCTCTCAGTTACTTCCAGGGACAAATCAATGTAATGGATAAACAATTAAATTCTGTCATCATGAAACTGGTACCCCTAACTTGAAGAATCCGGGTACAAACTCAATAAAAAGCCAAGCTAGTGAAAAGCTAAGTTTGGGGAAAATTTGAATTTGAGCTTCATGACTCATGGAATGGATGTTGCTCATAAACTTTATATGTGGTAAAATGTTGTATTGCATGCCTCTATGGACCTAAGGAAGACTAAAATAGAGGGTATTTTCTTATATGTTGCAGTCATATTAAAATGCTTCAGTGTGATTAGTGCTATTACTAATTGTTACTTATTAGTTATTAACAAATAAAAATGGCAGATGGCTTTAACTGGGAATGTAACTTGCTAAAACATTTAAAGGTTGGTAGAAATAAAATGATTGTAAATGAAAGATCCCAGTATGAAAATTATACTAGAATTTTTGTCTCCCGAAAAATTTTCAGAAGGGGTTCACACCACTGCACGTGGCAGCCAAATATGGAAGCTTGGATGTGGCAAAACTTCTCTTGCAGCGTCGTGCTTCTCCTGATTCATCTGGCAAGGTACAATCCTCCACTGCAGGCAATAATTGGGGAGGGAGGGATTGTCAGAATTATGACCCAGTAATTTGGTGAAAAACAAATGTAAAAGGAATGTATTGCATACATGTTCCAACATAAGTATATTAAAAATAACAATCTCTCTGGAATTATTTTTACATATGTATATGAGGCTACCTGACAGTATATTTAATATTATATTTCATTATAGCAGGATTAGGTGTCAGCAGTTAAAAAAAGACTGCTAAGTGACTGTGGATCAGGAGTTGCTCATTCTGTTAAGCAAACAGAGAGTCCTGTGGCGCTTTCAAAGACTCGGTTTGCTGAACTAGACTAACGTGGCTACCCGTTTGGAGCCCATTCAGTTAGATATTCAGGTCATAAAACTTACAATTCAGAGATAATGAGGCAAGACCAGATCTATTACTATTTTCCCATGCTGTGAGATGGTTGTTTATAATGGTGTTTCACTGTCTTGGAGACTTTGGAAACTTGGTTTGTGATGAATAAAAAAGAAATATTGGCCAAATCAAATTCATCCTCAGTTGCTTGTCTCCTTTTTAAGCAGTGTGTCATACTAACTGTTGGCGTACTATTATTTTCAGTCTCATTAAAGTTTCTAAAACTAAAATAATTCAGACCAAGTTAAATGTCATTTTGGTTATATATTTCTTGGCTAATCAATTAATATATGTTGATTTGTGACTTAATGGTTGCTTGTGCCCTGCTAACAACTTAATTCGGTAACACACCCTTTACAGAACGGCCTCACCCCACTTCATGTTGCTGCTCACTATGACAACCAGAAGGTGGCGCTGCTGTTACTAGAGAAAGGTGCCTCTCCCCATGCTACTGCCAAGGTGAGATTTCACATTCCAGCCGAACACTGGTACACTTAGAAACAAGGGAATAATTTTAAGACAACAACAAAGCAATGAAGGTGCTGAGCCAGCTAATACTCCAGAATGGGGATAGAGAGGCCTCTCCTGGTAGGAGGCTGCAATTGCGGCTGACTCTTGCTTGTTCATGAGCCTCTTAGATAAACTGTCAGTCAGTGAGCACCAAGGGAAAGGGAGAAAAGAACACTTGTGCATTACTGCACAAAGAAGCCTCATACTTCTTCTTCCCTCTCATCTGCTTGCCCTTCACAGTCAGCCACAGTTTGGAAGGAAAGGAGATCTCTTCCCAAATTAAAAGCTGGAAGAAAGATGCCCCTCTTTTGATATATAATTGTCCCCATCATTAGAATACTCATAGAGGTGATTTTTACAGCCTCATAGCTAGGCTTATAGCTATGGTTTTTAGGATTTTTGAAGCTATGCAAGACACTGAATAGTGCTCCTGAGACTATGCTCACCCCTAAAAACTGTATCTTCTGTGCTCTGGTTTTAACTTTTTGATACTCTTGTTTCCTCTCCCTGCTCACTCTTAAAAATACTGCCGATTTTTTCAATAGAGGCTGTAATGGAGAGACTTTAGATCACCGTGGAGCATTTTAAAAGCAAAGCTGGACCTAGGTATAGCCAAACCTTGTTAGTGAAATATAAGGATTGCCAATTATCCAGTGTATTGAAAAAAACGAGGAAATTCATTCCCCAAGGACACCAAATCATAAAGTCCTTGTGAGATTTAGGTCCTGAATAGATTTTATGGATTTTTTGCTTGCCTGTTATCCCTGAAAGAGACTTTACCCTTACTAAACTGTACGACTCTTGTTCCCTGCTGGTCCTGCCCGCCCAGTGAGGGAGTGTGGTCAGTAGGGCACAGGAGACCTGCATTTGGGAGCAGGGTCGGCAAGGAGGAGGAATCCCTGTCTCTACCCCTGGTACTTGCTGACCCCACCCCTGGTACCTGCTGAGGGAGTGGGGGGCAGGGCTGGCATGGGGGTTGGCAAAGGTTGCAGACCCTTGATTTAGATGATGGCATAGAGAGAACACTTGTAAAATTTGCAAATAATAGCAAGCTGGGTGGGGTCAAAAGTGCTTTGGAGGATAAGATCACAATTAAAAATCATTTGGACAAACTGATGAAATGGTCTAAGGTAAATAGAACGAAATTCAATAAAGATAAATGCAAAGTACTGCACTTAGGAAAGAACAATCGATTGCACACATACAAAATGGGCAAATATGCTTGAGAAGGATTACTGTGGCAAGGGATCTGGGTGTCATAGAGGACCACAAGTGAAATGTCAGTCAACAATTTAACAGTGCTGCAAAAAAACCAAACACCATTCTGGGATGTATTAACAGTACTATTGTAAGTATGACACGTGAAATAATTCTTCCACTCTACTCCATGCTGGTTAGGCTTTAACTGGAGTATTGTGTTCAGTTCTGGGTGCCTCATTTCGGGAAAGATGTGGACAAATTGGAGAAAGTCCAGAAAAGAACAACATGAATGTTTAGAGGTCTGGAACACTTGACTTATGAGAAAAGATTGAAAGAGCTGTGTTTGTTTAATCTGGGAAAGAAGAGACTGAGAGGGGACATAACAGTTTTCAAGTACCTAAAAGGTTGTTATGAGGAGTAGGAAGAAAAATTATTCGACTTAACTGATGCTGATGAGACAAGAAGCAATGGGAGGTTTAGGCTGGACATTAGGAAAAAAATTCCTAACAGTCAGGGTGATTAACCACTGAAATAAGTTGTCTAGGCAGGTTGTGGAATCTCCATCTCTGGAAGATTTTAAGAGCAGGTTAGACAAGCACCTGTCAGGGATGGTGTAAGAGGGTACTTGGTCCTGCCATGAGTGCAGGGGACTATCCTGAATGACCTCTCATGGTCCCATCCATTTTCTGTGATTCTAGAGGCTTCAGATAATGGCCCTTCTTTTCACTGATATACAAGAGGTGTTAGGATGGACAGGAGTTTATTAGGAGCATCCTCACAGTAAGAAGATATACCAACCTTTCTCCCCAAATACAGACACTGCAAACTTAACAGGGATTTTGTTAGTCCAAACCCCTAATTATGCCTTTGGATATGAACTATAGGGAATTGGGTGAACATCACCCTCTTCTTGCCAAATAAGGCATTTGTGTCAATATACTATATACCATGCTTAATTGCTCATGGAAGAGCCCTTACTTGTGGCTGTATTTCCTGCTAGTTACATAATTGACACAAGTATCAAAATCTCAGGTTCAAACGCCTGTTCACTCCTGTACTTTCACCTCTGCAGAGCAGAGTATAGTGCAGAGCATGGACCCATCAAGCACCAAAAGGGTTGTCACTCATCAGTCAGAAGTGCATATTTACTACATCGGGTATTTACTCGTGTAGAAAAAAAAGGTGGCGTGACATGGAGCCAATGACAGGAAAATGCTAATGTGTGAGTGCTGGGGCATGGTTAAGTTCCAGTTTGGGGCAGAGAAGGCGGATGAAGACAAAGCAGTGGCAGAGAGGTCCCAGTAGGGCCCAAAGTATAATTAGCTGTAATCTGTGAGAATATAAAATAATACTGTTTCTAGGTATATCATTTTACAGACTTTTCATAGTTTCTGTGAATTGCCTCCGCCCACATTTTAGATCTTCAGCTGTTGCATTGCTCAATGCTATATTTGCTGGGAATCTGGATCTTAGTTCTGAGCCATATGCTGAGCTCAGTACTCTTGTCAGCATCCGTAAGGGCCAGCCACTATGTGAATGCATTTCCAAATCTGCTCATTCATGTCACTATCCATATTCATTGGGATGTCTTGTTCTGATAGAATATCCTTTTCTGTATGTTAACAATAGTCAAGATTTCCAAAATGTTGAATTCAGTACAATCTCACAGTCTTCATTTATGAGGCAACTACCATTTTGCTATATGGATGACAAAATGCACTCTTTTTGCATGGTTACAATATAAAACAGTGAAAAAAGAAGTTTTTGAATTTGGAAAACTAAAAACAAAAACTGAATTCATAGTACTATATTTCCCTGGAAGGTAAACATTAAAACTGCTGGAAAATTAAATTTCTTTCCTGGGAAGTTTTTGATTCTTTTTCATCCAAAACTTCAAACATTTTTGCAGAAGGAAAATTTCTGAAAAATTCCATTTTGAGGCAACTGAAACAATGTTGTCTGACTCTTTGAGCAGCTGTCTGCACAGGGTCCTCAACTTCTCAGGCAGCAAACTCCCATGAGGAGTCAGGCAGTTCAGGGAGGCACCTGCTCAGAGAGCCTTCTCATGTTGTTCAACTCTGCAGGGTCTTGGGCAGCCAGGGAAGCCAGAGCTGTCAGGAAACCAGGCAGGCTAACGCTGTGTTCTGTCTTTCTGGTTTCTGTTGAAAGTTTCAATGGAATTGACACATCCCACTGAATATCCAAATTCATCAAATCAGCACTTTCTGACAGAGAAGAGTTCTGTCCAAATTTTTTTCACCAACTCTACTCGACATAGATTTTAACATGTCTAGTTTGCAATTGGTAAGGTTTTAAAATGGCATTTGTTTGCACCAGATAGTATTGCACCCAGGTGCCCAGCAGGTTGGAAAAAGATATTTATGTGGATATTGGAAAACAGTCACAATACACCAGATAGCCTATGCCCCCAAAGCATGAGGGTTTATACTCTTTTTATGCTAACTACTAACTGATAGGGTTTAGGAAGAACAGACTTCCATATGCATAGACTATTCCATAATTAAAACACAGAGTCCACCTTCCTTTGAAGCATCTGGTATTGACCATTTTTGGAGGCAAGGAACCAATCTAAATGGACAGTTGATCTTACCTCATACAGGGAATCCTATGTAAAATAATTCTTAAGATAAAAAATGTACCAATAGTTGATTTTAATGGTTTTCGCTCTCAACATTCCTTCATAGTTTGCTATACCTCCAATATCTGAAAAGTGGACTTTTTCTATTTCTTTCATAATTTTTTCCACTGGAAATTGACTGGGGGGTGGGGGAGGAATATGTTTTGGATCCTAGAGACAGATGGTTCCAGATGTTTTTGTAAAATAAAATGGAGAGTAGTATTTGCTTTGTGGTGGCTTTGGAAACAACAGAAAAGGCTATTAACATATGCGTCTGGTTTTAGAACGGCTATACGCCTCTGCACATTGCTGCCAAGAAGAATCAGATGCAGATAGCTTCTACGCTGCTGAGCTACGGAGCTGAGACCAACATTCTGACCAAACAGGGAGTGACCCCACTGCACTTGGCTTCTCAAGAAGGTCACGCTGACATGGTTACCTTGCTGCTGGACAAAGGATCCAATATCCATGCGGCAACTAAGGTAATGTCCTCTCACCTCTGAGGATAAGCTATCATGGGAGCACATCCAGTGACTTGCAAAGTACAATACAAGAATAGAGGCGGTGCTCAGAAATACAGTCCAAACAGCAGCCCCCTCCTTAGCCACCTTCATATGCATGCAGAAGCTTGAGATATGGGAAATATAAGGAAGTGAAGGCAGGTAGGCAAACAGTGGCAATGGGGGCAGCTGGGACTTTCAGAGAGAGAGGGACCCTGATCAGAGGCTGGCTTAAAAGTACATAATTTACACTTGTGCTGAGTAAGCTGGGGAGGACCTTTGACTAAGTACCATGTCCAGTGGAAAATGAATAGGTAGCTCTGACAGGAAGGTGGGCTTGGACAAGGAGGCAAGCTAGGGGAAGTTGTTTCAGAATCAGCCATGAGAGGAAAGGTTTTAATGCTCCGCTGTGCTGTAATATTAAAATGTTCATAATACTGCAATTGTACAGTGTGTTGAATTGAAAAATATAAGAAGGAGCTTGCACGGTGCTTGAAATCCTATGAATCATTGGGTTGATCCAGCCCTGTATTACACATGTCAGAGAACAATAGCTTGGGTGCTAAAGCAGTGGCGTGCTCATGGCACCTATTCCAATATATTGTGCCATCCGGCCTCCAAGAGGGGATGGAAGAAACTAGTAATGTTTGGCAAAGGGTTATGCAGCATTAGTAGTTGAGAAACTAATAAAATAATCTTAATGAAAACCATTCTGATCTACCAGGTTTTCTATTAGCATGTGTGCCAAATCCTTCTTAGAAGTACCTTGATTCCCACCCCCCCAAAACATTACATAAGGCTTTCTGTGATGAGGTTTTATCCAGCCACATGCTGCTGAAGAAAATATACTCTTTCAAAACCTGGTTCTTCAGCCTTTTCTCACAGGAGTAAAACATGCAGGACCAGGCTCTTGATGTATGAGGATAGTGTAATGCCCCATTCTAAGGAATGGGAAACCAACAGCTTCCCCATTCTCATGCTCAACGTGTCTATCTATCTGTCTATCTATCTATCTGTCTGTCTATCTATCTGTCTATCTATCTAAGCTCTTATCCATTTCCTTTCCACAGACTATCATAGTCTGCATCAGTGTATACTTTCTCAAAGGCTTGCTTCAATCTCTTCTGCTGTTTCCTTAATTCCTTTATTATGATTCCTACCCATAATTCTTAAGTCCCATTCCTCTCCTCCAGGGAAGACTACATATAGGTGCCAGGAGTTGCAGAAAGGCTCATCCTGCTTCATTAGTGGGCACACCTATTTCTCAAGAGACATTATTGTATAAAGTCCAGGTACGGTAATTACTAGCAGAAAGCATCAAAACCTATAGCTACAATGACAGTTTGCTGTGATGAGTTTCACATTGACAAAGACCAACTTCTATTTTTGCTTAAAAATCTATATTTTTTAAAAAAATTACAGCCAGGATCATGCCATGTTTTAAAAATGATAAAACTTGCAAGTCCTGTTTCTTTCCTTTTGGTGACATGGTTCTTTTTCTGTTTAATTTATAGAGTGGATTGACATCTTTGCACCTTGCAGCTCAGGAAGATAAAGTGAATGTAGCTGACATACTGACAAAGCATGGTGCGAACCAAGATGCCCAGACAAAGGTAAATAAAATAGTGGCTACTGTTTCCCTGGTGAACAAAGGTGTCATTTGTTGCAAAGGAACATTTCATTGACTGCATAGGCTTTACTTTTCATGGTGTTTTCTTGTAGCTGGGCTACACTCCTTTAATTGTGGCTTGTCACTATGGAAACATCAAGATGGTGAATTTCCTCCTGAAGCAGGGAGCAAACGTTAATGCTAAAACAAAGGTAAAGAATTTTTGTTTGTTCACTGACTAAATGATACTAATTCATACTGCAGAAGGGGAGCTGCAGGATTGTTTTCCTAGTAGATCTTTTACAAATCACTCATGCAGAGTAGGAGTCCATATATCCTGACATGTGACTGTGGTGGAATGAGGCCCTTCGCTCTGCTTCTGTTTGGTTGTTGGTATAAAACACCATAACCCATAGTAAATCCCTGCTTTGTATTTACCTTGTAGACATAAGAGTGTGTAGCCTAAATGTCTAAAGGCAACCATAGCCTCAAGCATATTTGCACCCATCTAGCTATATGAAAGATACATAGTCATAGTTTAAGGTATACATGCAACTTCAAGAGATCAATCCGAGGCCTTAAGGCTCTCTTTTACAACTGTAAATGATACAGTGAAATTAAATTGCTGTTTTCCCCCAGTTTTACTCTCTACCTTCTCTCAAAGTCAAGTGCGGATAATTCTGTAAATTAGCTGCCTGGCTGGGTTCATACAATTTCCCTTCAGATCAGCTAGTTGAAGTGCTGTCTGGATACATTTTTGTATTTTATCATATCGTGAATGGATCGCTGGAGTAGATAAATATACAGAATAGAAGTATGTTTATTGGTCTGCAGAACAAGCAATCATTTTTCACTTTACGTAAGGCACGGTTTGGACCTTTAGGTAGACAGATGATGAACTGCACTGACATTCACAGTCAAACAGCTGGCTCATTTCAAATGGACTCAGCCAGTGCTGTTAAAATTTAAATGGCTTTTAGAAATTAGATCCAAGCATTTTTAAAGGTAGACCCCTTGGGTACCCTTTAAAAACAGAGAACTGGGAGTCAGAAGCCCTTGTTCTGGCCCTCAGTTTCCTCTCTGGCCTTTGGCCATTCAGTTCTCTGTGCTTCCATTGGTTGTATCTGTGAAATACGGACAATGATGCTTACCCTCTTTATAAAAAAAGATCATTAATATTGTTGTAAGACAGATGCTCTACAAGTCAAAAAATTACCATTTTTATTATTTCATGAATCAATAAAGGGGTTAGAGAATGTTGCTGAGAATTATTGTGTGTGTGTGGAGGAGGGAGGGAGTGTTATTTCTGGCATATCTGTAGTTTTAAAAACATTCACTGTCTTGTTTAGAGGAGGCACATTAAAATCTATTTTCTAATCACTGTTTTTTTTCTCTCCTTAAAAATATGGTAATTACCACCAATAACAGAATGGGTACACCCCTCTGCACCAAGCAGCTCAACAGGGTCATACTCATATCATCAATGTTCTACTCCAGCATGGGGCCAAGCCCAACGCCATCACTGCTGTAAGTCTGGAAACTGCCCCTGGTACTACTGCCATCTGCCACCTGCAGCTTGTTCTCCTGATGACTCCTCTCTTTCCTGGGTTTGACTGACTCATTCGATTCCTCTTCTGTCCTCTCTAGCCATGTGCTTTGGTGAATATGCTTTTCATGCAGCTGGATGTGTGAATGTGACTTCCTTCTTCCTTTCCACACCTATAAGGTAGTTCTGTTCAGTTGCAAAGCTCTCTCCAGAGGGACAGTTGATTCGAATAGTGAGCTGATCATGGGATTTGGAAAGAATAATTTCTGTGGTAGATTCCAGCTTGGCCACTGACTAGTTGTGTCACAGACCTTCAGCCTCTCTGCATCTCAGTTTCTTCATGTGGAAAGAGGCTGACAGCAAGGATGATACTAGGCTTATTCTCCCAGTGCCTTGCCAAGAGGAAAGTCTGGATGAAGGCATACTGACTGCAGCCTTGTTATATAAGAGGAAAGGGGTACTTATTGTCCAAGATAAAGCACTTAGTCCAAAACACCTAACCAATTTACACTCTCCATCTAGCCATTTGTTTGTCACCTTCTGGTTCGAGTTTACCACTACTCTTGGATTCTCAGGTAGCAGCTATAGCCTGTAGCATAGTGTCTGTCTTCTGCAGACAGCCAGGTGTTTGAACCTGTGTTTTTTTAACATGTTTGTTGCAGAGCCGTCTATAGCACTGAGAACACCAGGTGACCTCTATATACTCAGAAGTTTCAGCTGTTGTAAAATTAATCTCCTTAGCTTCTGAGTGAGTCTGATTGCCCTGAGCACATAACACATATGCTTGAATCTGCACTGACTTCTCATTCACTCGCTGTGACAATGCTCTGTGATTGAGTTATCCAAGAAGCCATGTCTCGGCTTATATCCTAGACTATCAGATTTTGTGGTCAATTTCTGGGGCTAATCACCCCAGATGGGTTTATTTAATTGAGGGCATGTTCAGATGATTTCAGTCCTGTTATAGGGTTGTCACAGTCTGAGTCCAACAGGCCTCAGAGCACAATCACTGCAAAATTAGCCCGGGCTCTTACTCAGGTGTTGCCATCCAGATAAAAGCATCTTATCTAGATTAAGTGGTGCTTTCAAGTGGGTCTAGCTGGCACAACTGGGTGAGAGGGGTCTGTGTTAGAGCCCCAGTTTAGCCTTCATTTGGGACTTGTCTTTGTTGCAACATTAGCTAGAGGTATAAGTAATTCCAGTGTTTACCCCAACCTGATTCCTGTCTACACACACAAATGTCTCACTCATGATTATGTAATGCTTTCAAATGTAGCTAGCTGTGGATTGAAGCTCAATTGTGTCTGATGCTTGTGTAAGTAATTTAGATAGTAGCAAAGCTATTCTGTGCTGTTAATCCATACACTGGGTATCTTGAATGTCATTTTGCAGTATGTGTGATTGCAGTCAAGATAGCCTACATCAACAGGAGTTAACTCAAGTGTAGATAACTAAGCTAACACTGTAGCTAAGCCAAAGCTTTGGGCTGAAAACCATCTATTTTGCAGTGAGAACACTGGCTGAAAAACACTTGAGAACTTACAGTCCTTCCGTGTCTTCCCTTCTTACCTTGTGCCCAGAAGGACAGACAGGTTCTCCCATTAATTCACTGGGAAAGAACAATAGAACTGTTCAGCTTATTACTTACTACGCAAAGAGCCATGGGGTGTGCCCTCAGAATCCCCAGTGACAGATGCAGATGAACATAGCAGCAGTGAGGACACAGTAACTTGTAGAATGCTTTGAGGTGTGGAAACTCGTAGTCAAGGGCTGATCACCGAGCTTAACTCTGCAGGAAGGCATACCCATAGACGTTCTTATTTGGAGCGTCTGTCTGTTTTGTTTTGGTTTTTTTCCTGCTCCTTCTGACAAAAAGTTACTGATTTTTGGCTACTCATTTTGGATGGATTCATGCTTTGATGATGGGCATTTTTTAAATAAATAGATACAGATCAGACTTTGATACTGTCTCACTCATGTTGAGTAGCTCCACTAACTTCAGTGGCAGAACTCTTGGTGCATGGTACTGTTCAGTGTGAGTGAGACTATAACAAGCTAGCTCTGTGTAAATGAGTAATACTGATACACGTCATAAAGACATCAGGGGGTTAAATTAGCCAATTAGTTCTTTATTTGAAAATTAACAGTACTATTTAAAGGCTAATTATTATTTTATGGCTTAGATGGATATTTAAACGTAAAAGAATTCCCTACATGTCCTCAACATGAATCTTCTTGTTTTCTTTTGTTGTCTGTTACATAATAAGCTTTTACGTAAGTTATATCAGTGCTTTTTTTGTGATGTGTGCAGGGGTATCGAGTACTGGCACCTTTTTTGACAGGCTTGCTGCTCAGCTGGAGGGTGGGTGGGGGTCATCAGGGGACAGGACAGCACCAGCAGCTTTTGGTTTTGTTTGTTTGTTTGTTTGTTTTCCAAAAAAAAAGCATTGAGTTATATATTCCCAAGGAGAGCATTGTACCTGTTGCAGATGTGAACTTTTTCCCATCAAAAGTTAGACCATAAAACCTGTTAAGAGTTTCTAGAATAATCTCTCAAATATTACAGCTTGTTCTCTATTAAATAGACAAATGCAGTCAAGGCACATTCTGTGGAGTAAAATTTGACAGCTTTAGGGTTAAAACACATAGCAGGTTTTTTATGATGAATTGCAGGCAGATGTAAGTGTGTTGTGTTACCATGGTGATCAGGACTATAGTCTTAAAGAAGTTACAAAGACAGATTCAGATGTAATGGTAAAAATCAGTGATTTTCCTAAGCTGTGCCTTGTTTTGGATGGAAATGCTGGCTCATGCAGTGCTGGGAGTGATCTCATTGGTACAATCACAAACCTCCCTCTCAGTTCTCTCTCTCTCCCCCTCCAGAATGGTAACACCGCCTTAGCAATTGCAAGGCGTTTGGGATACATCTCAGTGGTCGATACTCTGAAGGTTGTAACAGAGGAGGTCACCACCACCACAACTGTGAGTACCAAATGTGTTGTTATGCTTCCATTCTCTGTTCACAATGCTTTCTCTGCTGTATGGCTTCAGACTCCCTGTATCTCTCTCTTCCTCTTTTTAGCTTAAGTTTTTAAGACCCTCCTTTACTTGGCTGCTGCAAATATTTGATGCACATATAGATGTACACACAGTACACAGGACTAATAGAGGTAGCTCTATAAATCTGAGTTAAATAGAGGAAATAGCAAGTACTCAAATACAAAATATAACTTTTTAGAGAAGGTCTGAGCAGCAAATCATCTAAACTTTCCTGAAGTTCGGGAGTGTTTCTATAAGTTCTAGCCCACTTTCTTCACGTTTCTTTTTTATTATGCTGTCTCCTTACACTTGCCTGCTTTCCTCTGTGACACGTGCTGTTGCAGCATCACCACAGAGGGCTTCTTAGCAGTTGGACCATGGATGGGTGCCAGACTTCGTGGTGCTAAGTGGCTCTGAATCACATGAATCCTCATCTTGCTCAAATTGCTACAAGAACAAAACCAGTTTTTTTGTAGTGTACAAAAGAAAAAAAAATCTGTGCTCACTTCCTTACCCTCAAACTGACTGCAGTCAGGATTTTGAAGCTTAGGCCTCGTGAATGGTACACACCAAATGACCTGAGGTAGGCAAGTTGATGCCATGGAGTAGTTTTATTTTTCAACTCTGTTTACTCCTTTCTTTTTTTTTTAATCATATTACTTTAGATGACAGTGGTAACCAACCAGTTGTTTTCATAGTCAGAGTAGATAAAAACTGCTGCTTTTAGCCAGAAAGAGTAGCTATATTCTGATGCCATGGCACAAGTGTATGCATGGGATGGGAAGGTCTTTCTCTCACTGCTCACATATTGCCATGATCTGCTGTTTCAGTATAGCAGAAAGGAGGCTTTCAAAAAGCTGTATACAGCTGAACACAGCAACACTACCATTTTTGCTTGAATTTGCCTTACTGTCTTTTACCACGAAACCTTATAAGGACAATGCTTATTTTTTTAAAACATAAAACTTTACAAAAATAGAAAGGCTATAAGCATCAGGCCTCATAATGACAAATCCAAAGATTAGTGAAAAGATGCTACCATATGTTATAAACTGAGAACATGCAACACATTTGGAGAGTGGGAGGAGGGATGAATGAGAAAGGGGCTAATAATTTTGTTTTTATATCACATGCTGACAGCAAGTCCCTGCTGAAATGAGCTGAGGAAGATGGAACAAAACTGGATTGACATAAGGTTATAAATAGAATGAGCTATGGTTTATTAATGACTTACAAGAAACAGAGGCTTAGTTTTCTTCTCCAAATTTGAGTCAGTCTCTAGAAGAATCTTATTAAATGTAAAGGATTTGCTTTTGCTGATATTTATTTATTTGTTTATTTAATCATTTGTGTGTATTCTCTGTTTCTCTCTCTCTCTAAGTAAAATTAATCAAAAGCACTTAAGTCCATTTTCAAAACTGACATACGCGGTCTGTGTAAACCCCTTTCCTTCTGTTATCCTCTTCTTCTTCCACTTCCCTATCATATCTTTTACATCTACTTGTTGAAGCTTCAATTATATTTGTACAACACATAGCAAAATGGGGCTCTAGTACTAAGTGGCTGTCCAGGCACCACAGAAATATAAATATTAAATAATAGTAATAATATGAATTGAAGTATTAAAACATAAATTTATAATTTTTTAAAAATATGTAATTTTTAATTAGTTATTGGTGGGGGGGTGGAGTTGAACCCTGCACTATATATGTGGGAAATGGGCCTTTTCTCCAGACATGGCAGAGACTTGAGGCATTTATCTTTGGACTAAATCCAACATTTGTTGAATGTAAAGGTTTCTAGACTTGAAATTCTGTTTTCTTTAATGTGTCTGTGTACCCAATATGTCCATTCAAGCCAAAGAAAAACTGTTTTTATATTATAAAGTCACGTGAGCAGATTCATCCCTGGTAAACTCTTCCTAACATAAATCGAGTTTCTCAGAGATGAATTTGACTGTCCCCAAATGCCACTTTGGTGGTGCATACAGATAATGTGGTCTCTTCATCATCTTGAAAGAGATAATTTGGTTGGTTAAAGAGCCTTTGGAACTATTGCTAAAAGAAAGGATAAATTACAGATGCTCTCTGTAGTTAAGTTCTTCCGGTAACTTGTAGAAGAGAGCTTTCAATGCTTAAAAAAGGTACATGCCAGTACAGTCATCAAAGCTATTTCATTGTTAAAGACCCTGACTAAGTCGTGGTCTACACTGAGAGCAAAGTTCAACATAATGCTGCTTATCTCAACCTTCTGCAGTCTACATCTCCACTGTCACAGCAGTAAATTCAAAATTGGACCTGTTAACAACATCCATAAAAATGACATAGTACTGAGGGTGAAATCTACAATTTATATTTAGGTCCATGTAGCCAGAGAGCAGCTTTTCCAGTTTTTCCTGTCTGCTTTACCATGGCAACATAGATCCTCCCTTGCCTGCAGCCCCAGGCAGTTTTAAATAATCCTCTTTCTGCATGCAGCACTGTGTCTGTCTGTTTTGCTTGCAGCAGAGAAACAGCAAGGAAATCTTTTCCTGCCCCCCACCCCCTGTAGAGAAGTGGGGCAGAGGAGTGGGTGGATGACAACTCAGGAAGTGATGTGAGCAGTGGGGATGTGAGAGCCTGAGCAAGCAATTTGCTGTGATCATTTGCCTTCACATTCTGAAATTTTCAAAGGGGTAGCCATGTTAGTCTAGTCCAGCAAAACAAACAAGGAGTCTGGTGGCACTTTTAATGACTAACACATTTATTTATTGCACTCTGATGCAGTGGGATTTTCTCACATGAAAGCTCATGTGATAAATAAGTGTTAGTTTTTAAAAGTGCCACCAGACTCCTTGTTTATTCTGTAATTTGACAGGCTAAAATCACATTATAATCCCATCCTGAGTGCAGACAAGCCCTAAGACTGGTGGTATAACACAGTGATGCAAAGAATGTTAGACAATCCAGTACTCTATTAATATACAAGTCACTGGCATTTATATGATGAGGAATCTCTAGTCCTGATTTATATGTGGGGCAATTGCTTCTGAAGTCCTTTGGCCTAATTGCAAATGTGATGAGTCTCATTTACATCAGGATAACTCTGTTGGTGTCAATAGTGCTCCCAGAATGTAAAGCAATGATACTGAGAGGAGAGTCAGGTACTCTGTGTAGAGAAGGATTAACATGTAATGGAGAGCAGGTAGCATGAAAGCATGGCTGGTAAGTTCATCCTACCTTCTGATTTTTCCTTTGCAACTTGCAAAGAGACAGACTTAAATTATTAAGCTGCTTGGGAGCAGCATTTACTTTGTGTATCCATTCAGTGTAATTGGTAGAAACAAATATTTTGTGATACATAAATGAGGTTTAGATAGGACATGATTTACCAAAACAATAAAATATCAATGGAACTACACAGGCCACATACACCTCAGCATTTAAAACTTCAAATCTTGCTGGAGTCATTAAACTGGCCCATATCCTCATTGTTTTTAAAACTGGTGATAGTAATTAATGGTTCTTCATTTTATTGTAAGATACAGTGGCAAGTCCAGATGGAAGGGTTGTAGTAAGGGGAACTATAATTGATACTTGGTAGGTTGTCAGAATCAGGCAGTTTTTGTGCAAAGAGACCCAGAATCACAAAGGGGGCACTTTGGGGCAACTCGTCTACCCATCAAAAGCAATATTTGGTCCAATATTTGAGATATTCTACCATCATGAAAATGGTGGATTTAAATTTAAAAAATCCCTTACAACATGCTTTGTATACAAAAAAGCCTTATTTTCAGATGTTTAGTTATACAGTTAAGTTTGGATGCATTTGTACATGTAAGGTCCATCTGTGTATGGACAAATGACCATTTATGTACTGTGTCTAGGACAGTGGTTCCCAACCAGTGTGCCGTGGGAACACCCAAAGTGCGCCGCGAGTATGCCCAAGGCCTGGAGTTAAGGTTCCCTCCCTGCTCAGCCTAGCCACCTGGGCTGTGCAGGGCTGGGAAAAGGCAGGGGTTAAAGAAATGGGTAAGGCACCAGAACACAGTTCCAGGCCCCTCTATTTTTAGGCAGGCAACATTCTGGCCCCCTAAAAACAGAGGAAGGCACTAGAACAGGGAGTTCCACGAGTCCCCCTAAAAATAGCAGGAGCAGCCCAAACACAGTGTTCCAGTGGCTCCACCTTAGGTCCAGCCATGCAGGGCAGGGCAGAGCAGTTTGTGTCAGCCAGGCTGCAAACTGCCCAGGTAAGGGCTTCGGGGGGGGGGCACTGCTGGGGGTTGTGTGGGGCAAGTGTGTGTGTGTAGCAGAGGTGGGTGGGAGTGGATGTCTAGCAGAGGGTGTATGGCTGGGGTTGTGGAGTGGCTGGTTGATTGGGGCTGTGTGTACCTGGGGGCTGGAGGGTCCATCACAGGCAGCAGGGGGCTGGGGGAGGGAAGGACAGGACCCACTGGGGTGGGAGAGAGCAGCAGTGGGGTGAGGATTTGCCCTGGGAGGCAGGGAGCCACTGTAGAGAAGGAAGAAGTTGGTGCTCCGCCATGCTCCCCTGCCTGACCTTCCCACTCCCCGGTTCCCTCCTGCGCCCCCCAAGCTACTCTTGTTCTCCATTCCTCTCTTGCCACCCTTGTGCTGTTTCCCACATGTCTGCCCTTGTCCTCTTTTGCCACCCCTGCCCTGCTTTGCTTTCCAGACTCACTCCTGCCACTGCACACGACTGCTGACCTCCACTGTTCTGCCACCCATGCTCTGCTACCCCTAGTACTGCACATAGCAGCATTTCCGAAACACTGTGCCATGGCTCATGAATATTCTTAAGTTAATTTGACTATTCATAGGTTTTTTTTAATGGTGGTGTGCCTCGAAAAATTTGAAGGTCTCAAGGTGTGCCATGACAGAGAAAAGTTTGGGAACCACTGGTCTAGGACACTTGTTATATATGCCTGTTGAACATGTAAACCAAGTACACAAATATACATGTGTATATCTGTACTAAAGCTTCTGAAATCTGGCCTTACAGTCAAATTTTCAACTGCAGATGCAGTGCGAGCAGAAGGTGTTCATCAAGTCTGAAAATAAGGTCACTTAGGAGACTTGGTTGTGGGTGACTTGCTTTAATTTCTTAGAATTTATGTCTCCCTAAGCATTTATGCGGCTAGGGCTAGTTCGGCATAAAAGTAAAAAGCAGACAATATAGAGGTATTGATCTCTGTTAATATACAGCAGTCTGTAGCTTAAGACTCTATGTTAATAAACTAAGTATTGATCTCATGGGATTTTTTTTACTACATAAAGCAAATTGTAAAGATTCAGTAGGCTGCCCCTATTCTCCGTGTCCAGTTATCTGGTATAACCATATATTGTTTAGGATGCCATGTACACAGTATCCTGTTAGCCTTATACTATGTTGATCCTATTTTGGTACTTCACTTAGTTGTCCTCCTACAATCACCACCATCCCACCCTAAATGGGGAGGGAAACATTTTGTCTAAATAAATTAAATCCCATCTTGATGTGATTCCTTCTCCAAATAATGTTATGTAGCAATTCATGCTAACTTGAATGTTGAAGATCAGATACAGCGGAATTTTCTTATTCTGCAATATTCATTTAACATTAATGTTGTTAATTATATTTTGTGGGCACTTTGTTTTATGTACTGAACCTTGTTCAGATTTCTGTAATCATATTATATTATTCTGCTAAAATGTTATTAAAATCAATAGAGGTTTAGAAAATATCATTCATTTGCATTGCAGTAGCATCTAGATGCCCCAGCCAGGAACCAGGACCCCTTTGTGCAAAGTTCTGTACAAGTACAATATATTTATAAATTGGCATTGAATAAGTGTAGTTCTCCTTCTTAATCACTGTATTCAAGCATTTTTTTCCTGTCCTTTTAGGTTCCTTCCTATATTTTTCTGATACTGAATCTAACTTATTTTCTATTAAAATTCTACATCAAGCATGGGCAACTCTTAAGTAGAATGAATTGCTGCTATTTCCCTCAAAATCCCATTTTCTTTAGTCTTTGTTGTTTCTTGTAAATTCAACACAACAAGAGCCCCATCACTTGAAAAACAGATTGTCCTCTTTTTCCTCACCTTATTCGACTGCAGAACATTAGTCTTTTTATTTACTAAGGACTTATTTCATAATTCATTGCTTTTGTTGCTGCAAAGAAGGAGGTTGAGCAACCTGCACAGCAGTGTGTATTCAGTCTTCTTCAACTGGCTCAGACTCATCACTGCTATCTGTCCTTTCTCGAGGAGCAAAGGGAAGAGTCAAAAAATTGGCTGTGGCACGTTTTGAGTACAAAGGAACATGGAACATATCACATGCTTTGAAAACCATAATGGTTAATTCCTTGAATCATGGTTAAGGTCTAATTAAAAATAAGTGAGATAGCAGGCAACCAGTTTTGTGCACCCTGTCTTGCACACATACAAGCTATAAATTGGAGCTTATTGCCTGTAGATAATGCCTTTCATACACTTAAACTTAGATACTTAGTTACTAGTGTTTACACATTAAGCAATAATGAGAAGTATTGACATGTATAGAAAAGCACTATTATCATAAATAGGGCATGATGCTCTCTACATACCATCTGTATGTGGTGCTATCTATGATTCTATTAGGATAAGAAACAATGGGCTTAAATTATGGCAAGGGAGGTTTAGGTTGGACATTAGGAAAAATATTCTTAACTGTCAGGGTGATTAACCACTGAAATAAGTTGTCTGGGCAGGTTGTGGAATCTCCATCACTGGAAGTTTTTAAGAGCAGGTTAGACAAGCACCTGTCAGGGATGGTTTAAGGGGGTTCTTGGTCCTGCCATTAGTGTAGGGAACTGGACTCAATGACCTCTCATGGTCCCTTCCAATTTCTATGATTTACTGGCTTGCTAGAGGTATAGAAATACAGCACCAAAACTGAAAGTCCTCACTTAGATTTTTTCACGGAAAATCTGCCATTAACCTCATTGGAAGTTTTGTCTGAATTCAAAATAAGTAGGGGCTTCAAAGTTCATCCCTCAATAATTATCATAAGAGCCGTATGTTATTTTGCTACTTTCATGTTTGGTGTTAGGTGTTCATTTATGCTTGATATGTACTGGTCAGAATTGAGCGTGGACCAAAGGTGAACTGTGAGAGCTTTGAGAGTTAACTAAGTCCTGACAGAGGAATTACATCCACTGCTGCATACCTTAATGGCTATGTCTACACTTGCAAAATTAATTAGAAGTAGTTAATTTGAAATAACTACTTTAAATTTAAATCAAAGTTGTTATTTCAAATTAGCGCTCCTTCAAAGTTATTTTGAATTAGGAGTCCAGTGAATACTCTCTAATTCAAAATAAAAGTGGGCTTTATTAATTCGAATTAGAGAGTCTTCCACTAGACTCTCTAATTCGAAATAGGGGAAGGCAGGCAAGAGAATAGGGAAATTAGTCTGAATTAAGCCTGTTATGCATCTTAAAATGACTTAATTCAAACTAATAACTTCAAAGTAAGCAGTGCTTCAAAGGAAAAGGTTTTATTATTTCGAATTAAGGAACCACTTAATTCGATATAATAAAATGCCTCCTTGGCCAGGGAATAAGTTATTTCAAATTATAATTTATTTCAAATAAATTTATTTCAATAAGTTATTTCAAATTATTATCATATTATTTTCAAATTATAGCCAATGAATGAAGTGTAAACCCCACTTCAGAGATATCCGGTTCCACTGGCTGTTTGCAAAGTGGGCTGTGGCTTTGGGGTGATTATGTGTCAGTTAGAGCTGCTTTCACCCTGGGATTACTTTGAATTCTTTGACTTGTCATATCGCTACTTTATGACATTCAGTGTTCTTCAGGACCCTATATAATCTTGTTTCTACTTCCTGAACATACCCGCTCTCCTTTCTCTGCACAGCCTTTCATGCCCTACACTCTTCACAATACTCTCTTCTATGGCCTTCTTCATGTCCTTGACCCACACACAGTGCTAAAGGGGTGGGCCCAGTCAGTCCCCCTCTTTTTGGTCCACCTTGTCTTCCTCTTCAAGTCCTTCAGGCAAACCTGCAGAGTCTAAAAATCCTTTTTCTAATATCTCCCATGTTCTCACTTCTTTAAATTATTATCATGTATTTGTCTTGTCTAACTAAACTCATAAGCAGTTTGGTGCAAAGGATGTGTCTGAATCTCTCTCTCTGTGTGCATGTGTGAGAGAGGGGAGACAGAATCCCCATGTACGTTTACTTCAAGACATAGGTGATTTATAATAATTATGAAAAGAGTAACATTAATACACAATGTAGTCACTCAGCTTGTTTTTCAGGGAAGAAGTGCATCATATGGTCTAATTGTCCTGCATTCTTTTTCAGTTTAAATATTTCCCATCATTCATAGTTTCATTTCCAAATGCTTTAAACGTTTAATAATTTCCATATGTCCCCTACAACTTTCTAAAGCTTTTCTGTAGACATTACCTAATTCAATTTAGAGCCATCCTGGAAGCATTGATCTGAGTTAGTCTATCTATTTATATATGTGTTTTTGTGAAGGTTTTTTTTTCAGAATAAATGATCATTTGCTATAGCACAAATAGACAGCAAGAGCAATTATGGTAAAGATTAAACTCTGAAAAATAAAATCAGATGGAAGAAAAAGCATTGTAAAATGTCTGAACAGATTGAACTGCAGCTGTTGTTGAAAATATCCTGATAAATACCTGCTACATTTCTGGATGCTTAACTTGAGAGTTCATGATTCTGTCTCTGCAGACTGTGACTGAGAAACACAAACTGAATGTACCTGAGACAATGACTGAGGTCCTGGATGTTTCAGATGAGGAAGGTGAGCAACTTCATTAAATGACTGGCTTAGTATCTTTTATGCCACCTACAGTATAGAATCAAGCTGAGTTTTTGATATTTACATTCTGCTAAGGCCTTTATTTTGTTATTTTTTGACTACAGGATTTGAATAGAAGCATTAAAGATATCCCCAATCCAAAAACCTTGGATCCAGACTTCAGTAATCCAAATTTCTTTGCATTTCTGTAATGATCAGAATCAAATTCTGAAGTCTGAACACTTCCAAATGTGGAAGTTTTAAAGTTCATATTTATAACTTTTCCAGAAGTGGTTTTGCCTA
Source organism: Podocnemis expansa (assembly GCA_007922195.1). Lineage (NCBI taxonomy): Eukaryota > Metazoa > Chordata > Testudines > Podocnemididae > Podocnemis > Podocnemis expansa. Next base: position 55,733,483 of record ML681966.1, on the reverse strand, counting down.
CTATAAAGAGCAATTTGAGGCTGTGAACATTCTATCTCTATCAAATATGCATATAAGAGAAGAAAATCTTTGTATAATTGGAGACATTTAGGTAAAGATGCATGTGTCTCAAGAAGGTGAAATTATTACCTTGGAGGCATTTTGGCACTTGCAGACTACAGTTTCACGGAACATGACATAAATCAGCAACACACTAATCCTATTGGCATTCTCTCAGATTTAACCCCACATGCAGACTGAGGTGTATATTATATCATTTAGCTAACTCCCAAGAAAATGTCCGTGAAATTTATTTGAGATTATTACCTTAGGGTAGTTTTATTACCGCATAGAAGTCAGCAAGCTTGGTTTGGGGGATGCACTTTTAATAGCTTTTGGTGGACTAGCCGACATCTCAAACACCATGAATGATGGATCTACTTGCAGGTTATAATAATCATCTAGCTTGTCTGTCTTTTTCCATCTGAGATGCTGATTAACATTGTAGTATTGGTATGTTATGCATGGCATATCAGCTACTTGTAATCTGATGAGGATTGTCCTGATTTTGATTAAGGTTTTCAGCAGTGACTAAAGGATTTTGGAATCTAAGTTCATTTTAAAAAGTAAATACTGGAGAAACTAAGCCTCATACAAGGTCACTGGGTTTAGGCTCCTAGGTGTCTAAGTCCCCTTTTGAGATGGGCCTGAAACTAGTAAATTACTTAAGCCATTTTTAAACTTTACCCTGTGTTTATTTCATATAGTGAACTACAGTTGTTTTGACTTCTTTTGTAAAATTGCCCCTACTTAACAAGACAACAGGCCAGAAATCAACAAACAGACAAATCTATATGTAGTCAAGAACATTTTAGTCTCCCAACAGTCAATGGATTTCTATCCTAAGCCCTGACTCTGCAACCTTTAGTCCCTTTGAGCTGCACCTTCCTCTTTGAGCTGTCTGACTGGGACTACCCATGGGTGACAAAATATGGCCTTTAACAATGACAGCATTACGTTTATGTTTTTCTTTTCCTTTGTTCATGTGAACTACCATTCAGTGCCCTTCAAAATTGCAAAGCACAACATGGCTTTCTACTTCTGTACTGGAAGGAGCTAGCTACTGGTCATCCCCTTTTCTCAAGCTAACTTGTATGTTGTACAGCCTTTAAACACTCTGACGATGAACGCTTCAGTGATGGGGAAGCATACGATGGCACAGGTGCTGTTAGAAGGAGTTTTTGGAGTAAGACAAATGTTTCTGTTTCTGTTTAAGTTGGTTTTAGTATTGATTTTTGTGCTGAGACAATCTGAATCTGCATAACCTGGGTGCCTAACACTGATCCATGTTGTTATTTTTGAGAGCATGTCTGTGTGTGTTTTTCCATATGGAGAAGCCAGAAATCCAAAGGCAGTTTTTCCTATGCCATTATTATTTAGCAGCACTTATTGAGGCCTTTTGGCATGACTGATCCCCTTGAGTGTATTATCTTAAGACACTGGGTTTTCCTGTCATCAGCTGACAAATAGAGTGTGTCAAAAAATTAGCAGACTGAAAATCAACCCATCTCCTGTACATCTCCGTTCAGGTCAAAAGCACTAAGCATTTATGCTAATGTTGCCTCTGTGACCTCACTGCTGATCAGTAGGCAGAGCGGTCACAACGATTGCACTTCATGTCACCCTGCCTATGAAATACATTCTTCAGTGTAAAAGCATTTTGGGTGATATGAAAACTTGTCATCATGCATGGGTACAATAGGAAATTAAAGTTGCTGGGGCCTTTTATGAGAGAGGCTGAGCCTTTTAATAATTGTGGACTGTAAGAGGCTAGAAATAAGGTTCCCATGTACTTTCTGAGAGAGATTTCTAAATAAATGACTGTGATGCAATGAACCTGCTAACTTAGATCATATAGTTGCAAAGCTGATTATGACAGGAATGCTTGAGTAAATAAATATTTCAAAGCACCGTTGTGGAACCCATTCATGGGCGGAGTTAGTTATTTAGCATTTTCCCTAGGAAGCAGTTATTTTGTATCCTACCATAATACTACACTGGTAATGTAATATTCTTATTCATTATATGAATGATAATACTTCACATGCAATAGCCAGTGTCAGTGATGTAAAATCAAATGAGCCATCTAGTCCTTTCACCTCCCTTTCTTGTTCACTGCAAGTTTGCAAGTGTTCAAGTTATAAATGTCACCAGTGATGGGTCAAGTCTTCTACCAAGTCTATACATTGGGCTCCCACATGGTCTTTGGTAATTTTCACACAGTAGTTTGCACATTTAGTGGCAGAAGTCCTACTGGGGATCTTTTACTCCTAAGAATATCTGTAAGAGTTTGGTGCTGAGGGCAACAATTTTTATTCACATAGAGGCAATAGGGTTGGTTATTTTGTGTATGCTTATATTATATTGGTTTCTAAGTTCCAAAGGGACAGCCATGTTAGTTTAGTTTGGTAAAACAAACAAGGAGTCCTGTGGCACTTAAAGACAAACAAATTTATTTATTACATGAGTTTTTCAGATTCTTTGATTTTCTTGGATTTTCTCCCACAAAAGCTCCTGTGATAAATAAATTTGTAGTCTTTAAGTGCCACGAGACTGTTTGTTATATTGGTTTCTGTTAGCTTTTAAATAAACACTGTTTTTATTATTTACTTTTAAGTGCCAGAAATGTGTCCATGGTGCTATACAAAACAGACACACATACAGATGCATATGATGTGATAAGGCTCGGATAGGTTACCATTAATAGGGTTTGTCTGAAAGAGTGAATATTAGACAACATTTGATTAAAGAAAGGTGGTCTCTTTTGCATCAGAAAAGTAGCATTCCAAGGCCATGGCTAGTATGGTGGAAAGTATGAAGTCATGAGTGGAAGGATGGGTAGAAAGGGAATGCTTTGTGTAAGGCACTGAAGGGGCAAAGGAAGTGTTGGAAAGAAGCTTTTCAAGATGACAAAAATACTGTTACATCAAAGAACATATTCCATTACATTATTAGAAAGGGCCCCATAACATAGTCCCTACACAGGCAATGGCTACTTTTGTCATCAGTAGGTATCTGCCTGTCCCACAAGCATGATATAAGGGCCTAACACTTTGTCAAAACCAGTATCATAATCAAGCATTTTGCATAATGGAAATGTAATCTAAAATAAAGAATGCTTTTTAAAGATGAATATTAGCTGGCCAGTATTTATTATTTATTATTATTTGTTCAGCCCCAGGAATATGTTCGCTGCTTACAAAATACAGAAATATGACTGTCTAGAAGTGCGTTCATACAGAGAAAGGCCCTGATCGTGACAAGATTTAACACATGCTTAACATTATATGAAATCAATGGGGCTACTCACAACTGTAAAGTGAACCATGTGCATAAGCTTTTGCAAGACTGGGTTCTTAAATACAAATACTAATGAGATGAGACATGCTAGACAACCCAGAAGAAAGAACAACTTTTTTTTTTCCGTTCAGATGATTGATTAGTAGTGTCAATATTACTTTGCAGTCATTATTTTTAAGTTGTCTTTGCCCCATTTATTATACTAGTACTACTAGTACTTAGGACTTAATTTGATGCTATCCATGTTTAACAGTTTCCACAGACAGTAATTAATTTATGCTTACAACTCCCTTGACAGGTAGGTATTTTAAAGATTGTTATCACCTTTGTATTGATAGGGGAGCGGAGGCCAAAAGGTAAAAGAACTTACCCAAGGGATTACAGTAAGTTTGTATCAAAGTGTGCAGCTCCTAATTTTCAATTCTGTTTCCATTGGACTAGATCATGGTATTGTTTTGTATTTTCATAGTCATTAAATTTGTTCGAGGAAAGTGTATAGAGGGCCCTGGTATGATTTTATATGTGTAAGAGAGAGAGTCCCAGAAATCAGCATGGAATAATAAGACCCAAAGGAGAACAAGCATTATAAAATAAGTTCCTACTGCTTACTGTCTAACAAAGTACAAAAGAGTGAATTCCATGTTTGCGTTAGAAACAAATGTGTGTTTTCATTGTGTCGTTCTTTAAACGTCAACAATTAGTAGTCATCCAATGTTAGGATAATATCACTGAAAAAAGAAATGGCTTCACTATGTAATCTGAAAGTAACGCATGTACTGTATGTATTTGTACTGTAATATGTATTAAATCTATATTTTTTTAATCACTAAAGGCCGGCTTATTCCATCCATACTCACATAAAGTAGTTTTTTTTCCCCAATAGCACTCCTATGGATTTCATACTTACTCTAAGTAGTAATAATCATGTGAGAGTGGGCTTTCATATCCCTTCATGAACATAGATTAGTGATAAAGTGATTTCATGTAAGCTGTTGGAATACCTCATCTTGAAGCACAAGAAAATGTGACTTTAGGTTTCAGAAAACAGCGCATAGTTAATCCATAACCTATTCTGCCAAATTCCTGACTAAAAGAAAATTGACTTATAGGAATTTATAAACTGAAAATCCCATTTCTCATAAGAGTGAGGCACCAAGAAAAATATTTCTTAATTCATTTTTGTAGCATACACTAAACTTCAGTATGTGAAATATTAAAAACATGAAAGATCATGGCTGAAATACTTCCATATTCAAGAAGAGTGAACAAGAGCTAACGAGACAGAACTCCTTTGTTTAGATTCTGCAATGGGAATCAGTAAACCTGTGTTCTATTCCTGGATTTGTTACTAACCTGTTGTATGACCTTGGGGAAGTCACTTCACTTTCCTATGCCTTAGTTTCCTCATCTGTAAATTGGAAATAATGATACATTCAGTTTATGGAACTTAAAGGTCTGTGGATTGAAAGCTCTGTATTAAAGCAATATTATTATTCATAGACTGACACATTTCAAGGTCAGAAGGGACAATTGTGATCATCTAGTCTGGTCCTGTATAACATGAACCACAGAACTTCCCCAAAATAATTCCTTTTTGAAGTTCAAAACAAATAAAAATCCAGTCTGGAGACTCCACAGTGCACCTTGGTAGACTATTCAAATGATTGATTACTCTCAATGTTAAAAATTTACACCTTGTTTAGTCTGAATTTTTCAAGCTTCAACTTCCAGCTCTTGGATTTTATTATACCTTTGTCTGCTAGACTGAAGAGACCATTACCAAATACTTATACCACATGTAGGTGTTAATAAACTGCAGGCTAGTCACCTCTTAACTTCATCTTTGTTAAACTAATTCTTTGTCTGCACTACAAAGATAAGTTGACTTAAGTTATGTTGACTTACAACCAACACATTAATTAATGAGAGCCCAGGCTCTCAACTCCATTGGCAGCTCACTGCTGGCAACCCAGCTGTCCCATAGGTTTCTGGACTCCCGACGGCTGCCTCCCTTGCCATTCCCCGTTCCCTGCTGGGGACTTGCTGCCCAGGGCTTCTCTCTCTATTCCAAGGTGGGAGCCATGGTCCAGCCACCCTGGGATTCCCTAGGGGAGTGGAGGGCAGCTGGGTTTTAGTTGCACAGTTTGACAAGAATGACAGTGAGCAGTAGATGTAAGGAAAGCAGTGCTGACACTGCATCACCCTCTCTATGCACACATAAATGTACACAATAAATATCTTTAAATCAAACTCTAAAAAATTCTCAGGCAGCATTATTCTTAGTTTGCCTATTCATAAATTTTTATTAGTACCAATGCATGATTGAAAACATTGGAAGCACATATATTGCATAAGAAAGTGTCAGTTTTCCATAGCTGGTTTGTAAAGTAAACTCACTTTAAAGCCAAAAATGAATTCTCTGCTCTTTCTCAAATGGTCTCACCAAATTTCCATTTAGTGGAAAAGATAACAGTAAGGGAAGGCTAGAGAATGATTAGGAGGCTCTTCTGACATTTATCTCTAAAATCATGGTACACAGATGATGTTATCAGTAATCTGGAAACAGAATTATTTTTTTCGCAAGATCTAGCCAGACTTGATTATATGTTAAAATAATTCTTTGTTAAAACAACTTGTCAATTCTTTTTCAGTCTAAACCAAAATCACAACATTATAGGCAGGGCATGCTCTTCTGTTGAGTCTTACCATCTGAACTGCATCTTTGAAACCCATCTTTAATGAATGGTAGCTGTTGGAAATCATTCCCATTTTCCACAAGGTTTATAAAGCACTTTCTGATCTTTCCCTCTGGGCTGTTCACAAGTTGTTTTTACATTGACATTAATAACCCTAATTAGTGACAGGTTCTCTGGATGCAGACAGTACCAAAAGTCATTAGCAATTAATGTAAAACTTACACATCCTCAGAGCAAGATCACTGAGTTTAAATGGCATGTCATGGATGTTTTTCCTCTATTCTTCAGCATTCCTGATTAGCATTTAACATTTTGTCAATTTATTAAATCTTTTTATTAAGGCAAGGTTAGAATAAAACATTAACACACCACATCATATATTACTTATTTAGGATTGGGTTCATATTAAAAAACGTGGCTAAAGATTCTGGTTAGCTGGCTGGAGAGCTGTCCGTGGAGTATGCTAGAAAGGGTGACCACATTTCTAAGTACCTTTGCTCTTTCTGGTGCTTTTCTTGTACAGGTTGTTAAAGAAAGGCACTAAGCGAAGGATGAAAACACATTTATTCCTCTCTTGAACTTAGCAGACCAAGGGATGCAATACTTTTTACCACTGAGCTCAAGGCAAAGAACTGTTTCTTTCATTTGACTGTAGGACCCACAAAAATTTCTGTCACTGAATGTGTTTGTGTTATAGATGGCGTGGTTAATCTAAGCTGTCTCCACTTAGTGGCTGGTCTGAGTTCTTCGTGTTATCATTAAATTTCTTGTTTTGTGGGTAAAGTCAATCAGATTTTGAGTGAATTGTTTCCATCCCTGTAAGCAGTGCAGTATTCAGGTGAGTTTCTTTTTAAGGCATTCCATGCCCAAAATCTGTGTGTGATCGGTTTGGTTGTCTGTTTGGAATCACAGATGCTAGTTAACCAAGCTTTAGTGTTTAGTACCTTCCAACTAAATGGCTAGGGGGAGGAGAGATGTGTAATGGGTGTGGGATCAAATTTGTTGAATAGGAAGTTTTGGTGCTTGGGAGCATCTACACATGAGCTCTCTTCTGTTTGTGGCCCCCTATCAGAGTATTTTATTCCCTCTTTGGTCTTGTACAGCATACCACTTTGGCTTGTCAGCGTGCCATGCAGTCATCATCCATTACTTATCAAGGCTTCTGTGGCATGGAGGATTGTGAATATGTGTATTCTGGTTCACACCCTAAAGAGGCAATGCTTATTTTGTGCCACTTTCTTAAAGGTAATAGCTTGACTTGCTGCCAAATTCTATAATTCACTTTATAGTGTACTGAATGAGGAGGACATACATTTCAGTCCTTTTCCCCTTCCCAGAACCCTTAAAGGGCAGATTAGGGCCAGTGCAGTTGATTACCCTGTTCTCCCCAGACAGTAGGGACAGATGTGCAGACTTTTCATTTCATTTGCTCCCTTTACAATCTTTCCATAAGTGCTTCTCTGAGCTACATATAGCTGATGCGATGTGATGTGCATCTGTGCTCTGGTGTCTGTAGAATAATTGGTGTTTCAACTGTACATCATGACTAGTTGAAGATACAGACATCTACAGCTGTTATACCACTTAAATTTATTAGCTAACCTGTTTTAATCCAGGGAATTGTATAATAGGTGTAATACACTGAGTGAAGGAGTGAGTGAAGCATCTAGGGAACCAAAGGTTTCTAAGCAGACTCTCAGGAATGTACGTGTCATTAAAGACACTTTGGATTTGATGTATTCCATAAAAGAAAAATACCTTTCCTTACCTGCATCCTCTCTATCTGTGACTTCTGAGATGCAGAGTCCACATGAAGAGCTGCAGAGCATCTTGTAAGCCTTGCCAACATGTAACCAGGGAAAAAATGATTTGGTCATCTGATGATGATAAAGTGTACTCAGCTTTAATAGCTTATATTAAAAGCTGTTTCTGGCAGCTTGTTGCTCAGCCCTGTTTATTCCTCTTTCAGATTGATCCCTTTGGCTTTCTTTGATGAAAATACTGATGAGAAATGACTAGAAAAACAGTTCTTCAACAGCTGTCTTCCGCAGTACATTTATGTTGCTAGGAGAGGGCTGCAATGTGCTGGAGCTTTCCCAGTGCGGTAAAAGTAATACGTATCTCCCCAGACGAGAACTCTATATTGTGAATTTCCACAATAGCATGGGGAGAATTATCCAGAACTCCACACGTGGCTGAAGATGTGGGCACAATGACCAGAGCACCATAGTGAAAATACATTCCTAGCAAATCTGGCTTGTTTTACAAGCATTAATTAAATGCTTCTCTCATAACCATAATTCCTAAACTAAGAACTGTGGCTTCCCAAATTCTACTTTCCATGTAGTGATATACTGTACTTTCAGCATCTTTCACTTGATAATCCCAAAGTGCTATTTTGATGGTTAACTGATTTAAGCTGTATGTTGAGGAAGTATCACTCTAATTTTAGAGTTGCATATAATGAGATTCAGTGTACTTAGGTAAATTGCCTTAAAACATTCAGCAAGTCTCTAGAACAGGTAAGAATTAGAATACAGAAGTCGTCAGTCCCAATCTTCTACTCTAACAGCTAGACAGTATTGCCTCCATGTTCAGCAAAGCTTTCCATGGAAGGACAGAGAACTGTGGTCTCCATGCATCGCCTGCCTGCCTCTCTTATCCATCTGTGAACTAATAATCCCATAATGCTTGTGTCCAAGCATGAGAAATCACCAGAATAAAGATTTTTTGTTTGTTGTTAACAAACGTTTTACTTTTTATCTCAATGCAACCAAAGGCCAAATCCAGTGCCAAAGCACTGTCAAGATGTTCCCTTACTGCTTACAGAAGCCACCTTAGAAATTTGAAATAGAAATCTGTTACTTTGTTTAAAATAATTGTGATACTGCAGGTTCATACTTACTGTAGAGTTATTCAGAAATGATAGACTATAAGCATGACTGTTGTAGAAAACGAAAAATAGGAAATTGACTACATTTTCACAAAACACGGAACTAAGAGTGATAATGGCAGAGTATTTTTGGATTAGGCAAAGACATTTTTACTTAATTAATTCCTGTCTGAAGGCAGTTTCATGTGGCTGTAACTATAGGTGACAACGGGATTTCTCATTCCTCCACCCCCATAAGACTCTCTTCATGGACAAGCAGAAATCTCCTAGCAACTGCATTTTGAGAACTAACATTTGCATCTTATATGGTATGCCCCTCTACCTCTATGATATCAACTCTGCCACTTCTAGTAACAGCAAGCACACTGGAACAACTATTGCTAGTAACTTCTTTTAGGCTAAGCCAGCTACCTGCCCCGTTCCTCTGTTGTGGTAGGTCATCTCTCTGTAAGTCCTATGGAGTTCATTAGACACTGCTAGTATTTTATAATTATTGTTATATTATTAATGTATAATTCAGTAATGTTCATAGGCCTCAGTCAGAATGAGAGGCTTACTGGGTTAGTCAATGCCATAAGACTGATATATATCCAAAAACACTTAGAATCTAACTAAAGGCAAGACACAACATATGGGTGTTGATGGTTTGGTTTTTTATGGAAATAAAAGAGAGAATACCAAATAACTTAGATGACAGTAGTATGAACCAGCAATGAATCTAGTCACTACTATACATTGCTAATTCTGTTGCAATGCCTTGACCAGTTGCAGTACAGTCTACCTGAAGCCCATTTGTTTTGCTAAGAGCACTGCCTTCACTTGTCTCAGATGGGGAAAAGAACTTGGGCCCCACTCTCTGCCACACTCTAATTCACTTTCCCAGGATGTATGTATGTTGTCTGTCTCATGTATGTTGTCTGTCTCTTCCTACTCTCCACCTCTTTTGTCACCTTCTGTTCCTCCTCTCCTCTCCTTTTTGTCACCTTGGAATCAGTCTTGCAGAATAGTAAGTATTCTTGAGAGGAGTTAAGAATCCTTGATTCACCTTCAGAGTGCCATTGATTTCGGTGGTTTTTTGAAGGTGCCCAATGCCTGAGAGGAGTGCCTAGCATCTTGGATGATGGATAAGTCCCTTGTCACAATCTCCTCTTTCCCATCTTTGCTGGCCTTCTAGTACTCCTGTGCCGCCACCTCACCCCATTTTCCAACTCATACTATTCTTCGTTTCATGTCCATTTCACTCTTTGCTTCCATCTTCTTGCATCTGATGATCTTCCACCAATCCAGGCCTAGGTTTTCTACATATACACTGAACTCCAGAAGAAAGTATATCCAGTGTTAGAATATTGCACTATATACATGATGGGATCTTGCATCCTCTTCCAAAACATCCAGTCATTACAAGAGACAGGATAATGGACTAGATGAATCATTGGTCTGACGCTGTGATTATTCCTATGTTACTTTTTGTTTTGAAAATATTTCACATCCAATGAACTATATGGACTTTATGAAAAAAATTAAATTATCTGATACTGTCCATTTGAAGTCAACTATAGTCTTATTTGGTTTTTTTATATTTTATTTCAGAAATTCTGACAATATAAATCTTTACTTTTGACCTTTTATTTCTTTCCCTTGTCTTCCAAACAAGACTTAAAATTGGCTGGGCCACCCAGTTTACAGCAGACCCAGACAAAATAATTTAAAGAGTTGTGAAGGGCTGGAGTTGATCACAGGCCCATGGTAGCATGCTCTAATTGGTGCATAAGCGAGTGCATTGTCAACAACATACCCCTGCCTCCACCCCTCTCAAATGCTGAAGGATGCAACATCATTATAACTGTACCTCAAGTCCATCTGCTGATTGTAGCTGTATTGATCTAATGAGCAGGTAAGAAACTTTCTTAAGAAAGCAGGGCCTAAACAATTTAGGGTTTTTAACTGTTAAAGCCAACTCACTGAACTCCTCTTACAAGTTAATAGGCAGCTAGTTTAGATCATGAAGCACCACTATCAAGTTGTCTGTGCTTCATGCTTTGCTTAATAAATGATATACATTTATATGTCATTCTTTTGACAGGTAACATAATGACACAACTTAGTGAAAAGTGGTGGAAGAATTGTTTCTAACATCATAAAAGAGGGCAGTTTTTACATTGCCACAAAACTATCATCTTGTGATTTTCTGTGTGAATACACTCATGGATCACCTCAACATCATGCTCTTCTGAGTCTGACTTTGTGCTTATTTTTATTTATGTGCTGTGGACATGAACAATAAGGTTCCTACTTCGCATTATTGAAGTCCTGTTTGAAGAGTACTATGTTAACGCAAATTAGGACCTTTTCTTTCATGCCCACAGCATCCACAACAGGGAATTACAGAGCAGCACTTTGATGCGTACTACTGTTCAAACTCCCGTAGTCCAGCTGTTGAAACTGTGGAACAGTGTAGACAAGTCCTCAGTCTTATGATAAAAGAGAAGGGGTAGCTCAAGGGATTCATTATGGTGCCTTTCCCTTCAAAGTTATTGCTTCAAGGATAAGCTACTGCTAGGTCAGCGGTGTTATGACTGTTCTGTGGTGATTATGAAAGGTATGTGGATGGTCTACTTACAGTTCACAGCATACAGATGTATAAATCTATACTAACTGGTACCACTAAAGGGATGCTAGTGGGATGGGACAGTAGGGTTTTGCTTCTGTTTTGATTATGGATGTAATGGCTGGCATGAGCGTAAGTTTTGAGTTTACTTGAAAAATCATTTAAAATTCCTTTTTGTTATGTGATTAACAAGTTTTCCTTCATGTAACTCAAGATTTAAATAATGGTTTAAATTGATTTATAGAGTCACATTCCCAGGAAAGAGACAGCATTGTTGGACAAAAACTAGGAAATATGCAATAACGAAATGCATTCGCTTGGTTTCTGTGAAACAATCTTCTTTCTTTCTTGCTTAACATTAGAATTTGAGTTTTAAAGCCTTTGTAGTTAACTGGTATATATGGAAGCTTTTATATGATTTTGGGTGACAAACATTCCAGTGTTTTTATTTAACAGCTGTGAATAATGCTTGGCCAAGCTAGAAAAGTTCAACTTAAATCAAACATTAAGCTCTTTAGGAAAACAAATATCAGCATTTCTGTATTTATGATTCAGCAGAGTTCCTGTTGTGTTTAGCCTGTTGTGTTAGGCAAATTGAGTAGAAAAGACGACACCCTATTTCAAGTGTAGATGTTAACAATAATACAGTGTCACTATATTTTCTTCTTTTATTTGCCATATCTGTTTTATTAAACAAATCAGTTTTGCATACTGGGACTACATATCATAACAGCAACTAAATTTTGACCAGACTAAGGCCACATGGCAACTTCATTAGAGCTCAAAGGTAATTTGTAGAAGAAAGTGAACATAATACACTGTCTCCTTTGAAACAAAGTTATAGTCTCTTGAATACCACATTTCTGCTTCTCAAGATGAGCAAATTAAGGTGGAGCATCACACCTAGGGCTGGTTATTTGTATAGATTCTATTTTGGTATCAGAGCTACAGTCTGCTTCATTTGATGTAAATATGGTGTGAGGTTCACACTCTTGGCAAGATGCCAGTGCAACTGAAAAGAGAGAACTTGAAAATGGCTGCAGTTTGTAGACTGTATTATGGGTGAGGGTCATATTGCAGAGCTCTGTGGTCAGCATTTAACATATATGGAAAGATTGTCATTAAGGGGTACCACAATGAGGACTTGGGAAAGAGGATGAAAAGACCTCATATTAAATGAGTGCCTTTACTTAAGCTGGCAGAAACCATTGCCTCCAGCACGGAGATGGATCGGACTAGAAATTTATTGGGGGAAACATCTGTGTGTCAGGTGGAGAGGTAAATTCAGTGATGATGACCCCCCTAAGAAAACAAATTATTACTTCATACCTGCATTCTGTTTGAGGGACCCTCCATAGCTTTCTGCATTTGGACCTAAAAGCCCAAATTTGTTCACTTCTCAGACATGTTGCAAAGTAAGACTTTGAAGGAGAAATGGGCATAGTCAGGGCTGGTATTTGTGGTGATGAAAGTTAATTTCATTTTTAATTTCATCTTTAGTTAATTATTTTCTGGTTTATGATGAGCAGTAGCTTCTGATTCATTTTTCCACCTTGTATGTGGTGATGTTCTCAATGTATGGCAAAGGAGTTTCTGAGTATCAGTTACCATGTTTAGAAAATGAGGCTTTTACTGGTGATCATGTAAGGATATTTGTTTTTAGGAGTGACACAGGGTCATCTGAGTTACAGTTTAAATGTCTGAGAATTCACACGAGGACTTACTTGTACTTGTCAGGTGCAGAGGCCCCACTCCCTTACCCCCCTCCGAAATAAAAAGAACCAAAAAAAAAAAAAAAAAAACCCTTTCAGAGTTGAAACCAAAGTTTGCAATTGAAAATGTGATTGTCTCAGCATCCATTGTCAGTTCTAGCATTAATGTAGCTGTGATAAAGAAGCCACAGAAGATAAAGGAGTTGTCTGAAATGGATCACAACCCTGACTGCCTACTTCAGGAAGACTGTCAAAAAAGCAGGGCAATAACCCAAGCTGGTGCGATGTTCCAATGTTCCGTCATTAGATTTCACCAAGCCAGTAACAAATGTCAACTCCCGGAGTATTACAGTAGTCCTATAATGGAGTCACAGACAATTCACTTGAACACTCCAATCTATATTATCACCCAGGTAAACAGAAGTATGTGGTAGTTTGTCACTTACACCAAAGATCATAAAATATGCACGCACCCAAGATGATTTGCACCTGACCTCTCACCCCCAAAACAACACAGTTAGTCACTTCTGTAGTAAACTAACTATCAGGTTTTTCGCTAGGGGAAAAAAAAGGAGAATTATCAAGAAGTTAAAGCAGATAAAACTACATGTGCATGTGAGTCACAGTCTATAACTTCTAAAGGTCACAGAGATGAGTAGTCTGCCAGTTTCTCAAAAATCGTTTAGGGATATGTAGAGTAACTCTGGAATCTCTGTTTTCTCATTTGGTTATTCTGCCCTTTTAGAATCACAGTTCAAAAATGAAGAATTTTTTCCATGTGTACCTCCTTGCAGTTTCAGAAAAAACAAGCTGACTATTCAGCTACTCAAGTATGCTCATTCTTTTCTGATGGAGGGAGGGGAATGCATTTAGAGTCTTTGATCTCTGATTATCATACACAATGACCGTTTGCTTTGTGAAACACAAGAATAAGCATCTTCCTGTTACTTTTCTTCATTTGCATTACACAGTTTCTTTTTGATAATAGATATAGGGGTATATTACCAGTGTTTCTCAACTGATGTTCCGGAGGATGCTAGTGTTCTACAGGCATAGTGAAGGTGTTCTGCAACCGACCACACTGGAAGGAAGAGGGGACTGAGTGGAGTAGTGGGAAGAAGTAATGCAGTGAGCCAAGATATGCCTAGGAGATTTAAAATACTCCAGCCTCAACAAAGCTTCCAGGCATGTGCCAGGTTCTGCTACTGCCTTGCTCTTTTGCTACAACTGGAGCATCTTAAATTTCTCACCACTGTTACCTACTACATCAAAATTGCTTGGACATAACTTCCATTGTAAGACTTTTTCTGACAAACCTTACTCCAGGAATAGATGAACTTTCATAGAATCATAGGGTTGCAAGGGGCCAACTTTGTGTGTATAATCATTATGTATCTTTATTTTTTTTTTTAGAAAAAAATGAATATTATATTCATAAATTATATTTAATTTGGTTTCCTGAATCATTTTTGCAGGAATGCAAAGTACACAAATATTGCAAACATTACTACTGGTGTATACTGAATTTTTCCACAAAAGTTTTTCTCAGGTATTCTGTAATTAATACCTTTTAGCTGTTCCCTAATCCACTGAAGGTTGAAAAACACTGGTATATACAATTTAAATGTTTGCTACTATATTTTAATGAGATTCAGATAAGTGAAAACTATTCATGCAACAACCCTTAGTTTTCATGAGGTTTAATTACTATATACATTCTAATACATTTAATGACCACTTTGATCCATACTAATACACAAGTGGATTGACCTGGCTTCCAGTTGTGAGTTTCAGTTTTTAACTGATACCTACTACCTTGGTCAGAGGTGGCACCAGCTTTACAGAAATCAAATAAAAGATCTGTAGTGCAGAAATTAGTCCTGTGCAATAGCAAAAATGGAGGACAAAACTGATTCCTTACTCACCTTGATTTTGATTCAGTTTTCATCCTGCTTGATATATGTTTTGTCAGTGTATATTAATCGCTTGTGATTTGCAGTGCTTTGTGGGTGAGAATTACCTTGCAGTTAAAGGTACAGTCCAACTGACATGCTGCCCCAACCTGCAAATAATGTGGAATTTATGAGTTTGTTGAGCTCTGTGGGTTATGTTTATGTTTTGTTTCAAGGGGATGATACGATGACTGGAGATGGGGGAGAGTACCTTAGGCCAGAGGACCTGAAAGAACTAGGTGATGACTCTTTGCCCAGCAGCCAGTTCCTAGATGGTATGAACTACCTGAGGTATAGCTTGGCAGAAGGTCGATCTGACAGGTATTGTACCTGAAAATTATATACTTCTGATAATTTAGAGCATAATGTTGTTGAATATTTAAGCTGTCTGTGCAGACCTTCTCCATGTCTTTCATTCAAAATAGCGTTACTGTTGGCCATTCTCTATTATATATGACTCCTTCTCATTTCTTTAATTATTGGCAGTTCATAGAAGAAAGCTGTAGTCAAATGGAAAGTTATGGGAAGAAAACTATTGGGAATTAGTACATTTGATACTGGGGAAAAATGTTTACAGCTGGGTGCAACCTAATTCTCTTTGACATTAATACTGTATGTGGTCCTAACACCTCAAAGCCTAAGGAAGAGTCTGTCCATGATTCACAGTAGAGTGCAATCCCAGAGCATTGTCTGAGAATAAAAGCAATATACTGTTCTTTTATGTTGTGCCTACACAAAGGAGGAGCAATATTGGCTATGTGGTCATCTGTGCCTCCAGCTGGCACAAATCAGATGGCTCAGAGTCAGGGGATGGTTGGCTCAGATACTTCCATGCTGTAACAGGCTGTTTCTTTCTAGCCCATGTTACTAACCACAACATACACAAGATGCCCCTCACTGGAACTATCTTGCACAGAAGGGTGTAGTAGCAACAGTGTGTTTGTGCTTAGGAAAGTTTACCAAGTTCTGTTACAGCATAGAATGGGATTTAGCTCTGAAGAAAAAGAGATTTAAGATAAAAATCACAGGCAGAAAGCGTGTTTTGCACAGAAGGACCATTACTCTGGCAATGTCCGTCAAGGTAGTAGGAACCAATGATAGCCGCAAATTTAAAACTAAGGGGAGTAGAGGAGGAGTGAATGTATCTCTCTGTGCAAACACACAATTGTGGAATAGTACGAGATCTGTATTTCAAAATGTCTATTTTGGTACCAAATGTTGTAAAACCAAAGAGAGCAATAGCCCTTTACTCTTTGAAAAGGTTTATTGTAGTTCATATTGTCACCGTAATCCACATTACAATACAGGGCTCAGTTTTCAAACTTTGGGATTTTACTCATGCGGATAAATTGTACTCAAACTGAGAGGTGGTTATTCACATTTCTAATTTAGATTGAATCTGTGAACAGGAAATGGCTGTCTTACTTTAGGAATTCATGTTTGAAAAAAATGGCAGGCATCTTGTGTCATTTTCAAATGTAGTGCACGCAGAGGTGGTATTTGCTTAAATAATACCTAAGATTTTGCTAAGATTTTGGACACACAAACAATTTGCAACCCACACCACTGTCTAAGATTGTTTGTTATTCCAGCAGCTTGTAGGATCTGTTCCAAATCCCAAGGAAATCAGTAGAGTTGTTTCTTTTGACTTCAGTGGGTTTAGGATCACTACTGGAACAAAAGAAGCCAGGAAATGACTCAGATTGTATCATAGGATGTCTAAACTCTTTGGCATTTAAGGCTTCCAAACCTGGAAATTTTTTTTCTTTCTAGAGTGCTCCAGTAAATCCAATGAATCATACAATACCGTGGTTAAAAAAACTGAAAAGATTTCACTACTATTTGCTCTGTTGGTAGTGATGCTGATATGTTTTCAATGAGTAGTATGAGAGTGCTCACATAAATTAATTCACTTCTCATTTGTGCCAGAGTAAATCTTGAGTACATGCATAGGGTCCTGCTTTTAGGAGGAGGTTGGACTAGACAACCTCATGAGGTCCCTTCTAACCCTAAGATTCTATGTTTCAGTGGATTTACATTGATATAGATGAGAGAAAAATCTGGCCCACTGTTTGCAATCTGAAAATTATTTCCCTGTCCTGGATCTGATCAGTTTAAATGGAAATGCAGCAAAAGGACATCCAGGAAGAAGAATCAAACAAAAGTGCTCATTTTCTAGCTCCATCTTTGTGCTGCTCTTTCACTAATATAGTAGGGTCATTTTCATGGGAAATACTACAAAAGCTGCTTAAATGAAGTTGCTTTGCTGCAGTGCCTGAGGTAGAGACAAGTGCAGCACAGCTAATCATTTAAGCAGCTCATTTTCATGGATTATTATACATATAAAATTATATTTTAATATCTTATAATTTCTTTAGTAACAATGTTCCTTGTTTTTTATTTCTTTTTCCCCATCATTCTTTTTAATATGCTTTCATTAGCACTATGCCCAGGTAGGTATTACATAGCATTTAAACAGTGTCTTCCCCTGCACACTCACACAACACCAATCACTATACATCCATTCTGCAGGCCTGCTGATGGAGCTAGGAGGCATATGCACTGACGTTGTTTTTATAGGGCCCAATGAATGGCTTTGCTTTTGGAGTTGGTAATATTCTCAGACAAGAGAAATGACCTGGCACATAATGATGAGTAGCTAGGTTCAGGAAAGTTTTAGGCTGACATGGGCTAGTGTCTTATTGGAATATTATTCTTTGTCTCTTGAGGATGCTGAACACATACTATGGCAGCTTTTCAGTGAGGATGTTCTGTTCAAGGAGTTAGCTGGCTTCCTCCCAAAAATGGAGGAAACAGTACACAGTATGCCTCTGGTGAATTTCTTAGTGTAGATGTGTGAGTTGGAAAGAAGGAAGAGGAACAAAGATGAAAGAAGGGGAGGAAAACAATAGAATAACTACACTATGCTGGCTTCTCACTCCTTAAAATATAGAGCAGGGCTGGTTCAAATAAATCTGGGGGCCCACTCCAAAGCTACTCAATTGGGCCACCATTTACAAGGCTCAAGATTTGATGTATGCTCTCTTTCCACTTCTGCTCCTCAACTTAACTGAAACAGTTCTGCCATGTCAGGGGGATAAAGGAAAACATTTTATATCCGTAAGTTGGGAACCAGGTAAGGAATATTTCCAAAAGTAGTTTATATAAAATTGCAGGGGGCTGAAGTAATTTTCGTAGAGTTCTCTGGCAAAACAAAACATTTGGTATTCCCTGCATAAAGTATCACCAGTTATGAATAATATATCTATCTTCTTAATTGGTCATTAGTGGGCTGAGGGGAGTCCCAGTCACTGAATGTTTCCTGCATTTGGCAGCATTATCTGAATTTGTGGTGAAATTGGCAACATTATATGAATCATCCGTACAGAGAATCTGTTTTAGGACATTTCCTTGAGTCTCTTGCTTCAAATTTAGTGTAACTTTATGTGACAGTTTTAGTAACAGCCTAACAAAAATAATAATTATTGCATCTCTCTCTTAATGAGCTCTGTTCAACACCATTGACATCAACAGTGAGGTCTATATTCCCATAAGCATACTTATTAGTAGGTTTACACCATTTAGTGTACATTAGTCAGGGGCATAGCAACCCCCCACTTTTAGGCTGGGGCCCTGAATCTAGAGGGTGGGCCCAGCCAAGGGCAACATCCAGTCATGTAACCAGAAGGTGTCCCTGAAGATGCTCCAGTTGCTAGGTAACAAGTAGAACTGTGAAAAGGGGAAGAAGAGGGAGGTGGAAAGGTGGCATGATGAGGTGCACACACAACAGCACCCGGCAGCCACTGCCAGGTGCTGTAGTGGGTGGGTCTTGTCTCCAAGTGGGTGCGCCCCATTCCACCCAGGCCCATCCATGTCTCTGCCCCTGACCACAGCATCAAATGCATAGCAATCTGATTGTTTATTATGTATTCATTTGGTGTAATCCAGAGAAGATGAGCAATGCCATCTCAGCATCTGTCTTAGACAAAATTTTAGTGAAAATGTTTAACTCCTAATTCACCACAGACCTCAGTCACATTTGTGTAACTATCATGTCTCCTGGTAGTGTCCACACCCTCAATGTATTGGGCATATATTTATGTACATCCACTATTCGCTGGGTGAGTTGCAGTGGCTGTAATAGTAGTGTCTCATAACCATAAATCACTGCAGGGTATGTTTAGGCTGCAGCTGGCAGCCTCCCAGCCCGGGCAGACAGACTCATGCTAACAGACACTGAGCAAATGCTGTAAAAATAGCACTGTGGACACTGTGGCTTCAGTCGAGACTTTAGCTACCCACTTGAGCTCAGACTCAGAGGTTGGGAAGACCTAAGAGCTTAAGATACTACCTGAGTTGCAATACCTACACTGGCATTTTTAGCGTGCTAGTATGAGCTCTACTAGGGGGAGTCAATCTATCAGGGCTAGGAGGCTAGCTCTCAGCTGCAGTGTAGACATACTTTTAGAGACCAGCAGTTTCCTTCTATATGTTTCCTTTTGTTCAGTAGTAGTCTGGTGAAACCTCACATTAGCATCCTAGCACTTGGATGGCAAGCCCCATGCAAGAATTACATGGCACTGTAAGTCAGCAGTAAATGTTTCAAGTATTAAAGCAAATAAAGGATAGTGGTGAAAAATGGGACCCACTACTGATGTGATAAGAATGAGTATTCTCTGAAAGTAGTCATTATGGAAAACAATGTGCAAGAAGAAACATAAGTGTATTCAGAATGACCTACAACCAAGTTATACATGGACCAATAAGCATAGGAAGAAATCCTAGCCTCATTGAAGCAAATGGGTGTTTTGCTATTGTCTCAGCCTTCAGTGGAGTCAGAGTTTCATCCATGGAATGTATAATAACCAGAAAATGGCATACATCACCTTGCTCAATTCTGTTTGCTCCCTCACCAGGAGTGAGTAATATTGATGATGTGCACATGAAATATCATTAGTTTCTTCACCATCATTATCTTGGTGAAGAGTGGGTGAGAAGGTGTTCTGCACAAATTTTCATGACAGCTTGCCAGGGTTGATAGTCATATAATGTTTTCATCATCTTTTTTATGATCAATTTTGTATATTCACTTTAGTATGGTAGGCATGCAAAAGAAGAACATTGGTAGTTCTTTTAATTTTGTGTATTGCTAATATAAATATGCAAAACCTTTTCTTGGTAAAATGCAGATCCTGTAAAAACTGAATGATGGAATTATATACACAGGCATTGAATGGGATCTGCTGGTTTTGTCTGATTCCCAAGAGGTTTACATTTAATAGTACTTATTTCAATCTAATGTGTATAGCCTATGCTTAATATTTAAGATGATAACTGAAAATTAATTTTCCCATTTTAAAACTACAAATATCTTGAATTTTTATGGTACAAAGTGAATGAGGACATTCACAGTTAGAGTAAAGCACAGATTAAGAAAGAGACACATAAATCAACTGCTAACTAAACAGGAGTAGAAGGACGCTTCTGCATATGGACATGTTACTTCAAAATTTTCCATTATGCGGTTTCTTCCATCTTTCTCTGAAGCATTGGGTACTAGCCACTGCCAGAAAATGGGCTAAGTGGCCCTCTGCCCCGATCCAAGTCAGCCATTCAAATGTTCCTCAACAATCACGTACAGTATCCACAAAAGTGCAATCCAGGAGAATATAACGAGTTCCTAAACTTACATGTAATGTGTCCATAGCTTCATAGAATAACAAGAAGGGGCATACCTACATGAAGTGTGCCTTTAACATCTGAAAGGGTTTTAGCTGTTAATATTTTGCAAAAATATTAGTACATGCTGTTGTCTGTAATATTTTAGGGACAGAAGTATTACTACTGAGGGCAAAAAAAAAAACGTTAGCTTGATATGTGTCTGTGTGCCAGGTTATTTTTGTTTTGCTTTTTTGTATTTTGCTTTGAGTTAACAGATATTGCAATTAATTTCTGAGCTGGTGCTGGGAAGCAGCTTATTGCCTTCCATATCCCATTGCTACAGCAACCAATTTTCTGTAGTGCTCTATGTACATGCAAAAGAATCTGTGCTCACCTTTTGGATGCTGTTTTAGAGATTTAGGCATACTCAGGAGACACTTTGTTTTACTCAGGAAGCATGTGGCTGTCCACAGTTCACCTTGCTGTGTACCTTCCAGGGGAAAAAGACTGAACCTTACTCATTGATGCTTATAGTGAGAATGGATGAGACTGAAACTTCAGAGGGACTCATTTCAGCTTCTCATCAGATTTTTGCACCTCTGTTTTCCTAGACAGTTGACTTGTAAGGAGCAGGAGTGAGAACTTCTTCTAACAGCCTCAGCAGGAATTCCTGTTGAGTACAAGGGAAGCAATTTAGTCACAAAGCTAATTTAAAGCATTGGTGGATAGAAAATAAAACATTGTGATCTAGTTTACCCTCTTTGAGTTCTCCTTTGAATCAAATGAGAGGAATCAGCCAAAAGACTTTGGTTTAGCTCTCAGTCAGAAAGCTAGCATAAACAGAGAGTACAAGAAGACTCTCTTTTTTTTTTTTTTTTTTCCCTTTGCTACTTTATACTCCCCCTGGAAGTTGCATCATATTTGCTAATAGCATGCTTTTTTCACTCTTCTGCTTGGTTCACCATCTCATTTTCACAATCTCTACTGCTGATATATTGCCATGGCATCCTGCCAACCTACCAGCCTGCGGTCCTTCAGTTCTGACAGGTCCCACACGTTGAGCCATGCCTCCTACCCGAGGGACAGTGCCATGATTGATGATACAGTCATAATACCCAGTCACCAGGTAAGACCTTTCTCTTTGTCTCACTGATTTATTGCACGGTGTGGATTTATTTTGAATATTCAGTATTATTAATATAAAAGGAATCTCTGAATGGCTCCTACTAACTGTATAACGTAATGTGCATTGCAGTGTTAATTGTACTATGAACTTGTCTAATTTCAAACACCCATTAAATAAATTAGCTTCTTGTTTTTTAACCAGAAATGGTGAGAACATCCACAGTACATAACTTTATAGCCCTTTCCGTTGTATCTGATTTTTGAGCAAAGTTAATAGGCAGGGAGCCAAATATTCAACTGCTGTAAATGAAATCAAAGGATCTCTGCTCATATACATCACTCTTCAGAGAGACAGTTTTTGAAGAAACAATCCAGTCATTTAGAGAAGTGTCAATCTGCTAACTCCCAGTGTTCTTGTTCACCGGGGCCAGTAACATTTGTGATTGCTTGGAAAAAGCACAAAGTGTTATAACAGAATGCTTGTGATATTTGATGTCATTACTGCTCATTTGTATTTGATGCCTTTTTTAAGAAGTGTTAATTGTTTTCAGCTCAGGAATATGAAAATAATTCTCTCAAGTTTTGTTTAGCTCTTTTTTAAATATGAAAATGAAAAATTAAACAAGTTTACTTTCACTTACCCAGGTATCAACTCTGGCCAAGGAAGCTGAAAGGAATTCCTATCGCATAAGCTGGGGCACTGAAAATTTGGACAATGTGGCTCTTTCTTCTAGCCCTATTCATTCAGGGTGAGTAACCCAGTCCATTGATTTGTACAGCAGGGACAGAGTAACAGAGAGAGAATAATTGAGGTCTCAGCTGCTTAGCTTAGCTTGGAGTTGAATTCTACTTCATTACAATCTAGTATTGAAAATAAATTATTACAACCATTTAAAATCTGCTGGTCAGAAGAATCTGAATATGGGCCTGATCCACTGAACACTGAAGTCATTGAGCTTCTTTCCAGTGACTTTAGCAAGCATTTAATCAATCTTTATATGAGGGACTTTGCCTGATTACTATTAATACAAAAATACATGGGTTGTACGGAGAGAAAAAGCCTTTTGTTTTCACTAATAATGGAGAGCAGGGTCCTGATCCTGCCAAGTGATAAGCACCTCTTGTGAGGTCAGTTGGAGTCATTCGACATCAGTGGGAGGTGGGAAGCTCAGCAACTTCAAACCCTCAGCCCTTCCCTGCAGGAGCCCTGAACAGAGTGAGATTTCAAGGGAGTGAGAGAAGGAGAGGCTGCGAGACCTGGGCAGGTGCTTTTTTCAAGTATAGTAAGCCATGCGCCAGAGCAGCAGTATGTAAAGGCAGATGGGAAAAAATTCTAAAAATCACCAATGCCACAAGCATAGTCTTCAGAGTCTGTCTCTTCTAATGAAGATTATCTTTCTAATCAAAAGGGAATAGTGGTGGTTTGTGTGATGCAAAAATCCAGCACCGTAAGTTATGTTTATTACTAACCAATTAATGTTTTTAGATTATTGTCCTCCAAGTAACTTTTAAAACTGGAGCATATTTAAAACCCTGCTTTACTTCACTCTGTTAATACTATTTATTTAATTATTGCATTTTGCTTAGTTGGAACAATGAAGCCAAACTTGACGTTTACCTGATTTTCCCACTGCCTGAAGTCATCATCAGGCTGTCATGCACTAGCACACTGCTGCAATATATGGCTTGCACATGCTATTGGGGAATGTTTAAATCACCGGAGAAAACTCTGTTTGCAATCTGAAAACACATGTTATGGAAGCATCGATTTTAGGTTGTTTAAAACATGGGGTTTTATTCTAAGACACCACAGGAAGTAAGGTACTAGGAACATGGTTTAACGGGGCTGAACTTTATTAAGGAACACACTGGAACTATCTGCCGTTGACTTGTCCACTACAGGTTATTCCTTCTTTGTGATCTATTCCAAATGAAGGAGGACTGCCCTCAGCCATTAACTCCTCCATACACTGCAGGGAGAGCTTCCCTCAGTCCTTTTCCTCCAAGCGCTGGGACTCTACCACCTTCCCCTAAGATGATGGCTAAGAGGCTAAGGGGAGAGGTTCTCTCTTTGCTGTCCTGGGCATTAGGAACTTCAACCCCATTGCCATTTTCTCCTAATCTCCTTCCAGTCATGATTTACCAGGAAACTGGATGCCTCTTAACATGCATCTGCCCTGGCTACCTGTCTGGGATTCTGGGGAGGGGGGCCAGCAGGGGCCACGAGTTGTGGCACATGTGGCTCTTGCAGCCCCAGTCCCCACTGGGAGCGGGGCCAGCAATGGGGAGTAGCTGCAGCTCCGCAGGGCTGGGAGCCCTGCATGCCACTGTGAAGAGGTGCACATGCCAGTTTTGGCACCCGTGCTGAGGTTGCCAACCCCTGCTGGAAACCATCTTGGAAACATGAAAACCCTCTCCTCCTATGGGAGCGGACACAACAATAGTGTGCAATAGCTTAGTGCAAAACATTTCCCAATTATTTTGCAGAGTTCTCTTTATATCTTAATAAACAGGTTTGAAGGCAAAAAGAATACTATCCTGTTATAATTTTCCATTGGAATGAAAACTTTGAGCCCATCAAGCATCAGATGGCATACTCATCAGTGTTAAGATTATTTCAGTATATTACAGACTCTTAGGTATTGAATGATGAGAGGGTAAAGGCCTATTATTTTGCTGGAAATTCCAAGGAATATGTTGTTTTTTTTTTTAAAACTTCCTTATGAAAGACAAAGGCTTCGGCCAAAAGGATGCAGGTCTGTTACAGTTGTTTTAGTCATGCAATGAGTTTGTAATCTCACTGTGAAAGAGATATAATGTTTCCATTAGGCTGGAAAGTGAAACACTGAATCTGAGGATCTCTTTCCATTTGCAGATTTTAGATGTTGTTGGGCAATCATATAGTCTTGTCTTTTTCATCTATCATTGTGATTGGTAGCAATGGATGCAACTTGTATGGTTTTAAATTACAGTACACATGCAAAGTTCCAAAGGAGTAGCTGTGTTAGTCAAGTTCAGTAAAACAAGCAAGAAGTCCTGTGGCATTTAAAGACTAACAATTTATGTATTGGATGAGCTTTCATGGGAGAAAAGCCAGTTTCTTCAAAGTGTCTGATGGAGAGGGATTTTCTCCCACAAAAGCCCGTGCAATAAGTACATATGCAGTATCATTATGTTAAACTTGTTTTGTTGGGTTCTGGTGACACGCAAGCAACTCATTTTCTGAAGTGCAGAATTACCAGAAATCTTTGGTAGCTCTATATTTAACAGTTATCTGTTAAATTTATATTGTAAATGGAGAAGCAATGGGGTCAAGTGGTTAGATGATGAGATTGAGCACCTAGAGCCTTAGATTCTATCATTAAGTTCCATCTGTGATATAGGGCAAATTGTCACCCAGGGCTCATCTAGCCAGCAATTAAATGTGTGGCAAGCCAAGGTGTGAATCTACAGCACAAAATCTAACCTAGTGGACCATGTTATGTTGTACTAAAAGTTCCCTAATGTGCTTTGATTTACTTTCATTTCAAATAGTAGTACAGAAGGGTGCATTACAGGACTTCTAGCACATGGTAATAGGGTCTACATGGTCAGTTAGTGCATGGCAAGCTACTGCACAGTAGATTCACATCCAGGCTTGCCATGAGCTGCAACCTCATATAGATATGTCTTTGATCCCTTTGTGCTTCACTTTTCCCTCTGCAAAATGGAAATAGTAACACTTTATATTTTATTTTAAAAAGAAATTGGAACACCTCAGATGAAATGCGGTGTGTAAGTGTGCTGTGTATTATTTTACTTATTTATTACATATACATATATATTTATTAAATAGGCATTATAAAAATAGATGTCTGATCGGTTATAAACAGTCTAAATGCATGTGTATCTAGCAAAGCTGAACAGCTGGAGTTTTGTTACTGAGTTTATCTTCCTGGGAATCACTGCTTCCATGAATAGGACTGAAAAACAATAGAGAATTAGCAGCTGAAACTGACAAATAATTAGAGTTATCATTCTTAGCTGTCTATCTGGAAAAAAGGATATTGGATCTTTGCTAACAAGGTAAAGGAAATAAATGTAAAATGTTGTATTTTGAATCCCTTATATTGTTTTCTTTAAAGTGACATTCATTTCTTGGAAATTGTTGTGGAAACAGGACCTGGCAGGTAGCAGCTGAGAGTCTTTTTCAAATGAACAAAATTAAATGACATCAGAATACACTGAAGCCTTTAACAGGTTATGTAAAAAAAAATTTGGATATGTTTCATTATTGACTAAGTTCTGCTGATGTCAAAAGAAGGAAATGACACTGGAGACATCCATAATAAGAAAACCATGTCAAAAAGGTACATGCTTGACCATCTAATGTATTAGTGGGAAGATAAATGCTCAGAAACGTAATAATTAAAAGTTTTAATTATATCACTCTGAAAGCGGGCTTGTAAGGAGGACCAGAAACATGTTGAGGTGCGGTCAGCTGGAGAGCAGAAGATTCATGGTAGGAGACTTGAGAAAAAAGGAATGAGACCAAGTCTTAGCTCTTATGGAATTTGCTGTCACCAGAATCCTTGGTGAAATTATAGTTTCAACATGCAGATACAGTGTTACTCATATTATGCTCTGGACCCAATTTTAAAATTTGGTGTTCAGATAAGTACTCAGGAGTGCACATGCTCAGTTGAGGTGCCTGAATGCCAACCTGAGGACTCCCAATTCAGAACTGGAATGAAGGCACACAGAGAGAGGGGATTCAGTGACATCCCAAATATTCTAATTTTGCTGCTGTTGTAACCCATAATATTTATATATGCATATATCCCACACTCACTTTTATCCTCTCCTCATATATACTGTATGCATATAATTATATATTTAAGTAAAAAAACCTCTTCTGTTTTCTTCTTATTTCACTTAATTCATTCTTTTTTTGTGCTAAATGATCTATTCTGTTGCAGCTGCTCCTCTCCATGTCTTGATCATGACAACAGCAGGTGAATGTCTGAATAATTCTATTAATATGTGGCTTTCTTCCTCCCCAACCCCTTTTCATCCTTCTCCTTATTTACCTCACTTCGGGATGCTTTAGTATGTTTGTGCCATATTTAAAGCTAAGGGAAAAAATGTCTGCAGTTGAATGCAGTCTTATTTTTCCTATTATATAATAAATGTTCCTTTTTCTCCCAACTGTATTATTCCCCTTCATTGGAAAACTGCGTGATAGATTATAGGCCCATACCCTCCAACATTAAGGCACATACGTTCCCAGGTTCTTTTATGGTTGGTCTGTGGCTAATGATGCATTTTCTACACCAGTCACTTGAATTGGCTTTTTCAAAGTTCTAGTTATGGATTTTGCTTAAGTCAGCTTTGCGACAAGGCTGTTACAGAGCTGCTCTGTGGGCAACATTCTCCCTGTTGCTCAACCCTATCTGTGAGACAGCAACAATGTGATAATAGGGTAAAATTGGTCCTGTATTCTTCATTCTGTTTGATTTTGTCAGTTTAAACTGAACCCTTCATGTTGGTGTCAACAGCTGTTCTACCTGACTATGATTCATTTTTTACTGATCCACTGACATACTCAGTGCTGCACAGAGCATAGCAAAGGACATGGTCTCTACCTGAAAGAGATTGTAATCTGTTAACAAACTGTTGTCTAATCTATTCAATGGAGAGACATTCTCTTCATTTTTTTAAAATGTCACAGTAATGGTTGTTAAAGATATTTCTAAATTCTCAGATGAATACAGTTACTGGGAAGGTAATTAAATATATCAGTCCACAAAATCATTTGAAGGGATGCACACCAGTAGTCCTGCTCTTAGTTTAGCATAATAAAAGTTATCTGTAAGGCTTAAGTAAATTAGTTGTTTCTGGATGCCTTGCAGACAGAATCATGTTTTTTGTCCTCCTGGGGTGTATTTTTTCTATACTGTATATAGCTCAGTTCTGTCCTGATTCAGTGTTCATTGAAGCAACTGAAAAGCCTCCTGTCGACTTCAATGGGCATTGGCTCAGGCCTGGATTCTTAGTATTTTCAACTCGAATTTTGGATCAGTTTTCCTCTCCAGTTATAAACTTGAAAATTGCTGAAGCACCCTGATAAAATTGTTTTTCTACTTTCCCCCCACACACTAACTAACTCTGAATGCTGCTATCTCCTTGTTCCCCTGTTTCTTATATCTTAGTTAAAATGACTTAGAAGAGTTCCTAAGTGTGCCTGTAGTGGATATAAATCAGTGATGACTGTTAGCATTGTTTTCTGCTGTATGATAAGAAGCATGTGCCTTACTAACTCAACTGAATTATCATATCTGCATATCTGAACTGACTGTATAAGGAAGGTGTATTGCTTTTGCATTTTTGGTTTTTATGTGATGCCATTGACCACAGCCTTTTTTGAAAAAAGACTCTTCATGGAGCCCTGTTTGCATGGCTGTTCTAATGGTTCTACAGACAGAGATGTGCCGTTGAATCCTAACCATCTGGTATTCATTGCTATCTGAAGAGACTGTAACACTTTGCAAAGCAGTTTACAAAACAATGACACTTAGCATAGCATAAAAATCATGTCTTCTCTTCTCCCAAATATAGATCTTTCCATTCTTTATTTCCTTTTATATATGTGTGCTGTATTTTAAATGGGTGAAGAAATAGCTAGTATAGATATTATTGTGCTTCCAAGAAATTCAGACCAAGAAGTAACTTAAGACTTGTTTACATGATCTTTTAACTTTCACCAATATGGGCTGTAAAACTACACCACACTCACCTACTATGTGCTGTCCATGCAGACCCAGCTAATGCACATTAACAATTCCTTAGTGCATTTTGACTTACAATGCTTTGAAATTGTTAGTGCACATCAGCAGGATCCACCTGCGTATTTCTTGGGTAGCAAGCCAGTGTCAGGTGGATTGAATACCCAGCTTGCTGCAGACAACATATTTATGTGGACAAACTCTTAGTGTCGTAGCAGAAAGTTTGCAATACAAAGATTCATTGGAACCATATCTTAACTCTTCATCTTCCAAAGGTATGTAAGTTGAGTATTGTATATGATATATACCATTAAAAAACAAAACAAAAACCCTCAACCAACCAACAAAAAAAACCCAAGCCCTAGTTCACAAAGATTTGGTCTACTTGTGCAGAAAGCTTTGGTGACTTCTTGTAAGAGCAATGGGCTTGCTCTCATGGTCTCGGGCAAAATGACTGCTCTCCCACTGCTTCTTTCCATCCCAGATATAATTGAATTTCAGTGGCATAATGTGTATATAATTGTAAGTTTCTGTAGCATCCTTTGGAATGGAAGACCATATATAACTTTATATTATCTCTTCCTCACACCACATTTACTATTTAAATCAATATATAGATGTTTGATTATCAAATCGTAGCCTACATTTGTATTCACCCAGGATGACACTACATCTAAATATTAGGGGAGGCTCCAACCCCCACTGGCGGCTGGGGCCCCAATCCATTCCCTTCCCCCTCCGGCGGCCCCCCAAGGCCTTCCCAACCCCCAATCCTGCTGCTGGCTCCCACTGCCCCGGGCCGACCCCCCCCCCACACCCTTTCCCTGCTGCCCCAGCATGCCTGCACCTGGACTCCCCCCACCCAGTTCCCTTACCTGGCACCGAAGGAGGAGCGGGGCTGCAGCACAGGCTGAGGCCCTTGTTGTGACCCTGCTTTGAGCATGCTCAGAGCAGGGTCAGGCCAGGGCAAGAGTTTTAAAAACTCCCAGCCCAGCCTGCAGCAGCTCCCTCCTGGTTGCAGCCCAGCAGCATTCCCTGCGTGGGGGTGCGATGGTGCACCCCCACGCAGTTGAGTGGCGGGCTACTCAGGAGGCCGCCCCTGAGTTTCAGGGGAGCTAAGGCCCTTTTGACCCCCCCCCCCCCCCGTGAAGCCATTGATATTCCCTCAATTGTGTATGCATAGACAATTATTCGTACATGCTGTTAGGGAGTGGGCAGGGAATAGAATTTACATACAGAAATCCCATTGTTCCCATTGGACTTGATATATGTAAATTCTGTCACATGCTTACATGAGTGGTAGTGTTTGATAGAGGTGTGTGCAGAGTTGCATATACAAAGATGGAGGGTGCATTGAAGACCTTTAAGAAATCTGGCCCATAAAGCTTGAATGCTGCATTTACACAATACAGTACCCTACCTCCATGACTTGTATACAATTATCCTTGTGGCCTTCAGGCACCTTGCATACTAACTCCTCCTAAATATAGTTCTGGTCATTTATTGGACAAAATTTAGCAGTCTTCCCCCTGCTGCCTCATGTAAGTGAGGGCAACTTCATTTTTGTCAGTGGGCTCAATTTGACCCATTAAGCAGAATGAGTAATGGCTGACCTCACCTATAACCTTTCTAGCAACAACACTATGTCTTAGCCTCATGGAATACCCAGTTTACACCATATTTGTTTGTTTGTATTTTATCCCTTTAGTTGCTTTTCTTATTTTCTGATAAAATTATAATTCCCCTTAAAAAGTGAATTTCACTATCTTGCTCCAAAACTTCCTTTTCACTTTTATTTGGGCCATAATAGACATTTGACCTTGGCTTGCAAGAATGATTAATCCTAGAGGTGTGTCTACACTGATGGCAGCAAATGCACTGCTATCAGATGAATTTATCCAAGTCAATTGAGCAGAAGTGAAGACCTGCTCAGTCAAATCAGAAATTGATTTAATAAAACCATCTTCCCAAAAACTGTGGTGCTGCACTGACAGGTGCTCATTTGCCATCAACGACATGCTAAACAGAAGTTATGAAATCAATGGGAGTTACACAAGCTACTCTGTGTAGTTTGTGTAACTCCTGTCAACTGCCACTGACTTTTGCTGGCAGTGGAGACCAGGCCCTAAACTCTAGGAAGCAAATCTTAGTAATTGCGCTGGCTTATTCAATTTTACAAGACCATATAAACTTTAGGGTAATATCTTATCTTTGCCAAACTTCATTTTCAGCTTTTTCTTTCAACTTTGCTAGAAAATGAAATTTATTCAGAGGTTGTCCATCCCTACTCTCAGGAAAGTTTACCTTCTTGCTAGTGCAGTCACCCTTGACACACGTATTTTGACTTCATTGATGTAACTGTTGAATTGTGGCCCTCTTGGGCCAGGACTCAACTGAAGTTTAAAAAGGACATCATTGCAATAAACCAAATACACCTTTCCATACTGAAGAAGTTCATTCCCTGAGATGCATTTGTTAGAGGAAGGAAATTTAAAACATGGTGAATAACAGAATTTTTCCGATATACATAGAGACGTAAAGCATGAAAAGATTCATCTAGCCCATTGCCCTGTCAATACAGATATGTTTCTTTCAGTGTTTTGTCTAGTTTAATTTTAATGGCTTAAAAGGAGGCATTTCGAGAGATGTCTCCCTGAAAAGTCTTCACTGTTAGAAGTTTTCTTATATTTGTATTTAATTTGATGCCATTCAGTTTCATCCTCTTGCTCCAGCTACACTTCCTAATACCATCCTATTATCTTTCCTTTGGTGTTTTTATGCCCTTAAAATAACTACAGATGTCTATTATATCTCTTGTATTCATCAGTTTCTTAAAATAGTTTAGTTCTTTTGATGTTTCCCCATAAATCACTCTCTTCAGGTATTCTCTGATTTCGTTTTAATTTTACAACATATCTGAGTAGACATGACCCCAGCCATGAAATTCAGGTTTGGGTATGAATTTGACCTAATATGTTTCAGAATTTGCACATTTTGGACTTTGGGATGTCATTATGCGAAGAGAGGGAGTATGTACAAAATGTGGAACTTGCATTTGATCTAGATTTTTATACCACTGCCCACCTCAGCACTTAGAATTCTAGTCCATCTCTAGTCCCAGCTGTCAAAACTGTGCACAATATTTTAAGTACAGTCTCATTGGAATCATGCAGTAATGCTCTGTTAACTCTAGATGATGTAATGATGCATGCATATACCTAAAATTGCAAGGGCTTTTTATTGTGCTGCTATAACAAATAGTAAGATCATACCTAATTAGTTGTCCTCTTCTACTCATGGATCTCCTTTGATGTACAGCTTCCCAGGTCCCCCCTTCCTACTCTATCAGGTTCAGATTACTCTTCCATAGGTACCTTGATAATTAGCTTTTATTTATATATTTTTTCCTGCTCATAATCTTAACCCTTATTTTATTTGTATATCTTTACTGATGTTTGAATCACCTCCCAATCTATAATCATTTAGGAACATAAATAAGGTGCTGTTTTCATCCTTCTAGATCATTAATAAAATATTAGAGTAAATTAAGCATCATCCCTGCAGCGGCATGCTCTAACTGAGTACATTGTAGAGGATCATTAATGTCTGTTCAGTCCTTCAGAAAATGATGCTGCTCATCTGCCGCTGCTTGACTTTTTATGTAAAAGTTTGCAGTGCGGAACATGGAACACATTATTAAAATCTGTTACTTTACAGCTTCACCGACTAATTTGTAATTAGATTTTAAAAGCAATTAATTTTCCCCCATGATTTGTTTTTGCTCAATCCCTATAGCTTTGATTTTACATAACTTATAATTGCTTATGACTATTCTAAAGAGGCTACTGAGGGTTTTTTCCTTATTTTTTTTCCCTATTATCAGACTCAGAGTAGAGGTTAGCCTCATTGCCTGTAACTGTCAGAGTTGTTCATTTTATTTCTATTTTTAGAAGACTGGTCCCACACCTGATGGTTCTCCAGGATTACTGATTCTTTGGGATTATTTTTTTCAATAATTTAGTGATTTAGTAACTTCATTGTTTCTTGACTTCAAAATGCTGAAAAAAAATAGGGTGAAAACCTGGCCCTGCCTAAGTCAATAGAAATATCATCCACTTGCTGATTTGCATTTTTTCTACCTACCTTGTATTTCTGTACCTGTGTTTTAGTCCCAATCATTCACCATTGAAATTGGTGGAATGTTTACTATCAAAATCCATGAAAGAAGGATTAAGTATTAATAGATGTATTAACAGAAATCATCTATACTTTTGAATTTTCCATGTCCTTTTAGATTTCTCATAATAAATTATTTTAAAGTGTTGCAGTAACATAACCACAATCAGAATATTTCATTTGTTATAGTGATTCTTTTTTCTCTTTCTGTGTGGGCAACTATCTTATTCCTCTTGGACAGTGTTAATTTCTTCTTTTTTCTTGCAAGTCTTAAGAGCCTTCAGTGTTCTTGTTTAGTTCCTGCACTCTTCTCCATTTTCTGTGCCAGTCATTCCTGGGAAATGCAGGTAGACTGCATAGAGTGGGACTTCTGCTTAGATTGAGCAGTTTTAATTTGCTTTTTGCAGTGTTTGGCAGGCAGTGGCAGAAATCATCTAACTCCTCTTGCAGGAAAGGTTTCTCTGGGCGTGTAAAAAAAGGGGAGGCAGGAAAAAGAGCTGTGGAGGGTTCCGAACATTTGGCTGACTGTACAGAACTTCTCTTCTGTGACAGGAAGAGAATGGAGAAAACCACTCCTTCCACACCAATCAACAAGGCTATGTCTACACGTAGAGTGTTAATTCAAATTGACTGAATTCGAACTGGTCAATTTGAACTAATAATTATTAGTTCAGATTCAGTCAATTCAAATTGACATGGCCACACTAGAAAATCCAGTTCAGACTGGCATGTCCATGGACTGGACTTGCCAATTTGAATTGGAGTGGGGGCACATGGGAGGTATGGCAAGATGGCTGTTGAAAAGGGCCACTGCCATAGCCAATCCCCTGTCAGGCTCCAGCACTCTGAACCTGGCACAGGGAAAAGCATCCCCTGCCCAGCTCTAGCCACTGTAGCCACACAGTGGCTAGAGCTGGGCAGGGGATGGTTTCCCCCATGCCACGCTGAGAATTAAGGAGCCTGGCAGTGGGTGTTTTCCCTGTTCACCCCCCCACGCACACACACTGCAATGGGGGTGGGAGAGAAAGGATTCCCCTTGCCCTGCGCTGTCAGTGCAGTTTGGGGAATCCCTTCTCCCTCACCCCCTCTGCACTGTCAGTGCGCGGCCAGGGGAATTTGTGTAGACATACCCCAAGAGACCCACTGCAGCCCTATGGTGACCAGAGCATAAATGATGCTGAGGAGGAAGGTGCAGTGGATTCTGTACACCACTGTCTTTGTGCCTAGAGAATCAATACAGTGGAAGGGGCACCACCACTGACTCTGTTGCTGTTTTTACCTGTTAGCTGTTACTGCCAGAATTATTTGTTCAGCTACCTATTTTATAAAAATAACAGTTCATTCATGTCTTAAAACCCACTGACTTCAGCCGTGTGCATTTGTGTTCGCTTTCCATAAACATGCTGGCACAAATGTTTGAGAAAGCAAACTTCAAAGTGACATCCATAGGTATTCATGGAAACTAAATTTTACATTGATGTGTGTGCACTCAAGCACTCCTAAGTACTTGGGACTCATCCAATCATGGAATAGGAATAACGCTGTGGTTTTGTATTATCTTAAGGGCAAACATTGCCATATAACTTTGGGAGGAGTCCAAAGAACTTAACAAAATGAAATGCTCAAACAAAATGGTTTGACAAATTACAGATAATAAATATACACTTGTAAACATTTCACCTAGAGAAAAAGATTCTGTCATCATCCAGGAAGTGGTTTATGAATTGTTTTGTTGGCTCTAATAGAACTGAGTATTAAAAAAGAGCAAAATTAATTCTACTAGTTTATAAAATATTTTAAGAAACCCAATTAAACAAGTGAGTAAAAAAATGGAAAAGGGATGGCATGGCAGGAGTTGATGAATAATTGAAAGGGGGATGCATTTAAGTTTTGTCTGCAGCCCTTTAAATCCTCTCTTACAACCTTTCCCCTCCCCAACCTTTATTTACCCTCTCATTCTTGAAGCTGCACAAAATATTTTTTCAGGTTTTGGAGTTTTCCTGTTCAGAGAAATTTTGGTGTGGTGCTCCTCAGAGATGACTTGGTTTAGGTGGCTCCAGCCTTCTTCCACAATTAAGCTTCATGGTTTGATTCTCGTACACAAATTTCTCCCCTCTGTGCTGTGCAGGCTTGCTAATTCTCCGGAATTAACATTCTTGAATTCTGGTACCTTTGTACAGCTGCATTTTGTTACTGGATCCTCTGTGACTGGTTGAATTCAAGATGTTCACTGGCACAGAATTTTCCTATTATCTTCATTCTCAGTCACATTTATGTTTCTCTGAATTCATCACCCAGCATGTGACTGGGTATTTATATTGTGTTTGTTCCTCTCCTATTTTGAGTAGTTTCAATCTCCTCTGCCCTTTCCCCAAGAGTCTTTTGGTTATTAATCTCCTTCAGTCCTTGGAGTCTGTTGAGAAGCCTACTACAATTCCACATTTATTTTTTGTGTCTCTTACTGTGTTGATACTCTTTTCATTAGCAGAGTGTACCCAACTGATTTTGTAAATAAATTTTCTTTTGTAGTTCTTCTACAGTGAGTGATGGACAATTCATTAGTACACTGGACCTTTTTTATTCTTCTTATCTGTATATCCTCTCCCAAATGTGTTTTTCTGATTCTGAAGATAATAGCTGGCCTAACTAATAAATTCCTGAGATCTTCCTCTTGCTTATTCCAGCTGCTAGAAATCCTAAATGGACAGAAGACTGTTAAGAGTTTGTTTTGCACCTTGATGTCTTTGGCTGAAAAGGCCTGAAGTTAAATATCTAGCACTTTCCACCTGTGACACTCGTTGGAGACACACATCATATTGGATTTTAAGTTGACCTGCGGTAGCTGTAGGATGTTTCAATGGATGTAACACAGGGGCTGCCACTATATCACTTATGAACATGCAGCAAAATAGCAATATAAATAAGAATGCTCAAAAACTGTTTTCCTAATTGTAACCTCTCTTCTACACCACTGATGTGTCTAAACAAATATCTTCTTTCAGAGTTGCTGCATATGTATATGCACTATCTGTCTCAAGGGAAAACATCATAATTTTAGTTAACCTCTCATTTTTTAGCTTACCTGGAAACTTTCAGTTCTCAGAGTAGACTCCTTTAAAAAGAGAGTACCAGCCATGAAAATACTAGAGCCCTCTATTGCCTGTTGTAGCAGGGGTTGCTGGATTGGATCCTGTGCCACATTCCTTATTAGAGATGGTTGAATTATGAATTATTTCTCGATATTAGTATCCATCTATTTGTGTTTCAGTAGTGGTCACAATATGCTCAGTGAAGTTTATGCACAATGCAAGATGAATTACTTAGTTTCTAAGGAAAAGATTTTAATTGGGAATAAAGTATTCCCTGAATGACAGGGAAAAAATTATTCATTCTGGTATTTATTACTAGTTGACCACCTTCAGCACTTATTGAATAATGAACAATTGTTTTAATTACCAGTTTACTTAACGAAATATGCCAAATTTCATTCATTAAATTATTTGCACCAAATAATTTAGACAGTTTTGCTAATAAAGGTGGTAGTAGTTTCCGTAGTTCATGATATTAATACCAGATTTTGAACTGCTTATGCCATCCTATGATTTAGGCTGTTCTTAAATGCTTTCTAAAGCATCCTGTGTCGTTGAATCTTAGACTGATTCTCAGAGAAAGAAGTCACAAACACTTTCATCCATTTATTACAGAGGTAATGCAAAACTACATCCAGATAAGGGCTTTGTTTTAATTTGGAAAGCCTGTCAACCAGCCTTATTGTAAAAACTGGGCAACTAGCATCCTTGAATTCCTCTTTCATCCCTATTTATAGCTGTATGCTCTAAAATATAACTAGAACAGATTTAAGTAGATGGACTCTTCTTCAAAACTGAGCCATAAGGTTTAAAGCTGTAAACACTTTCATTGTCTGTTTGTTTGTTTATTTTTTTGTTAAAACCACAGAAACACCACTCCCCAGAGGAATGAGATAATGGTTGTACTCCATAGGGTATTGCACTAAACAAAACCTAGAGGTATATGAATGGTGGTAGACTAGGAAACTGCATGTATGGGAAGGAGTGGGAAGTCTCTTCATATGGCATCCATGGTGCATGGCGTGCTTTTGATTGGCAAGTTGTGGCTCCTTCCTGTCATTCATTTTTATGACTTGACTTGCACGGAGTGTTGGGTGTTCTGTTTTAACAGCATGTGGAATGAATTGTAAATGTTTTGATAAAAATGGATGCAAATATTTGTAATACAGAGTGACCATGAGAGTGAAAAATATCTGTATTTGTAACTCATGTGATCAGATTTTTATTTATTTATTTATTTGTTTGTTTTATTACTGGTCTTTCACTGCAGATATTAGCATTTGTGTGAATTTCTGTGCTTTTACTAGTTTAGGCCCTAAAAGTAGGCCTGGTATTATCTGACATCACCTGCTCTCCTTTACTCTCATTGCAGCAAGCCAACTTCCCCAGGGCAGGAGTGCTCATAAGTTATGAAACTGAATAATATAAAATTTAAAGTAGCCATTTTCCTAGGGGTTTGTACACTTTGCAGAAATGCACTTAATTAAGCTGTCTTTCAGATTTCAGTAAAAATATCAAAGTATATTGTGTAATCATGATTGAACAAACTGGGCTATAGGCAGGAGAAGAGGAAAAATAAGGGCAATTTATCTTGAGCCATGAGCTTCCTGCCAGTGTAGAACGTTCAACAGGCACATGTTAACATGTCGGAACAGTATCCTAATAGACAATAAGCCTATCTCAGGTTTGATTATTTGCCTTTCTCTCTATATATATAAGGACAGAATTTTAATAAAAGAATCTTACTTTATTTGCCTCTTTCCCATCCTTTTTTTCTCCTGTCCTGTTTTGTCTTTGGAAAGGGTAAGGAGAAAAATGGGCACTTTAATTTAGTAAGTAGTAGTGCTTATCTCATTAAAAATCAATATATAGACTTTTTTAAAAGTGAATTGGTGTCTTGACATTAATTAATCTTTCTAGTCACTTTGTCATGATATCGCATAGACAGTTTTTAAAAATTATAAATGTCACAACTATAATGAAACGTTATCTACTTATTCCAGAACCAAATGTGGCTTGCAATCTGTAAATTATACAATTTTAGGCATTTTAGTTACATCAGATGATTACATTTTTTCACTGAATTTAAAAACATCATAATCGCCTTTATATTATTGTGTCATAAGCCATTTTCCTTTAACAATATATATTAAAATTGTACACCAGACATTTATGTGTATTGTGCCCATCTTACTTTGCCATGACACAATGATATGAGTGGTAGAAATACACCAGATAACATTGGGGGAAAATTTGTATTATGCAGATATGTAAAATAAAACAGTGGTATTTGTTTGACTCCATATTGTCAACAAGTAATGGATCATTTCATGATTCCCTGTTCTGTTCATTCCTGCTGAAGCACCTGGCATTGGCCACTGCTGGAAGACAGGATACTGAGCTAGGTAGACAATTTATCTGATTCAGTATGGCTAGGCTTATGTTCATATATGTGGTATATTTCTACCATCAGTTGAGTTGCAAAATGAGACTGGTGCTATGAAAAGCTCTTAAGATACTTATTTCTAGTGCACCATTAATGACGTAAGCATGAACCATTGCTATATATACAAAAAGGAAGGTTGTTTGTTTTTATAACTGACCATATTAAGAAAATACCATAGGTATATAGTTTTTCACACTTTGAAAGAAAACCATTTGGAACATAAGCTGAAGTGATTCTGCTTTGGCTAGTATGCTTTCAAACGTCTCTAATATTCTTTTATTGTTTTCAGCTTCCTGGTTAGCTTCATGGTTGATGCCCGTGGTGGTGCAATGCGAGGTTGCAGACACAATGGGTTAAGGATCATTATTCCCCCTCGGAAATGCACTGCCCCAACGCGAGTAACCTGTCGGTTAGTCAAACGTCATAGATTGGCCACCATGCCTCCAATGGTGGAAGGAGAAGGTCTGGCCAGCCGTCTGATTGAAGTTGGACCTTCTGGTGCTCAGTTTCTTGGGTAAGAGTTGCTGTTGTCCTAAATGAAAATAATATGCGTATTTCCATCTGTTGGAAAATTGCACTGGGGTGGCCCCAACTTCAAGGTTTAAACAGAAGAAGGTCTATTTAGCATATTGTAACAGATTGGTCATAAAATGTTATAGCCGCCCTTTGCAAATCAGCAGTTAATCCCTCAGCAATTCACTTAGCTTGTATGCCTTTTCATTTGAAAACAGTGATGATTTTTAACCACTAACACTAAGGTTTAGTGTGCTTCCTGGAATAAGTTTATTAAATCAGTGCCATGCTATTAAAATGGAAATCACTTTGTAGCCAGAGTTAGGCAATTCATATTGTATTTAAATCATCCACAGTTAAGGCATGAATAATAAATTGCACAGCACTGATCTAAAACTAGATTTAAAGCCTGCTGCAGATACAACACAAGTAAAAGCTCTTTATATCAGAAACTTGTGCTTTGTATGTAGGCCTGTTGCCAATAATTTGGACAAACTAGGAAGCACAAACCTTGATTTTTCTGGGGTTAAAATTGCAAGTTCAAATAATAGGACAACTCAGAAATTCCCCAGCAGTTTATTTTGTCCTATATTGCAATACCCAATAGAAAGATCAGAACTGCAATTACTGCTGTGATTGTTTAGCAATTTTTCAGCTGAAACCAGCAGTTCTCCATACTTTTGTTTGTTTTATCAGCTGCTCTCCTTATCAACTGTGGCATTCAAAAATGGACAGTTAAAGGAACCCATCCAATAGAATGAATAGCTTCAGTTGGAAACTGATAAATGAAGTTATAAAAGCAATGGTTTAAATCCATTCTGAAACAAATCAATTGTGTTTAAGTCCTTTCATATCAAAGTAGTCAGCAGAGCTGAAATTAAGTCTACAGAAATGGGAGGTGGTTTGAATTTTTTAGAAAAACGTTCCCATTATTTTATTGGTGGGACAGGAAGAGTTCTGAAACACTGGAAACTAAAGCTAAAGGCCAATTCTTTTCCATGACAAATGGCGTGTGCCTAGGTTTGATATGCACCCGCAGAAAAATTGCCCAACCGAATACTATTTTGACATTCTCTTCAAATGTAGGTCAGTTCTTATCAAAAATCAAATTTAAAATGCCAGCTCTTACACTCATTATTTCTCTAATCTTTTCTCCTTCCTCCCTACGTTCACACTAATATGAAGTACCTTTTATTCTTTATATGGTCCCTCCATTCAATGAGGAACTTGAATAAAAACTCATCTGAACAACACACCTAAACACATTAGTCAGTTTTTATATCAATCCTCATAGTTTTGTCTCCTACCAATGGGCATTTTTCTGTATGGCATCCTGGCAGTGAAATCAGGTATCATGTACTATACCTGCCAACACAAATATTATTGTACTGCACGGACATATCTATTTGAAGATCAGGATTCTGCTCCCATTAAGTTCAGTGACAAAACTTTGATTGACATTAATGGAAGCATTTCATTAATTTCTGTCACTGGTGGGGCACAACTAGGGCAGAACCTTATTCAGCAGTTGGCCTCATTCCACTCTCTTGTCCAGACAATGGCTCTGGGGTTCTGAAAGCATATTTATGTTCTTTCTTTCACTGCTGCTTTGGATGTACTCAGTAAACTTCATCTGCCTACGGCTCCTCCCCCACTTAATGAGGGAGAAAGCTTGGTCAGCCGAATTCTTCAGCTGGGGCCTCCTGGGACCAAATTCCTTGGGTAGGAGAGACTTAAAACAATTGATGGATGCTGGCCTCCCCATTCTCCTCCTCCTCCTACAATATACTTTATTTTTTATGTCCTTGTGCCCATGACATTGTCCCTTTCTATGATTTGAAATTTTGTATATCTAACCTTTAGTGGACCATTTTCCAACCCTTGTGGTTTGTGGTTTTTGTTTTGGTGGTATGTTTGTATCTTTTTCTTAAAGTTCCACAACATTCATTTTTGTTTTAGCATGAGATCTTCCTAGCTGTAAAATGTGCCAGCTGTTATGTGCTTGATGTCTGTAGCAAAGCAACCTGGATTGGAACTAAAAAAACAAACAAACAAAAAAACAAACCAAAAAAAAATACCTTGTGTGTGCGCGCGCGTGTGTCTATTTTGCATCCATTGCTACCATACCAATAGTAATATATGCTGGATATAATGTAATAGTATGAAATAGGATTTTATCAAGTACATTATGGCCCAGATGATTATGCACTCATGAGGTATATGTGTATAGTTATTCTTTTCTTCCACAGTTATGGGTGTGTGTATATATGTATATGCACACGTTTACATGCGTTTATGATGAAGCAATTTTTTCTGTCCTCTATACTAATAGAAACCCAAACTAACATTGGTGTACAATCAGCATAAGTAAGAGACAACTCGAGTCTATTGACTTCAGTGGAATTATTCTAATTTTGACTATATATCAGATCAGATTTTGTCTCACTGTCTACATATACAGCAGAGGATTCTCTTTGAAATGAGATTAGACTAGTTAACGTATATGGTGGTGACAGCTAAAATGAGCTTGAGGTGTTTTTCATCCAGTTTCAGATATACTCTTAATTTTCGGTTTGAAGTACTGCTTCCTTACTGAGAGCTGTCTACAGGGTATAAAGAGATACGTACACTTCTAAAAACTTTTCTACAGAACATACTGAGTCACTGTAAAAAGCTAAGATACTCTATAGTGACCCCACTGTGCCAGAGAAGTGGGTAGAATTCCAGGTTACTTTGTAACAGACTGAATGGATAGCTATTACTTCTATTTCTTCCTCTCTCACCCATATATGTTTAATGCACTGTGTTGCTGTGTCAGGCCTGTGATTGTGGAGATCCCCCATTTTGCGGCTCTGCGTGGGAAAG
The DNA here is from genome assembly GCA_007922195.1 of Podocnemis expansa. NCBI lineage: Eukaryota > Metazoa > Chordata > Testudines > Podocnemididae > Podocnemis > Podocnemis expansa. The sequence continues at coordinate 55,691,644 of ML681966.1, read as the reverse complement.
AGAGAGAGCTGGTAATCCTGCGCAGTGAGAATGGGGACAGCTGGAAGGAGCATTTCTGTGAATATACTGAGGATGAACTGAATGAAATTCTCAATGGAATGGATGAAGGTACTTAGTCCTGGAAAAAGGGAGGGGTGAGGGTTTGAGACAGTGGTTCCCAACCTTTTCACCTCAAGGGCCACAGGTATAAATTTTACAACCCTGAAGGACCACCAGCCTCTGCCAGGAGGCCCCCTTCAGTGCAGCCAAGCGAAAGGAGTTCAGTGACAAGGCTGCCTTCTCACTGGTGATCCTCACTGCAGCAGGGAAACTGCATGTGTCCGGTAGCCCTGTGCACTCTATTTGGGTCCCTAGGCAGTGGCTCCCTTCTGCAGCTGGGCTTCCTTTCTTCTGGCTCCAGCAAGGACTCCAGCACCTATGCTAGGTGGAGCTCTTTCCCATGCTCTCTGCTACAGATAGAAGGAAGGGGAGCACTGATCTCCCATCTCCTTGGCTGCAGCAAGGAGCCTGCACTGGTCTTTTAGCCCTGTGGAAACACACTCTACCTAGGTCTTTAAGCAGCAGTTCCCTTCTGCAGTCAGAGGGAGAGGAGCTACAGGCCACTTTGGAAGCCCTTGTGGGCCACAGGTTGGGAACTACTGATTTAAGTGGACCATAGAGATGTGTGGTCCTATCTGTATTCCACTTCCCATGCTCTCTCCCCTCTGCTTCAGGTCCTTTTGGGATTTGTGATAAAAGGAGGGACTGGAGAATTGTTGGCCCACTCTAGCTCTTTATACCGTCAGTCATGAGCACAAGTAGACCCACTGTGCCTTCGTGAGTCAATGGACTTTGCTAGTAAGAATGGCTGGACCAATGTGTATGGCACACGTTCATACCTATTTCTAGAACACACATAGGAACCAAGTATCAAAGAATTTCCAGTGACCATGAATAACCTCCGTATATAAAACATCTCAACGTTTAACTCTCTTTTGGAGCTCTTCTCGCAATAACGTAGAACCACAAAGATACGAACACCTCGGGAATGGGGATTGTTTGTAACTCTGAAATGTTTGTAATTCTGAACAAACATTACAGCACAGTACACTGCTCCACACCTATGGCAATACAGGCTCCAGCCCTTAACCACCTTTCCCAGGTCTTGCCCTGCTCAGTGCACTGCTCACCACACTCCAGAGAGAGTGTGTAGCAGGGGCCTGATGCCAGTAAGAAGCCAGCACCTCTCCTTCCCCTGCCTTTTGCACTCCCAGAGGTGCTGGCCAGATACAAGAATGCAGCCCTGGGTAAAACTTGAGCTGCATTTGTGCATAAACTCTTGCCCTTTAAAACTCTTCCAGAGTGCCACTGATTCTCACTTCAGCTCCAGGCCAGTTTTTGGCTGCAAGCTTTCTTTCCTGGGATCCAGATGGGGTGGGAAGGAAGAAGGTGGTGAAAACAGCTTCCCCTTCCCGGTGGGGTGGGGTGGGAAGGAGGGAAACAGTGCTCTTGGCTTTCAGGAACAGCACAAACCCCAGACTGTTTCTGCTCTCCATTCCAAGAGGCACAGTATTTGCTTTTCCCGACACCTGCTGCTGCTTAATTGCTTATTCTGGTTTCAATGAGTGTTCAGTTGACAGCTCTGGTGTTTGTATCTTTGAGGTTCTCCTGTACAAAACTAAAAGATTCCATCACAAATATTTCACTGGCCAGTACTTTATTACCTCTAATGGCTGGCTGCTTGTAGAAGAATTCGGGGATCATAGACACTGTTACATCTTGTAATAACTAAAGAGTAGCCATGACAATGATCTGTGGCTTGGAGATGGACTTTGTGCTGGAGTTGAGGATGTACCTAAGGGTGAATTTTAGTTTTTAAAAAGCTTGCTTAAGCCTTGATTCAGCATGTTACTTGAGCATGTGCCTAACTTTAAGCATGTGAGTAGTCCTATGAAACTGAATGGGACTACCTATGTGCTTAAAGTCAACCACATATTTAAATAATTGTCTGATCGGAGCTTTGTGCCGCTTAGGTTATCTCTGGCCTTCAAGTAGGTATGTGATAGGTGTGATAGGTTCAAAGCAAAGTTCTTGATCAATATGCTGGCTATGCCCCGTCTCCACACCATGGTATTATAGGAAAATAAGGATCTGGTACTGAATTAGATGTTTTGGACTATCTCTAAATCTCCTTTACTCCCCCTTTAGAATTCTTTGTTTTACTCATTTTGCTTTAATTTTCAAAGATCTTTAAAACTTTTCCCCTTTAATAGCTATGCATTTTAGCTTTTCTTGTTTGGAAATTGCTGTTTTGTCTCTTTGAAATTCCTGTTGTGTGAACCAGACTTATTTTTTCACTCAGTACTTGACACTCCAGAGGAACTTGAGAAGAAGCGTATCTGCCGTATCATCACCAGGGACTTCCCGCAGTACTTTGCAGTGGTGTCCCGGATCAAACAGGACAGCAACCTTATTGGACCTGAGGGAGGTGTGCTTAGCAGCACCGTAGTACCACAAGTGCAGGCAGTTTTCCCAGAGGGAGCGTTAACCAAGCGAATTCGCGTTGGCCTCCAGGTACAGTGAAGCAGCGACATGGCTTATTATTCCTTCCTCACCGGCATTTCATATGAAATGTGACCTGCGGTAAAACAATGCATTTTTCTACATTGCAGAGTCAGCAGGCAGTTCCATCTGCTCACTATTTGCCTAGTGCTATCTCACATGCTCCCCACAGCAAAATAAAAATTGTGGGACAGAGACTGAGGTCAAAAAGTTAGAGCAAGGTAGTTAGTCAGGTTTAGTGAGTTTTATTCATGACTACATTATTGACTGATTCTGGGATTTTCGGCAAGTTACTTAACCTATCTGTGCCATGATGATGCTATTAACATAGCTCCCAAAGGAGTTGCTGGATTTAGCTAGAGTTTTCTGTATAACACTCTCGGCGGTCAGACACATTCATTTACATATTTATTGAATTACATTTCCAGATTGTTTGTTCATTTTTTGTCTTGTTACTTTGGGAAGGCCCAACCTATGCACAGTGAACTTGTAAAGAAGATTTTAGGGAACAAGGCAACCTTCAGTCCTATAGTCACCCTGGAGCCAAGAAGGAGGAAATTCCACAAGCCAATCACAATGACTATTCCTGTCCCCAAAGCCTCCAGTGAGGGGATGATGAACGGTTATGGGGGTGAAACACCGACTTTAAGATTGCTATGCAGCATAACAGGTAGGCTTAGTGGACAGAGCTTTGTTATGTGCATGCAGAATCCTGAAATCACAAAAGTGATGTTGGTCAAGTGTATTAATAAGTTCATATTGACGTAAAGCTCTCTCAAAGCTTCACTGAAGGCTCTGTGAGAAAATGGACTATATTTGTTCCACTCGAGTAGAACTGATATTTCACAATTTGGGAGAACAACAGAAGTGTTATATATTTTTATCCCTACTCTGTAGGCCCATGTGTTAGCGTTTCCTTTTATGGTTGTCTTTATGGAGCACCACATTCAGGTGAATGATTTCCAATATATCTAACACATAATGAGACAAAATCTGTGCCCCCCAAGAATTTAGGACCACATTTGGAACCCCTAATCATAGGTCCCAACCAGGTGCTGCTCTAGGGCTGACGCACGCACCAAAAAAATAGGGTGCTCAGCACCTATGATCCACAGCATGGGTATCGGGTATAAGAGGTTTGGGGATGATAAGTCCCCCCAGACAGGGCAATGATGCTGGATGTAGCACATCTCCCTTTGGAGGCCCACTGTGCTGTGCCTTTGGAGCACTGCTACTAGAAGATTCTGAGAAGCAAAAGTGAGGGAGGGGGAACACCAATGTCCAGACCATGGCCATACTCCCTCTGCACCCGCCCTCTGCCCTGAGGCCCCATTCCCACACTGTCTCTTCCTTTTGAGGTTCCCCCACCTGCCACTCATTTGTCTCTGCTCCCTCTCCCACCTGTGGCTTACCCTTAAGGCAAGAGGAAGCAGAAAGGAGCTGGTTTGGGTGCTGCAGGGGAAGAGTGGAGCTGAACGCTCCGTTGAAAAAACAAAGGTCAGCATCTGTCTTCCTGATTCTCATTGGTAAGCTAGTCCTATTTAAATCAGTGATGGGTTCACAATCTAGCACTTAAAATAGAATATAGATGCATTTTTTCCTGGTCTTCTTTTGTAAACATGAAAAATATTCTTCTGCAGTATTCTTTCTGCTGAAATAAAGAGCAAAAGGGCTTAGCGATACTGAACCTGAGTCTAAGCCAAATTATGAGAAAAGCCTGTTTTATGCACTAAAAGTCACAAATGTATTATAATTTTTTCCTCCCAAGTGCAACTTCAGCAGAGTTGTTAGTGAGATAATTTCTCCCTGTGTTGGTAAAGAACCTAGAGTTGGCAGAAGTTATGTTTGGTTTTGACAAATAAAACATTCTAGCTTCACATGACTTTCCCCTGGTGCAATCTGGACTGGTGAATTGCTGTGTTACCCAGTTCCCCCACTCCTAGAGTCTGTCTTGTTCTGCTCTGCTGTGAGAACTGCCACTCCTGGGCTGTTCATGTTCAGCTCCACCATGTATGCAGCTCCCAACTGAATGAGTACTTTTAGCCCTACAGCACAATGACACTAGCGAATCCCCCCCACTCGCAAATGTAACCCTAGGAACCTCCATTTTACAATGTTCAGTAATGCCCACTAAACAACGTAAGCTCATGTAAGTTTGTCAGTTTAACAAAGTCATTAATATGCACCAGCCTTCTTGCTCCCAGTGAAGTCTCTAACATACTTCATACCACGTTTACTGTTTTAGGTAGAGCAAACGAACAAATGTATTAACTACAGGAGAATTTGTAGTGATTATCAGACAAAGCATAACTCAGATTTGGTCAAAAGAAATAAAAGTAGAAACATTCTAAGTTAAACTTAACACTTTCCACAACCTTACAAACTTAAGCAGTTCTTACCACAGGTTGGCTGGTTTCTCTTCAGCCAGGCTTTCCCCTCTGGTCAGCACTTCAGTGGCTTGGGGGAGTTAAGAAATGGAAACGGAAGAGAGCATGGCAAATATCTCCTTGTACAACGTTCTTTCTCTCCCCTGGGGCTTTGCCCTCCACCCCTCCAGGGTCAGGTGACAAACAATGTCCTAATATGGGTTTATCCATGTCTTGAGTCAGTGAGTGTTAACTTCTCATGGTCCCAAACTGACCAAGGGAAGAGAGGTGACACGCTGGAGAGTCCAGTTGATCCTTCTTTAATGTCAGGCCAGTCTTTTGTTCCTCGGTTTGTACTATACTTGCCTTGATGAAGTGTGAACTGCCCCCTGCTCTCAGTTTTATCTGGTCATGTTTCAAGCCATGATGAGGACATTTCTTTGGGAATATTGGCTATTGCTGCTTCATAACTATACACATGAAATTGCAACCGACATGCTACTATAACAGTCATGGTCGGTAGCTCACAAGCTTTCCAGAGACATCTAATGTACATTGAATAATACACAGTTTCCCTGTAAGGTTGAACTTGGGGTGCAGGGTGTCACACCCCATCTATTTTTGCTTTACTCTGGGAGAGGTATGTATTTACCTGCAAATCCCAAAGAGCTTCACATGCAGTTTCAAAAGGTTGGTTCCAGAGCAGTACTTTAACACTGATCATTTGAAAAAATGCATGTTGTCTTATTTGGGCAAACTCTCTTTGGTTAAATCCATGCAATCCTGTTAACATCAGTGGAGTAGTACGTGTGTACCTGAAAGCAAAATTGGGCTTATTATTTTAAAAAATATGAAATTGGCTACAAATTTATTACAAAAAGGGGGCTTGGGTTTTACTGGGTTTTGAACTATTATTAAGTATTATTATTATTTCAGGTGGAACTACCCCTGCTCAGTGGGAAGATATTACAGGAACAACACCATTAACATTTGTCAATGAATGTGTTTCCTTCACAACAAATGTGTCTGCCAGGTACTCATGCTGCAAAACACCATTGATAAAATGAACTTTTAAAGTCTGTTCCTTTTTTCTTTGCATGCTCATTTGTATCCACTTTCTTTTTTTGGAAGGGTTTTAGTTTATATAGAAAAAATAATTTCTTAGTTTTCTTCTATATTGCCGAATATGTTTCTTATGTTAAACTGTTTGGTGGCAAAAGATAGCCGAAGTGCAGCCAGGTACCTATGCACACATGTAATTTTAAGTGTGTGCGTGTTCCCCTGGAAGTCAACGAGGCTGCTTACGTATAAAAATATGGACATTCTTGAGAACGTTGCTCTGGTATTAATGATTAGACCCAGAGAGCACCCATCCAACTGGGAATTCAGAGGAGATTTTGTAACTCCTTGGCTGCATTAATATGGTCTTTTATGCCTCAATATGCATTATTTTTAAACCAAGACATAAGGTAGGATTTTCAATGGTGACTTTACTTTGCACTCATTCAATTAAATGGGAGTTTTATTATAGATTTCAGCGGGTGCAAAGTTGCACTAACAGTAATCCCTTTTGAAACCAGAGCAAGATTTTGCCTGCCAGGTCCTCTTCTTCTGAACAGCCAAAAGTCCTTTGTTTAAACAATTAATGGAAAATTCTTCCAGGGAAAATTCACAAGGAGAAAGAGTTTGTTTGTGTACTTGATACACAACCCAAAAAGAATATTTTGCTTCCTGAAGTCTGCAAAGAATCTGAAATCAGAGAGGGAGACCTGGAAGTGCTCCTATATGTAAATTACAACATGAGGCACACTCTATAAACTAGAAGACTGAGTGAAGCTTACCTGAAAATGAACAACAATAACATGTCCTTCCATTTGCAGATAAAACTCACTCATTCAACATTTATTCAACAACAGTGTCTGCGTATCTTTGGATTTTGCTGCATTGCAGATGCGACAGAGACAGGATTTTAGCTGCTTTTCAGTGTCACTGAGCTGCCGTCCATCCCTGATCAGATTCAGTGCTATTGTCTTTCTGAATAATTATAAATAGAATCTTCACAAGAATCTGTATTAGTTTTGATTGACCTTTTCATTAACATATGGTGTTTATTATTGTCTGTTATTTATAATATAGTAGCACAGAAAATCTGCTAGCTTCAGACATGCATCTAGGGAGATAGAGTTCCTGCCCTGAAGAGATTTTAATCCTTCAATCCTTCAGACTCTTACACACGTGGGTAATTTCACACATGCATGGTATCCCATCAAGTTCAATCAAAATATTTATATGAATAGAGCTATTTATGTGTAAATCACTGCAGAATCAGAAGCTACTAAAGCAGAGGGCCAGGTTCTCACCCCCTGCTGAAGGGTAATTTGTACCATTCCAGCAGGGCAAAGCAGGTGTAGCACAAATCAACAGATTTCTTGGAGACTCCCCAGATGTGGCGAAATTACCAACTGAGTTAGGGTTGGCATAGCCAGCTCTATGCCACCCTTGCTTGCATCCCCGAGCATCAAGGCATACATAGGAAACAACTAAGGAAGAGGGGGGAGCCACAAATTCTGTTTACTCTCCAAAACCAGCAGGAGGCCTGAGACAGCTGGATATAAGATGCAGCACTTCTATGGCTGCCATAATTTGTGCTGGAGACCAGACTAGCCTCAGGATCTAACACCATTTCTGCTGAACTGTCCATCAGGAAATGTAGGCTTGAAATTAGATGTAGGTTTCTAACCAACAGAGGAGTAAAGTTCTGGAATAGCCTTTCAAGGCAAGCTGTGAGGACAAAAAACATAACTGTCTTAACTGAGCTCGATAAATTTATGGAGGGAATGGTGTGATGGGATGGCCTAGTTTGGCAGTAGACTGAATTTTGACTACTGATGGTGGATATGCAGGTGGCCTAAGAATGGAAGGTAGATGGGGTAGGTTCTGAGTTATTAACATAATTCTTTCTTGGGTGATTGGCTGGTGAGACTTGCTCACATGCTTAGGGTTTAACTGATTGCCATATTTGGGGTTGGGAGGAAATTTTCCCCCCAGGGTATATTGTCTAGAGCTCTGGGGAAGGGAGGTTCACCTTCCTCTGTAGTGTGGGGCAAGGTTTACTTGCTGGTGCATTGTCTGTATTTTAGTCTTTAAATCATGATTTGAGGACTTTAATAAATCAGTCATAGGATAGAGGTTTATTGCAAGAGTGGATGGGCAAGGTTTTGTGGCCTGTTAGTTTGACCTCAGTAGTTTGCAAGGTCTTGGAGAAAATTTTGAAGGAGAAAGTACTTAAGGTTATTGAGGATAATGGTAACTGAGATAAAATGCTACAGGCTTTACAAACGGTAGATCATGCCAGACCAACCTGATCTCCTTTTCTGAGAGGATAACAGATATTTTAGATAAAGGGAATGTGGTGGACTTAATTTACTTAGATTTCAGCAAGGCATTTGATATAGTTCCACATAGGGAATTATTAGTTTAGTTACAGAAGATGGGGATGAATATGAATATAGTAAGATGGATAAAGAACTGGTTAAAGAGAAGGCTATAGCAGGTCATACTAAAGAGTGAACTGCCAAGCTGGAGGGAGGTTACCAGTTGAGTCCCTCAGGGATCAGTCTTGGAACCAATCTTATTTAACTGTTTTGTTACTGACCTTAGCACAAAAAGTGGGAATGTGATGATAAAGTTTGCAGATGACACCAAATTGGGAGGTATTGCTAATACAGAGAAGGATTGGGATGTCATACAAAAAGATCTGGATGACCTTGTAAACTGGAGTATCAGGAATAGGATGAAATTTAATAATGGAAAGTGCAAGGTCATGCATTTAGGGTCAAATAACAAGAATTTTTCCTAGAAGCTGGGGATGCATCAGTTGGAAAAGACTGAGGAGGAGAAGGACCTGAGAGTACTGGTTGATTAGAGGATGACTAGGAGCTGCCAATGTGATGTGGCTGTGAAAAAAAGCTAATGCTGTTCTAGGGTATATCAGGAAAGGTAAGTAGACAGGGAGGTGTTAGTGCTGCTATACAAGGCACTGGTGAGACTCCATCTGGAATGTTGTGTGCAGTTCTGGTACCCCTGTTTAAAAAGGATGAATTCAAACTGGAAGGGGTGCAGAGACGGGCTACAGGGATGGTCCATGAAGTAGAAGACCTGTCTTGTGAGAGGAAACTCATGGAGCTTAGCTTATTCAGCCTAACCAAAGGAAGGTTGAGGGGTGATATGATTTTGCTGTCTATAAATATATCAGAGGGATAAATACCAGGGACGGAGAGGAATTATTTGAGTATAGCACCAGTGTGGACACTAGAACAAATGGATATAAAATGTCTGTCAGGACATTTAGGCTTGAAATTAGAAGCAGGTTTATAACCATTAGAGGAGTAAAGTTCTGGAATAGTCTTCCAAGGGGAACGGTGGGGGCAAAAAACGTAACTGTCTTCAAAACTGAGCTTGGTAAGTTTATGGAGGGGATGGTATGATGGGATAGCCTACTTTGGAAATTGACTGATCTTTGATCTGTGGCCACTACTGGCGGAGATGCAAGTGGCCTAAGAAGGGAGGGTATATGTAGTGGTTCTAAGTTATTACAGATAATTGTTTCTTGGGTGATTGGCTGGTGAGACTTGCCCACGTGCTCAGGGTTTAACTGATTGCCATATTTTGGGTTGGGAGGAAATTTTCTCCCAGGGCAGATTGGCTAGGGCTCTGGGGGGTTTTTTTTGCTTTCTTCTGTAGCATGGGGAATGGCTCACCTACCAGTGAATTCTCTGTATCTAAAAGTCTTTAACTCATGATTTGAGGAAGTAAATAACTGAATCATAGATCAGAGGCTTATTGCTGGAGTGGGTGGGTGAGGTTTTGTGGCCTCTGTTGTGCAGAAGGTCAGACTAGATGATCATTTTTGTCCCTTCTGACCTGAGAGTCTATGAGTCTATATATCCACAAAATGTTCAGTCTCAAAGAATGGGGAATAAATACTTTTCACTAATAATAGAGAAGAAAAGAGAGACTTCTTCAACCATGTGTTGTGTTGCAACACCTGTAGGCAGCATTAGTTGCAGTAAAAGGATATACATGAAAGATGTCATTTAATAGCTAGAATTGGAGATTAGGCACCGTGTTTGAGAGATCAGGTCTCAGTGTTGCACTAGGATTATGACTTCAACAACAAGCTCTGATGTGGAAGTCGCTAGTGTGTTAAACCACCACCTATTTCAGATACCATGAGTCATAATTGTTTGTTTACAAGAATTCCCCTTGTAATGTTTTGTGATGTGGGTGTAGACCTATAGGCCTTCCGTGAGATCCACCTGCTCTCTCTTCAATCAACAAAATATTTAAACCCTTGCCTAAAGTAAAGCCTATGAAATCAGAGAGCAGAACTAGTTGTGCTTTAAAGTTAACCACAGGCATATGTGCCTTTCTTCACTGAGGTTTTAAAACGACTATACAAGAATCACACTCACATTCACAGGATTAAGTCCTTTCAGATAGTGTTTTGGAAATCAGTATATTTACCTAAAATGCTGATGAAAGGAACTGTAGTCTTCAAGACATGGCCAATTTCCATTCCATCAGACAAAAATTTAGTCTCAGCTATAATTTCTGTCTCCTGAACATGGAATCATATTTTTAAATGTTCCTCCATTTGAGCACTGTGGAGGCTTCCCAAGGTAGGACTAGGCCTCCCAATTTGAGTCAGATACATTGCAGTCTTTCTTCTGTAAATTAAGCCTCAGCATACAGACCTCTAAAGCATCAGATTTGCTTTCTCATGTTCAGATGTCTTCAGTGTCCACCGTTTGACCAGTAACGCGTTCACTATTGTGAAGATAGGCACAGAATAAATATCCATTATTATTCATCTGCAGTTGAGTAGGACCAGAGAAATCCCATTTCAAAGGCATGGTTAGTAAGATGCTATGCCATGGGATCGACAATAAGTAATAAGTGCCCTGTAGATTGTATCCATTCTGAGGTGTCTTAGACCTCTCATAAATTCTACTTCCTTCCTATGGGTGTCAAACTCAGTCATGTTTTCTGCCCACTCATCAATTATTTTTTTCAATGAAACGCCATCAGCTCCCAGGATGTACTAGATCAAATAACACCCAGGGATGAAAATAAAAGCTTTTATTCCTTTTATTTGAAAATAATTGTTAGAGTATTTATACTCTTTGAGCTCAGAATTGTTCAATATACAATTTTTTTCCCAATGCCTTCATTACATGAAGAGCACTCCATTTGTCTCAACAAAAGTGTATAGCAGGTGTAATAAAAATAGCAGTGTTTCATGTTTTTGCATTTTGAGAGGGAGTAATGTTGCTAGTGATCAGACAGCAGAGGGATAAGATAGTTACTACTACTATGAGCAAGTTTTTCTTCCGCTGAACTGGTAGAAGCCTGGTTTTGGAGCTGTAGTTTTAGTCCTGGTTTTTGAGGTGTCAGTGATGTTTATATAATGATTTATGTCTACTGTATGTAGTACATGGGTCTGTTGCAACATCACGTAAAGTTGTTTTGTGAGGAATGTTCTCAATGAATTCTGTTGAAGGAAAGTGCTAGAAGCAGGTATTCTCATGTAAGCAGTTTACTAGTGGTTGTTATGGGAATGAAGCCAGGTAGACATTGGCCTCTCATTGATCTATTCAGTTTATAGACATGCATATGCTCCGAGAGGTTATGTCAGGCAATATGACACATCAGTGTATAAAGCCAAATTTATACCAGACTTTTCTAGCCTTCGTGTCTTGCTCTGGTAGCTCTGCCTGGCCACAATACAGGAGCTGGTTAATATGGGGGATGTTCACTGTGAAAAGTTTCCTTTCATGTTTGATCAGAGATAGTAGGTTCTGTTCATCACTGCAAAATACAATTTCCAGTCTACTCAACATGGAGATTATTAGGGCATGTTTCTTGAATTCAGGAGATCATAGTTTATGGTCCTGATCATGCAAAGCCTTCCACATGTACTTCACTTTAACTTTTGAGTTCAGTGAGTTTCATTAAGTACTTAAAGCTCAACCTTTGTAAATCTTCTTCAGGATCACAATCTGTATAATTTTTAAATGCCCTTTTATCAAGAAATTGGGCATTATGGGTACCCTGCCCCACATCTCCACAAATCGATGAGCTTTAAATATCAAATTTATTCTGATTTTTTTCCATTAATCACCATGGCTGTGTTACTTGATACCATGGTTCCAGGACAGTGTCTGCACTAACAGTATGAGGATTTATATTGCTTTATATCTTGCTGTATGGCCAATTCCAATACCTGTTCTTTATGTTCTCTCACAGGTTTTGGTTGGTAGATTGTCGGCAGATACAGGAATCTGTTACTTTTGCCTCTCAGCTGTACAGAGAGATTATCTGTGTTCCCTACATGGCCAAATTTGTTGTGTTTGCCAAATCACACGATCCCATTGAAGCTCGCTTACGTTGTTTCTGCATGACAGATGACAAGGTGGATAAAACACTAGAACAACAAGAAAATTTTGCAGAAGTTGCCAGAAGCAGAGATGTAGAGGTATGGTACAAGAATATATAGGATAATTTTCTTGGTCTTCATTCATAATGTCTTGCCAAATCTATTTATAAAATCAAAAATTCTGCTTGCTATCTGTCTGCTATAGGAGGTAGAAATTAGTAAAGAAAGGCGGGGGGAGGGAGGGACGGGGGGGAGAGAAAGAGAGTGTGTGTGTGAGAGAGAGAGAGAGAGAGAGAGAGAGAGAGAGAGAGAGATGTAAGCCTGATTTGGAATACAACTGGAAAACAGCAAAGAATTGTGTGTATCTGCTTCTCTGTTCATAAATGAACAACAGTTGCAAGAAACTCTTTTTATATCTTCAAGTTGTATGTGTAGTTTATGTACTGAGTTGTATGTTTTGTAAGCAGAGTACTTGGTGATCTGAGAGCAAGGTATATGTAATAAGACAATTAAAAACAGATAAACAAAAACCAGAGCAAGCACCAAGGTCCAGACTAAGTCTCATTTCATCAATGGAGGCAGAGTTAGGTAATCACTGAGTGCTTCCAAAAGGTATACTAAAAGAATGGATTGGGAAGGTGATGGAATAAATGGCCTGCAGATGATTCCTTCTGGAGGCTTAGAGTTTAAGCTGTAGGGTAACATTTTCAAAGGATCTAAGTGATTTTGGGAGCCTAGATTCTATCTTTCAAATGACTTAGGAACTAGAAACCTAAATCTTATTAAGCAAGGAGTCCTTGGCACTTAAAGACTAACAGATTTATTTATATCTTGAGCTTCCATGGGAGAAAATTCCACTTCGTCAGATGCTTTGAAGGTAGGGGAACTTATAGAATGGAAGGAAAATAAATGCAGGGAAGTGTAAGTCATGGGATCAGGTCACACTGTAACAGCAAATCAAAATAGTTGTTAAGATTCTTATTAAATTCTTATTATTCTTATTAAAATTGAATGCGATTCAGGCTCTTAAATCACTTTTTAAAATGGAATTGAGATGTTTCTAAAACTTTGTCTTTAATCCCATTCCTTTGCTTTCCAGGCCAATAGGATTTGAGAGTTTTATGTAGGTGGCATTCTTTATCAAATTCAAGTGAGGAGAGTCTTCAGGATACTGTTATGGTCACTCTTGTTGTCTGATTTCACTGAAAAACAGCAATAGGAAAGGATAATGGTTCCTGCTTTCATCAAAAAAAACTACAGCATGGTGTACAAAAAATGCTGAGAGGGACAGGAAAACTGCTCAAAGACTGGTTTTATTTCTTGTCAAGCAGGGGTGATGCTATTTTTGGGGGAGAGGAGCAGGAAAGATTACAGTGAAAGGGTCATTTCTTGTGACCCTTAGCAAGGCAAAACTGTCACTGGAAGTCGATAAGGATGTTGGCAGATCTCAGTAAAAAGAGAAATTACATTACTGGGCAGATGCAATGGAGGGGAGTCACCCCGAGGGAGAATGGAGCAGTAGTGCTCCACACATGCATGCACCTTACAATTTTGTCTGAGGACGGAACGGTTTTAAACCCACCTGGGGCTTCATAGGAATCCTGCCTCTGGTATCTGCCTGGAAGATGTTACAAATCATCTACCTGCCTGCCTCACCCACTTCCTTCCAGCCCAGTGCTGCTTTCTGGCCCTGGCACTCTCAGTGGAACGGTGAGATGCAGGTAGCCAGGGCCGTCCCTAGGGGGGAGCGGGGCCCAGGGCAAATCAGGTTGTGTGGGGCCCCCCCATTTTAAACTTTGCAGGCAGTGTTCCCTCTAAGCCAGTGGTTCCCAACCTGTGGTCCAGGGACCCACAGAGGTCCACGGACACATTGCAGGGGGTCTGCAGAGCCTCTCCCTACCCGGGGCCGGAATCCAGCTACAACCCTGATGCTCCCTGCCAGGGCTGCCTCTCCCCATCTGTGGCTGTCTCCTGGCAGGGGAATGGAGTCACAGCAGCTCCCCAGCAGGGGTAAGGGCAGGGGACCACAGCTGCTGCGGCTCAGCTCCCTGGTGGTGTGGGCAATGATGGTGGCAGAGCTGCTGACCAGCTGTCCCACTGGTGCGGGTCAGAGTCTGCCCATGCAGGCCAGATTACCTAATCACCTGGGGGGGTCCACAAAGTTTTTTTTTTTTTTGTTACACAGGGGTCCCCAACCTGAAAAAGGTTGGGAACCACTGCTCTAAGCTGATGATGCAGCTAAGCAAGTTCCCTGCTGGTTCTCCAGGCCCCAACGGGCTTCTTCCCTGCTGCGCACTGGTTCCCCAAGTGCACCCATAACTTGTTCAGCTGCATCATCAGCTTAGAGGGAACACGGGGCAGTGCCATAATTTTTCTTTAATAAAATCATAAATGTCTAGCCCTCAGGCTAAAAAGTTGTAGAGAGGAGCAGAAAAACATGATCTGACTTTATCCTAAAGGCTCAAAACCCAGAAGTCAAAGAAAATAGCTCCCCCTCATTTATTATTTCTTTATTTTTAAGTGAGTTTTAATGATATATTTAAGCCAGACTTGTGACTATTTTTGATGTTTGGGGTAGGCAATACTGAATGTGTCATGGTGATATTTCATCAACCTCACAGCCAAGTGGACAGGAGCATCTGGAGGTACTCTTCTTTGTGGTTCTGGTTTTCTGTTCAAGATGGGCACACAATTTTACAAGTTTAATAATTTTTTTTAGATCAAGCTTTTGTTAAATTGAAAATTCAGAGAGAGAGAGATTCTATTTTTGGATAATATCAAGAAATAAATCCAGGTCCTCTCTCACCTTAAAGCACTGGATTCCAATTGTCTAATGCATGTTATTTCCTTTATGCTGCCTGACTCTCTCCTTTCCCGTCTTGTTTTAATATATGTATTCATACATTCCTCATCGCTTTGCAGGTGATCTAAGTAATGAAACTCAGGTACTGTTTGAGGATGAGAAGAAGAAACAAGGGACCTTTGGCCTCCTCTCAGATACCCTGATGTAAAACAAACAAGAACTCTTGTGGTACTTTTAAAGATTTTATAGATTTTAAAAATTTATTTATTTGTTAGCTTGTAAAAGTGCCACAAGACTCCTTGTTTATTTTACATCAGGGATTCCTTGTTTGTTTCGCTAAACTAGACCCACATGGCCACAGCTGCTATCCTCTTTGCCATGCTTTGGAACTGGTGGTCTGACTGCAATCAATGACAATGGGGCATACTTACAGTGCAGAAGGAAGGACAAAAACTTCCTTAATGTGTTGATGGCCCTTAACCCTAAAAACCCAGTATTTCCATACAAGTGCTAGCCTGGGGTCTTCTCTCTCAGGTATAATAGATCATTATCTCCACAGAGAAGTTTGCTCAAAAAGACATACCTGAAGATTGAAAACTCTTGTTAAGTGTAGAAGGGAAAAAGTTCCTTAATATCTCAAATACTTTCTAGAGATGCAGATGTAAATTCAAAGAGAAGGTCCTGATTTGTAAAGGTTGGGGATGTGACATTCTCCTGGCTTTGTCCCCGTTTGCTTGACTGAGGCTGGCTCCATAAGTTTTACCTCAACACTTGCCCTTTCTCTTCCCCTCAGGGAGCAGTTGTGGGAAGGTGGCTACTTAAGCCAAGCGTTACTGTAAACAGACGCTGCCTGTCTGAATTCCCTTCCCCGTTCCCTGACCAGCCGGAGATGCCCCCTGGGCAGGCTAGCTCCTCAGCTTGAAGAAGGTCCCTGCTCCCTTACTCCCACCGGATGTGTGGGACCCCCAAAAGCGTTAGGCCCCCCAAAGTGTGAGGCCTAGGGCGGTTGCCCTTTTTAGCCCCCCTTAAGGATGGCTCTGCAGGCAGCTGTGCACTGCCAGGAGACATGGGGGCTGCAAGCTTTTTTCCACACTAGGAGACGTGCATAGTCGCCATTTGTGTAGAGTTCACAGGTGAACAATGTAGTTTTAATTAGCTTTGAAATGTTATCTGTCAAGACAAATCTTAAATTCCTTGTTATTCAGATAATCTCACCCTGACTCTCTTCAAAGTTTGCCTAAGTAAGGCCTTGAAAAAGCTGAGTAACTACTTCAGGATTTATCCTTTGCACTTAGTAGCTGAGTTTTTGATGCTTAAATTATTGAAGCTTTGAAAGGCACCTATTATGTACTAGTGGACAGGGTCTGGAGATTTTGAAAGGTATTAAGGGAAGTTAAGTGCCAACCTGCATATTTTCTCCAATTCCCTATTCATGATCAAAGAGATCGTCAGCCCCTTGGCAGAAGTAGTTGAATTTTGTCAGCCTGTTTGCTGTTGACATCAGTGTGGAAAGTTTCACTTGTTCACAAGCACCGAGATATGAAGTTAGGAAGCTTGATAAATATTCATTTTTGATGTTGAAAGTGTAAAGGCCCATCTTTGTGGAAATAAACTCTGTTAACAGCTCTTTTTCTGGCTGAGTCAGCTCCCTTAAAAGTAACAACAAATGGGAAATGTATAAAGCACAATTTTTGCCTCCTTACAAACCCTTTTTTCTACTCTAAATCACACTGTCCATAAAAGCTTTCTCAGGTTCAGTTAGTCTGGTGCCAACAGCATTGATAGACGCTTTTTTGGGCATAAAAGATGTATAAAATATGTTCGTTAAATTAGCAAGGTTAAATTCCTGTGAGGTAAAAAAATAGCATACCCTTTGAGTGTGCTGGTGGTGTGTGGTGACTCCAAAAGTTGTGATGAGGTGAGTTCCAGGGAAGGGTCGTATAAATAACCACCATGAGATAGAAGCAGTTATGCTTCTATATCATAGTGGCATGCTAGACAGTCACTTGAGGCCTGATTTTCAGAAGCATTGAATGCTCACTTCTAATGGGATCTGCAAGAGCACAGCCCCCTAAAAATTGGGCCTGTGGAGCCCAGGAGAAAAGCCTCAGATGTAAGATTGTTCCAGATAGTTTGGACCTCACTGTCACCCTGTTGCAGGGGAAACTAACTGTAGAATTATTTGAACTAACCAAGATAGTAAAATGTGTAACCCATGATACTCCCAGCTGAATTTGCTATGTTCCAGCTCAGAATTGGAATCCTGAATTTACTCATGAACTAAGATTTTTCCTTCATCTGTATTGGTGATCACAGAGTGACTGACCTCTTTAAGAGTGAGCAGGGTCCAGTGTACCTATGGCTTGTTAGATGCTTCACAGTTGTGGTTAAGAAACTGAAACAGTGCTAAAGCCAGTCAGGAAAGGACACATGAGAGCTAAAAAGAAAACTGGGGTAGGTGCACTTGTTGTACAATGCCATGTGCTAGATGGTGCCCTGGGTGAGGGTCACCATATGACAACCAGTTTAATATAGTATATTGAATTTATATCCAAAGGCACATATTCTTATAAATGGAAAAGATACACAGGTTCACAATATATGACATCATTCTCACTTATAAGAATTTCCTTACAAATCTTAATAGATGAAATTAATATAATACTCAAAATTAGAACTGAAGTTTATAATCTGAAGTGCATTCTGGATGATAGATGGCAACAACAATGCCACGTGTTGAGATTATTGTATTCAGAAAATTTTAAGATTGGGTCAAACAAATGCAAAATTATGCTTACCTAAGGATAGATCATAATTCTGTAGAAATGAATGTGGCTATTAATATGATTTTTTTAAAACTCTTCATAGGTATTAGAAGGAAAGCCTATCTACGTTGACTGCTTTGGCAATCTGGTGCCACTAACAAAAAGTGGGCAACATCATATATTCAGTTTTTATGCCTTCAAAGAAAATAGACTTCCACTGTTCGTCAAGGTAATGGAAAAACTTCAGTTTTAAACTGTGGTTTTATTAAGGGGTGGCTCTGGGTTTGGAAAATGTACATCATGCAATTCCCCACCTTCTCATGTAAGAAATAACGAAATAATGAAACATACATGAACAACCACATTCTACTGTTGTCTGAGCTAGCTCTACTATGCTTTATCATATATGGTAGCCCCAAATCTGAGTAAAATGCACTGTCTGTGCACTAGTTTGCAGCTATGTTACTCATCAGTGCATGGCATACTTAACATTAATGCTTTTTCAGATCCAATTTGGTGTCTCTTGGAATACTGCTTTCTGCCTAATGAGATAAAAGAATGACTCCTGTTAGTCCTTAGTTTGTACTTTTCCTCCTTTGACTGGTCCATATGCAAGTGCAGTACTCTGTTGTACGGAAATTCATTGTGATAGAAGCAAGCACTTACTCAAAGAAGCAAGTTTGTTTACATAAATTGGGAAAATCATCTTAAAATTACATTATTCTAACTGTCATTTGTAGTAGCAGGTAAACCTCCAGAGAACTGTTACTAACTGCTTTGGGCCCAATCTTACTCCTACTGAAGGCAATGTAAAATATCCATTGACTTCAGTGAGAGCAGGAATGAGTTCTTTTCATTTTTCAAAGTATGCTGTTCATCCTCTGCTGTCATAGGGTTTAATATACAGAGAATTCATCTCAGGATCTCATATAATTTCACTCATACTGTGGTCAAACTTAAATCACTTCTAGCTTTTTCAGAGCTGTTCTAGCAGCAGTCTCAATTTTAAGTACATTGAATATGGCTTTAATTGACATGATATTTTGAAATAGAAGAAAGTTTTTCAATGGGACCTTTGTATTCTCTCGTAACATCAGCTAAATGATCAGTTTCTGTGTTTTGTTACTAATAAATTCAAAGGAGCTGCAAATGATGATGATCTATCAAGGAAGATATAAGTTATGCTATGTGTGAATATTTGTAGGTTTTTATTTTATAGATTAATTAAAAAATGATGCCCCATCAGTATGTCAAAGAAAAACCAATTTAGTGCAGGATATCATGAAAGTGTGGCTGCAGTGCAGTTATTGTCTCTCTCTGCTTTGTGTGGATAAGTCATTATTACTGACTTCAAAGTGTGTAAGTTATTTTGCTGATCTGTTTTTTGCACATAAACACATACATACGCATACTCACATATATAACAAACGGAAACAACACCATAAACATACTTCCACATACACAAAGAAGCTGTTTTCTCAGCTATAATCTCTGTCTAGAAATAGTTTTGACTCTTTGTGTTAAGTACAGAGTGCAGCTAAAATAGAAATTAAACTTCTGTACCTTACATTAGGTACGAGACACCACTCAAGAACCTTGTGGACGACTATCATTTATGAAGGAGCCAAAATCTACAAGAGGGCTAGTGCATCAAGCCATCTGCAACTTAAATATCACATTGCCACTTTACACAAAGGTAATGGCAACTGTACTGTATCAGAGCTTTATAGAAATTTTGTCTGGGTTCATCAGTGTCACAGCATAACTAGGAAATAGGCAGAGGAGCAAAAGATTGTTAAAGACTTACGATTTAGGCAGAGTCAAGGGTTTTTTAATTAGAAAAGGAAAAATAAATAGTATCCAAATCCCCATTGATTTTGTTTGAATATTGGCACAACCACTCTACTGAGATGTTGAAATGTACATTTGACATAATATTTGATATATCACTTTGAGGGAATATATCAGATTTTGGATCATACTTTGAGTGAATTTCAAATTAAATTATTTCCATTCTTCAAGTTCTTAAGCACACTCTCCATCCTGGTGATGGAATAATCAAAAAACATAACTTGGGACATGTGAGAGACCTGATGTGAAGCCAAGACTCCCAACGGACTTTAGTTGTGTTTGGAATACTCCTAGACTTAAGATGGTTTCCATACAGAAATTACATTGAAACTAATGATAATACTGCACAGTGATAACACCAAACTCAGAATCAGTCAGCGAGCCTAGGATCAATCCTCTGCTTTCCCAGAAACTTCCTATGGGATCTCAGGTAAATTGCTTACCCACCTTGTGCCTTCATGCCTTCTCTATAGAAACAGACTTCCCATTCAAGCCCACTGCTCATTGGGTCAGAATAAATTTATTAATATCTGTAATGCATATTTGGTATTACATTCCTGACATATAAAGTGCCAAAGAAATTCAAAATATATTTTTATTATTTTATTTCCTGGCCATAAGAAGCTTGAAGATCAAAGTATCTTTGTATGGCATTGCCAAGTCATTGGCAAAATTACATAAATGTTTGTTGATATTATGCAAAAGTGAAGTTGCAGTAGTAATAAGCTGAAGATCTTATGGTCATTAAAACCGCCTTAGAACTATTTCCTAAATAGGATTCTAATATGACACTAATGTTTTCTTCCATCTGTTCAGTGCTGTCAAAAATCTGCAAGTTTGCTTAACAATATCATACTTTGCAACTACTTTCTAATTAGAACCTCCTCAAAGGGCATATTATTGTATATGGAGAAGGAAAACAGCTAATGGCAAAGCCAAATAGGAAAAAGTTATTGAAAGTTAGTATTTGTTAATGTTTATAAAGAGCATATATGAACCCAATCAAAGTCCTGCTGAAGTCCCTGAGACTATCTTCACTCATTTCAAAGAGACCTGGATCAGGCAGAAGAATGCACCATGTGCAAAAAGGCCAGAACAATTATATTCTGTCCTATTGGATGTGGGTTCTTGTATCTTCTAATAACCATAATACTGGAATCCCATCCAAGACTACATTAAACCAGATTAACATCCATTTTGTGTGGTCCATTCTTTCTTATCAAATGGGCAACCCTCTGGATTTCATTCTTGGTGATTAAACATGATTAGAAGAAAAAAGTGTTTACTAATTCATTGTTGTGAGATGTGTTGTATAGAACATGCTGTAAAAAGATGCCTTGTAATAGTCAACTAGAGAGCACCACATTTCATGTATATGCCGACTGTCACTATATTTACCTTAACGCATCTTGTAACTTTATTTTAAACGGATGTCCTTATTGATAATTTTACCCATAATCCTTTAATACACACTGTATGTAGGAGCTCCGTATTATATGCATATATCCCATAGAAGGATTTAGGACACAGCAGAACGCTAAGGCCACAGAAGCAGTTTTGCTGCTTGTAATGTGCTTGACTCTACAGCCTTTTCTCTTTAAACTGGCCCTCTGACATTTTTGACTCATGACAATTCACTTGCAGAAACTGCTTTCTACATATTCTTGCCTCTTGAATTTGTCAAAAACAATACTTTCCCTATCCTTTTCTTCTCAATGTTGTGTATTTTTCCTCCTCTATTTTTCCCCTGTTTTTGCATGGCATTTTGGGACTGAAAGGAATTGGAATCAGATCAAGAGCAGGAAGAAGAGGTAATTTTGCTATAATGCCCCTACATCATGGCTCTGCTATTGCTTTTTCCTATTAACAAGAGATACTAACGTACATCTTAGAAGACTGAATGTTTTGTCCTTTTTTGGGCATATATTGTCCACTGACACAGTGATACTGAGATGGTCTAACTTGGTCCAATTAAAAGACCTGTTCCCTGTAGCTTAATCCTTTTCAGGCTCCATTTTATGAAGTCAGTGAAATTTATGGTTGCTTACAAAATGGGTGGGAATAGGGATGCAAAGTGTTGGGGTGTTTTTTCGTCAAACAATACATACATAGGACAATAGGTTCTTGTAGGCTAAAGACTTGGGCCTGGTTCTCATCTCAGAGCTCTACGCAGTGCAGAAGTGAGGGAGGGGATGAGAATCTGGATGCTCATTACACCTCCCTGATTCTCACACAATTAAATGTTGCTACCAGGCAGCTCTAAAGGACTGTATGCCTGTGGAAAATGGCATAATAGAGCTTTGCTCTCACACCCTTTGGCACGCTGATACACACGGAAGAACAGAAGCACATGCACGGATATAGCATAGATACATTCAGCAGAGAGTTCCACTGTGCCAGGGAAATTCTTAGTGGGGAACTGAGGCTGGATTATGGTCCTTTTTGACATCTGGACTTTGTAAGATATTTCATTGTCCTATGTATGTATTTCTGATTTGGGTATTAAATCCAGTAGAAATTTATTAATTAAAATATTATTTTGGGGGTTTTCAAACTTTTCATCCTAACAGAGAGATTGTCAGATGGGCTAACTCCCCTTATATTTGCAATCATATTATAAATTACAAATATTGATCCTTACATAGGGAAGTAACATTAGAGAAGTATTTTTATGCATTTTTAGTTGTGTTTTATTGATTTTTACCATCTGGAAACAGGAAAGAGAGCTAAAACCATGTGATCAGGCCACTCCCTGTAGTGTGTTAACACTTCATATACCACAGAACAGTTTGGAAACCTCTGTTGCAAGAATTTTAAATAACTCAGTTATTCTGGTTGCCACTTAAAAAAGACCTAAATGTGAGGGAGTGGAATGTTGATAATGGTACACATATTCCTCTCCCATTGTAGTACCTAAAATGGCCATATTTTCAGAAGTGCTCAACATTTGGCAGATGACAAGTGGAAGTATAGCTATATTTTTAAACAGCTTAAATGGCAGCTGAACTTTTTTGGAAATCTGGCCCCAGCTGTGGGTGTGGAACATTTTTTAAAATCTGCCTCCATTAATCTATCTCATCTGATATCCTACTTCTCTCAGTTGCTGATACATGTAGGAGTTTTTTCCCTTCTCAACACCCAACAGAGTTAGACCTAGGGCCAATGTAGAATTAAAATAGTTTTCATTAATTTTGTATTACTAAAATTCATTATCATGTGGACATAGAGAAACATTGGGAAATGATTGTGAGATTGTCCAGAAATTAGACCAATTTTAGGGAGTCAGTAACTTCAGTACATCTGTGGGATTTCCATGAGCAGTACAATAATTACATAAAGACATAGACCTTAAAGTGGTTGCTTACACTAATCTGTAGTTGTTCACCTAAGGTTTGCCAATAGTAACATGACCTAGAAGTGATCATAAGGCAGATATATATCACAATATATAATGATGTATTTCTGTTCTGATTGCTGCCTTGTAAAGCAAGATATAGCAGATAGCTGCTGTTTTAGGACAACATCTTGCATTTATCCACATGAAGAACTCTTATTGGCAGAAATGGGAATTCTTCACTCACTGAAGACAATCTGTGAGCCCCAATGTTACATGCAATATGGTTTCAGCATTACCTAGTTCCATTCCTACCAACAAAGTTGAGTCTTGGGGACGGCCGGCTCAAGGGGCTTTGGTGCCCCGTGTCGGCTTTTGATTTTGCGTTCCTCCCCTCCACTGCATGGGGGGACAGAACCCAGGCTCTGCTCCTGCCCAGCTTGCCCCGCCCCTAGGGTGAGTAACAGACGTCCCAGTGGAGGAGCAGGCCAGCCCAGAGGCCAGGCTCCACTCTCTCGCACCTCCCCTGGGCTGCCTGTTCTGCCCTGGGAGTGGCGCGGGCCAGCCCAAAGGTGGGGTGAGAGAGCAGAGCCCCAGCCATGGGCTGGCCTGGTCTGCCTGGCACAGCGCCGCAGACTCCCCTAGGCAATGATGCCCTGAGCCAGGGCCTCATTTGCTTATGGGTTGAGCCAGCCCTGATCTCAGCCCTGAGTGTAGCCTCTAATTTTACTTATGCAGTTTTGGATGTGTAAATTTCATTTGTGTGTGAAAGTAAAATTCTTTTATTGGTGCAAAAATAATAGTGCTGGCAGAATTAGATAACCACATACCAGTATGATACTGTAACCATTTCTCTTTATCTGTGTTCTCTTTCAGGTTGACATGACTGCAGAAAAAAGTAAGATTTAAAAAAGAAATTGTAATTGTTTGTATGAAAGCTGGTTAAGAATAAAGAAAAGCATGAAAGAGACCGCAAGCTCTAATTGATATTACTAATAATTATAATAGTTTTAAAATGTAATAGTAAGCAATATAACAAGAATGCAGCTTTTCAATTAAATACATTATTTAACTTATAAATTTATAAGTAATAATATTAAGACAATTCATCTAAGCATTCACTTTCCTTTGACATCCCTAGTAATCCTGCTGTTGCTGTTATGCTTGTATAAATACCCATCCATTTTTATGTTTTTATATGTTTGTTGGCATAAAATTGTCACCTCATTTTTATTATAGAAATGACAGTATCACTTTTTAATAAAGGCATCATTGAATTCCCCAGTATATCTCCTGGAACTGATTTCAAAGAAACACAGACATGGGTAAAAGTGATACTGTCCAAAGTAATCAGACTGCGTAATCCCCATTACTGTGGTGAAATATGATTGGCTATCTGGCTTGGCTTAGATACCCACCTTGTGTAGTAGAGCCTGATAGTTTTCACTTGTAGTAATAGAGATTAATGGTAGACTAATGAGAATGGATTGACATGGTCCTAACATATAACAAAAAATGCTCTGCCAAATGTCTCCTTTTAAGGAATGTGTAAATCCAGGCAAATTTGTCTGCTTAACTTGAACAATCCTGTATTGAGAGCTGTGTGTGTCATATACAATGATTTTTCTTTCTTAGTGCATTTGGGGGGATGGTGTGGATGAGTTTTGACTTGTTTTAGGCGTGCAACGATCTTTAAAAGTGTACACGGCCATACAGAAGAAAAAGTTCATTTCTTCATATTGTTTTTTAAAGTTTTGCTATTTATTTCTGTGGCACTACACACCAAATTAGAACTAGTTTTAGCACCAAAATCTGGATAAATCAATCTTTCTGAATTCCCTTTCTAAAAACATTTATTTGTTTAGCACATAGTGTCCATTGTGCAATAAACTCTTTTTTAGTGTGAGGATTGTATAGGATTTAATTGTGATTATTTTCACAATGCCAAACCAATCTTTTCTCATTTGGGGGGTGAATAACTGAGGCCCTGACCCTACCATAAGGTCAGACCACTGTGGAGTTTGTATTGAAGTTAGTAGGGTTACATGCAGGCAGAATACATTGCAGGATCAAGTCCACATTTTGTTTTTATTTACTATATTGAATAATATTAAAATGTGACTAGACAAAAGTGAAGCATTTGGAAATCTTAACTTCAAAGATTTAAAAAACAAGAATAAACCCATCCCTAATACACCAGCCCTCTTGTTTTGTTGCTGAAACTGAGTGTTTTTCATGAGAACAAAAAGCTTTTCAGAAAGTCTTATCCCAGTAAAATTCCATGCCAGTCAGAAGCAGCTAATAACATATCCAAACCTGTGTGAGTATTTGTTAACCTGGATCCTATGCCTATGTGGAAATTCATGGGAATTATAGCTACTCCACATGGGTAAAAGGGTCCATACTACCAAATCACATTGGACGCTTGGGGGCTTAATGTTGATATCTCCCATTCACAAACAAGTCATCAAGTATTATGAGGAATGTGAGATATTGAAATTGCCTCAAATGTCTCTAAGCAGTTCTGGAGATTTCACATGTTCTCATTTATTTCACATCATACCTTAAGCCCTCTTGTTTACCATATTGGACTTTGGTAATAACTATAAAACACACAGAACTTAACTGTTAATCTGGGAAACATGAACATCCAGTTTGATTGTGCCTAATTTCTCAGTGGAGGAATCTTCAGACTTCATGAAATTAAAACAGACAAAAAAGCCAAAATTATGAGTGAATATTTTTTAAAACAAATCCAGATATTTGATTGCACAGCATTTTTCATATGGTTTTATTCCTTCCTCAAATTATACATTGAGGCATAAAAATATTACACTTAGTATATTGTAATATTTTTAAAATCAAGAAAAATTCATTACATAACAAATCAGTGGTGTTCTGGACATAATTGACCCTAATGCTGTAGTATTTTATTCAGTCAGATGCTGATTTCTTAATAATCTGTGTTCAAATTTGACCCTGTCACTAAATATTCTCCACATGCAGCTATGCCTTATCCTGAGCTGCCTTACCATCCAATGCTTTATTTATTGGCTGTGGAGAATAGCTAATACTTCACCACAGTATGTTATGTTTTATTTTCATGTATTTTAATTTATAACCATTCGCCACCCAGTGCTTTTAAGTAAGATTGCATACCCAACACCTTTGCTTTGCATGGAAATAACTTGGCTTACATAAATTGTATGTGTGTCCAGTGTGAATGTCTGTGATTTTTAGTTGCCATATATTACATTTTTTTGAACATTTCAATTTACATTTAAGTTGGTTCATGATTATTTTTATTTTCCCTTTTTGAAAATACCTTAATCTATATGTTATTTGTCAATGAGGATGTTCCAGGGAAAGGACCATACCTCTTGAAGCAAAAGAATGTATGTTTCATTGTTTAGGTGTGCGATCCCCTTAGATGAAATGCCGGTTTGCAGCTGATTCAGATTTCTATATATTTGATCAGACTTTAGATTACTGCAGTACTAAATACATATAAATACATAATTTTTTTATTTTGATCATTAAGAAAAACAAATGCATCCTTCTACTGAAATGTCATTCTGACAGTTTGCTACCACTGGCTTTCTCTTAGAGGAAATCGACTTTCAACCAGTTCTAATGGGTTTTCCATTTATTTGTTTGCTTTTTTTTGGCTTTTTTTCTTGTTTATTTTCATTTGAACATTGATCTGTAACATCCAAACAATCTTGAGATGTCTATCTGTGTAATTTCACTCTGTTCCCACGTTGTTTTTTATTTTTAATTTTTGTTATTGTAGTAATTTTTTTGTGTTGTCCTGATAATTTGTTTTTTTTTAAGCTTTGGTAGTGGTGTATGTATGGATGTGCTATAATGGGAAAATTAAGCAAGTTATTTCCTGCCCATTTTCCTTTTCAGTTTTCTCCTGTTAGCTTTGCTTTGCTCTTGTATCCTCAGATCTTGTGGATCCACCATTCCCAGCCCATTTCGTTGACCTTCCTACCAATGCAACCACAGACTGTCATTTTCAGTCCTGATTACATTTTTCAATCTCTATTTTTGATTTCCATTTTACTTTCAATGTTTTTCATTCACATCAAAGATGATGACGAGACAGAATCTACAGAAACATCTATCCTGAAAAGCCACCTGGTTAACGAAGTCCCAGTACTAGCCAGTCCAGACTTGCTATCTGAAGTTTCTGAAATGAAACAAGATTTGATCAAAATGACTGCCATCTTGACAACTGACCCTTCCGATCAGTCAGGTTCCATTAAGGTGAAAGATCTTGTGAAAGTCACCGAAGAGGAACCAGGAGAGCCTTTTGAAATTGTTGAAAGAGTGAAAGAAGACTTAGAGAAAGTAAATGAAATTCTCCGAGGTGGAACCTATACAAGAGAAGAGCATACGCTGCAGACGTCCCATTCTGGACAAGAGCTGGTGGAAGAAGAATGGGTTATTGTCTGTGATGAAGAAATTGAAGAGGCCAGAAAAAACGCTCCGTTAGAAGCCATTGAGCCTGCCTGTATAGAAATTAGGATAGGGAAAGAGACAACAGAGGTAAAAAAGACAGACATGACAGGAATGGTAGACTATCTTACCAAAGATTTGAAAACCTATGTGTCTCTTCATGAAGTGCAGCCACAGACTTTCCAAGAAGATTTAATAGGTGAAAGATTTGAAGCTGTTGTTATAAGCAGGGATTCTGAAAAAGGACAGGACTCTCCAAAAGATGAAAATCAAGGTACACAGGAACAACAGAAACCAGCCTTAGAAATTAAAAAACCAATTAGGAGGAAACTAAAAGACAAAGAAAGGCAAAAGGAAGGAGAGGGAGAAACACAAAGCAGTGAAGAACAATTGGGACTGAAAAAGTTCAGTTCTGAGGAGTCGTTAGATGAGGAGCCAGGTTTAACACCTGCAGCTGCTCCTGATGTTGGTGCTGTATCCCCTGTAATAGAAGAAACTCCTATTGGCTCCATAAAAGACAAAGTGAAAGCTCTTCAGAAACGAGTGGAAGATGAACAGAAAGTACGCTCAAAACTGCCTGTCAGAATCCAACCAAAAGAAATCACTGGTGAGAGGCCTGTTACAAGGCCAGTGCAAGCTAAAAAAATTGTGCACAAAGCACAGCTACCTGTTTCACCCTCTGCTAAAACAGAAAGACTTGAAGAGACTATGTCAGTGCGAGAGCTGATGAAAGCCTTCCAGTCAGGGCAAGATCCATCCAAGAGTAAATCTGGACTGTTTGAACATAAATCTATCAAACAAAAACAACAGATCTCTGATAAAGAACCAACTCGGAGAGAAGCAGTTTATTTGGAAAGTGAAACAGGACAGAAACCATCACCGAGGAGAACGAGTAAAAAAGATAGCCCAACAGCTAAACAAACTAAGGTCCTCAAGGTAGAGAAAGATTCTCAATCTAAAAAAGGAACTCAGGCATCTTTTGATCACACTAAAAAGGAAACTGCAGAGATAGGTCAGGTAAAAGAACAGAGCTATAAAACAACTGAACCTTCCTCTCCAGTATTTGATGAAGAAATTTCTAAGGAGGCAGCAGTTGTGCAGGAAAAGATAGTTGATGACCAAGGAGATGCTGACTTCCAGATCAGTCCTGACAGGAAAACTTCAACTGACTTTTCTGATGTCATTAAAGAAGAGCTTGAGAATAATGACAAGTATCAACAGTTCCGACACCTTTCCATCACTGAGGAAGGAGAGCTTCACTTGGAGCAAGTACTGACCAGTCCTTTCAGTGTTACCTTCCCATCAGAGTATGTGAAAGATGGCTTCCTTCCTGCTCTCTCGTTACAAAGTGGTGCTTTTGATGGCAGCTCAGAAAGCCTTAAACATGAAGGTGTAGCTGATTCTCCTGGTAGCCTGCTTGATGGAACCCCTCAGATCAGCTCTGAGGAAAGTTATAAGCATGAAGGTCTTGCAGAAACTCCAGAAACAAGCCCGGAAAGTCTCTCTTTCTCACCAAAGAAAACTGATGAGGAAATAGGGGAAACAAAAGAATCCACTGCAGTACATGGACCAGCAGAGACATGTTCTCCAAAGGAGCTCTCTCCTGTGAAAGCTGAAAGAGGTATTGGTGCAGAACAGCTAATTGCAGATAGTGAGGCTATCAAATCTCATTCCGATCATTTATCAGATCAGGTACCTTCAGCCTCTGAGGAAGGGGCAGGTAAACTTGCAGATAGTAGCTCAGCTTCCATTATGAAAGACATTGTCAGTGCGAAAGTATCTAAAATTACTGAACACACACAATTAACTAAATCTTCTGAAAAGTATGACAGCTCATTAGAGAAAGATATGACTTGTGAACGTCATGTTGTTCTTAGGAGTCCCCAGGGGTTGGAACTTTCACTTCCTAGCCATAGTGAAAGCTTTAGCCCAGTGGCAGATGAATCCCTGGCTATAAGTCATAAGGACTCATTGGAAGCAAGCCCAGTGCTGGAAGATAACTCATCACACAAAACACCTGATTCCCTGGAGCCTAGTCCTACGAAAGAGTCACCATGCCGTGATTCTCTTGAAAGTAGCCCCACAGAACAAAAAGCAAACGCTGGCCTTTCTATAGGACAGGTTCCCCTTCAGTCTGTCCCTACCAGAGCAGAGATGTTTCCAGAGCTGTCATCTGTGCGTTCCAGACTTCTCCGTGATCCTGATGGAAGTGCTGAAGATGACAGTTTAGAACAGACATCCCTCATGGAGAGCTCTGGGAAAAGTCCTCTTTCACCTGAAACTCCTAGCTCTGAAGAAATTAGCTATGAAATTACCCCAAAAATAGTAGACTCACAGGCACTTGCAAATATATCCAAGTCAGCCACGATCCCTGAAGTCAGTGAGGAGCCAGAAGATGATTCAGAAAGTGAACCAAAGAAGAGGTTCACTCCGGAAGAAGAGATGTTTAAAATGGTGACCAAAATAAAAATGTTTGATGAATTGGAACAAGAGGCAAAACAGAAAAGAGACTATGTAAAGGATAAAAAGCAAGAAGACTCTTCTTCAGTCCCTGATTCAGGTGTTCCATGTGAATCTGAAGTACCAGAGTCAACAGCCATGGATGAAAAAGATATACCTACAGTAGTGATGTCTGCTGTGGACAATAGGAAGAGTTCTTCCTCATCTGAAAGTGAGCCAGAATTGACTCAGCTGAAAAAAGAAGCTGACTCAGGACTCTTAATGGAGCCTGTAATTCGAGTGCAACCTCCTTCACCACATCTATCCAGCGTAGACTCCAGCTCCAGCCCTGATGAAGCAGGATTTCACCCTATTGACCCCAAACAACATGAATCAGAAAAGACAGCAAAGGAAGACAATGAGGAGCCATCTGTGCTTGGTGATATCTGTAAAGCTTCCACTGGAGAATCAAATATTTTTCACTCTGATGCTGGTATCATAGCAGAAACTGATGATTCAAAGTGTTTTGGTACAGAGGAAAGTGAGACAATTAGCCCTGATGGCCCAGTTATACAACTTGACAGTGCTTTTTATCATGCAGTTGTTGATGATGCTCAAAAAGAAGTTCAGGTTCATCGCCCTTCCCTAGCACTACATACTTCTGAGAAAGGGGCTGATGTGGGTGGAAAGTTAATGCATGATGACTTCACTACTTTAGGGGATGTATCTGGAAAAGCAGATGGCTCCTTTGGGTATACTTCTCACAGTTCTCCATCACAAGACAATGCATTGGCTGAAGAAGTTTTCCCTCCACATTCTTCTTTAGGAAGGAGATTGATAAAATCAAGGGAAGATTTTGAGACATCACAAAGTGCTTCTTATAATGAGGAGCCTTCCACAGAATATTCATGCCTTACCACTAAAAAGCTTGAATTTGAAAGTTATGGAGCTGATACTTATGAAAGTGATGCTCCACATATAAAAAGCCCATATGAAAATGTCCCTGCTGAACATTTTTTCAGTAGCTGTGAAAGCAGCATAGGTATTGATACAAGGGAGATGACAAGTCCATCATCCAAAGATGCTCACTCTGCTGAAGTAGAGAGAATGATTGAGGAAACATTAGTGGCAAGTCCCCTAAGCAGATGTGCTCCTGCAGGTGAAGACCAAACTTCAGAAGAGATGAATATAGAAGCAGGATCAAAACACGCAATATCAACTTCAGTGCCTCTAGCATCAGACCCCACAACATTAGATCAAACTGCCCTCCAGTCTATAAAGACTGAAGCTGATAAACTGATTAGCCAAGTGGTCATCACCAGGACGGATGTGGATTCTGACAGATGGAGTGAAATACGTGAAGACGATGAAGCTTTTGAAGCTCGGGTGAAAGAGGAAGAACAAAAGATTTTTGGCTTAATGGTGGACAGGCAGTCACAGGGTACAACGCCTGACACCACACCAGCCAGAACACCCACAGAAGAGGGGACACCGACTAATGAACAAAACCCTTTTCTCTTCCAGGAAGGAAAGTTGTTTGAAATGACTCGAAGTGGAGCCATTGACATGACGAAAAGGAGCTATGCAGATGAAAGCTTTCACTTTTTCCAAATGGGGCAGCAGTCTCAAGAAGTTTCTTTATCTGAAGAAATAAAGGAGGCTACGGATATGGAATTTCCTAAGCTAGAGAGATCACCAGATCCATTTGCACCTTCAGAATCAGAAGAAACCGACATACAGGAAAAAGATGCAATTACAACTGCATCACCAGTATCTGAGCCTCAGGATAAGTCAGAGCAAATGACTAGCACAGGTGTCAGCATGGGCCCTGCAAAAGCAGAACTTAAATCTAGAATTCCTATTAAAATGGGTATTTCAGCTTCTTCAAAATCACCAAAGAAAGAGACTGCTGCCTCTGACGCTTCTGAAGAAGATCCCTTCTCCGGAGTGGAAACTGATGATAAATTTGACAGCAGTCAGGTGCCTTGCCCTCTCTCTCCAGAGCAGCCTGTGGTAGATGTACAGTTAGATTTTTCCACAGTCACTAGGTCTGTGTATTCTGAGCAAGAGGATGAGTCTCCAGACTCTTCACCAGAAGAGCAGAGATCTGTGATTGAAATCCCTACCGCTGTCATGGAGAGCAGTGTGCCTTCTTCTGAAAGCAAATCCAAAATTCCTGTAAGAACAACACCTGCTGCACCACAGTTATTGCAACAGTCAGAACATGAGATTCCTCTCTCAGATGGCTGTCTGGACAGCTTGCAAGATGCAACAAAGGATGACCAAACAAAACCAAAGTCTAAAATTCCTGTCAAAGCAGCTTTCCAAAGAGCTGAGCAACAGTGTACATACACAGAAACATCTGTCCAGAAGCCAGAGTCTCCCAAAGCTCTTGATACGACAGGCAAGATATCTATGAAACAAGATAATAGAAGCAAATCTGAATCTGATGCAAGCACTCCCATGGATCCAAAGACTAGGCGTTCCATTAAAGCTAGGAGTTATGCTGAGGCAGAAGCAGAGACTAGAGAGAGGGTGGGTGAGACGAAGCTTGAGCTAGAATCAGATGAGATGACAACAGCAAGACCAAAGATACTTTCATCAAGACTGCCTGTTAAAAACAGGAGCACCACAGCTTCCCACAGCACTGTTAGTCCCACAAAAGAACATAAGGACCATTTTTTTCACATTTACAAAAACTCCATAGAGTTCTTTGAAGAGATTAGCGATGAAGCTTCCAAATTAGTGGATAGACTTACCCAGTCTGAAAGAGAACAGGAATTAGTTTCAGACGATGAAAGTAGTAGTGCCCTAGAAGTTTCAGTTATTGAAAATGTGCCATCCATTGAGACTCAGCAGTCAATTCCTGAAGACATCTTTGACACCAGGCCCATTTGGGACGAGTCCATTGAGACTCAGATTGAACGTATTCCTGATGAAAATGTCCATGACCGTATTGAAGGTATTTGCCAGCTACTGGGATTCCTAGTGCTACGCATGTCATAAATTTTATAATTCTTTTGTGTGTATGTGTGTGTGTGTGTGCTTTGTGCATCACTTTCTTTGAGCTTTCTGTGATTGTTAATGTGTTTGTGTAAGCTGTGGTTGTTGTTGTTGTATTGTGTCTATATTTTCTTGTCTGAGAAACAATCTCAAGATTGCATACTGAGAATGCTTATGGAAAGTATTAATACAATAAGCAGAAATTTTTTTTGTAAAAATGTTACATTATTTTATATTTAACACAACTGATTCTTCAGACTATGTATGATTTGACTTTTGGTTTTCCTTGGTTCTACATTGAGCTACTCTTTTTACTAATGATAAAATAATTTGGTACATAAACAGGCAATGTTATTGATACTGGAATAGGTGTATTTGGGGGGTTCTTTTCCTTTTGCAATTTGAGACCTCAGTACCATTTCATATCTTAAAAAATATTAAATTTTCTTTGTTTCTTTATTTGATAGTCAGTTTCTTAAGAGTGCTCCACAGTTCACCTGTAATTTAATATAGTGCACACTGCCGGTGATGGGATTTTTTTTCAAGTAACGTTAAGTTTAATATAATAGCACTGACTATTGTCAAAGAAAATCCAGTAGCTAAAACTTAAACACATACATACATCTGTATTCCTATAATTAACTACTGAGATGGTGGTTTTATGAAATGCAAGTGTGCATTTTGGGAAAGCCAAAACTCAAACTCTGCTGGTCTTAAATTGGAGGTGGGGATTCTACTTAAGTAAATAAACACTGACAAGTGGAATCTTGTCTTTTTGAGGCTTTCTTTGTAAGTATCCTGGATTATTCTTGAATTCAGTTTTAATGACCTTTAATGAAAGACTCAGATAAAATCTATTGCTAAAATACCAAATACAAATTGTAATTTGAAGCCCCTTATGACTGAATAACATTTCTTTTAAAATAATGATATATTAAAATAATTAGAAAAGATTAATCAAAATGAACAAATTACAGTACATTTTTTTTTTTTTTTTTTTTACTTCTGACATTGACTAATGAGGGCATGGAAACACAGTTTGCCCTCTCTTCTTTTGCCCTAGATATAAGGGAACTTGTTAAATCAAAGCCTAAGAATATTTTTTTTCCCCCTGAAATGAGTACAATTGACTTGCATCCTATTTTGGCATTTACGTAAGTACTCTGCTTTTTAAAAATGCTGAGCAACCAGAAGCTCTAGTTGGAAATCCACACCTTCTTTTGGGCATCTATATAGAGCCATAGAAGCCTAACTTTAGGTACCCAGTTTTAAAAACTTAGCTACAGTTTATGGAACTACAGAGCAGATAGAAGAATGCTTTCCTTTCTCAAGATACATCAGTTTTGTAGCTCCTCCTCGACTTCTTCACAGACAACTTGTGGTTGTTGTTTTGGCCTTATTTAGATCAACAGGATGATCAAGGAAGAACAGAGGAAAGACTGGCACACATTGCTGATCATCT
Organism: Podocnemis expansa; assembly: GCA_007922195.1. NCBI lineage: Eukaryota > Metazoa > Chordata > Testudines > Podocnemididae > Podocnemis > Podocnemis expansa. The sequence goes on along the minus strand of ML681966.1, from coordinate 55,657,178 downwards.
TGGATTCAGCTGGACAGGTAAACTACACGTGATTTCTTTCAGATGACGTATTCAGAATTAGGTTTTTCTTTCATTTCCATGCTTTTGCCAAATGTCTTCTTGATTGATGAGAGACAGCTTTTAGAAATATTTCAGTAGCTTACAGAAACTAGTCTTCTCAGGATATTGATGAAATTATAGCCTACAAGTAAAGAAAAGGAAGAGTATGAGTCAGATTCTAGACTCCGTGGCCTTTCACACGGGAAATTTCCCAGCATAAGAATGACACAGAACCAACAAAAGTAACACACAACTCCTCCTGGGGCATTGCTGGCACCAGGCTTATGGGGCTTGAGCCCTGAGTCTTGGCATCAGAGCCCTGGGTCTGCTGTGGGGGCGGCTGCAGTGGTGGTGTGCTTAAAGAGTGCAAGCCCTGGCACCTGGGCCCAGATCTCTTCCTGAGCCAGAGCGCTCCTGACTCCTCCACTATTTAGTAATCATGTCTAGGTACATGGGCAGAGCATCCTGTGCTCTGGCAATTCTAGGCTGCAGATCAGCTGGGTAATGCTGCCATACAGAAAAGCAGCATCTTTTCTTCCCTCGGAATTGGTGGCAGAGTTTGGAGGATGAAAGCAATGGTATTTGCAGCAGTCATTTTATCTGTGGAAACCCATGCAACAGTGAGACAGATACATTGTTAGTGGAGAGGCCAAGCAGGTACCAAGTGAAATTAGTAATTTTACTACTGGAAATCAGCTGACAACAAGAGGATCTCAAAAAGAATGAACTCTGCAGAGTTCTCTGCCATGTGTTTAGTTTCACATAGTCCTACAAAAACTTTAAACTCAGCTTGCCTTGATATCTACATTCACAGTGAGTTTTGTGCCTTTTCTCCCTCAGTCATCCTCCCTGGCCCTATGCCATGCTACCCTACTCTTCTTTCCTCATTTTTCTAACAGTTTTCCCATGAATTTAGGGAATAGAATCCTCAGGTACTTCCACAGGGCAGGCAAACTCACCGTGCTCCCTGATGGCAGAATTCCAAAGAAGCCACTTTTTGCTGTGAGCCCTTTGAGCAATACAAGTTCTCTGAAAATAAGCTTCAAAAATAATAATTGAAAGGAAATTAAATACTGGAAAAAAAATTAATAGCCATTGTATTAACAAAGTGAGCTCCATATTCTGTACTGGTTGTTTCACAGTTATCCTTACCATATTACAAAACTTCAGTGATGCTTTTGATTAAACAAATATCCCTTGTCCCTCTGCTCTAAATTTTTAGGGATGTCAGGGACCTAACTCTAATTCCATACATCCCAGTGTAACTCCCAGTAAAGTCAGTAAGAACTGAACTTGTTCTTATAACATTGCTATCGATGGCATTACCAATCATTGCAACAGCCAGAGACAGTGATATCATCCACAGAAACACTTACCAATTATTTTTCCCAAGCTTTTGTTCAAAGGTTAGTGGATGACACGAAAGCAAGTCAGCACTAGAAACTTTGGTTGATGGAGTTACATTGGTGTACAGCTGCCTAAGTTACTGTATCAGTCATGTACATGCAAACGTCGTTTATGTCAGTGCCCCATGTACTTACCAGGAACACTTGCATTGATACAAAGTGTGGCACGCCATCAGCAGCTATCTCAGTGTTGCCATTGACTGCCATATGGCCTTATGCCTTTTAGGAACTTTTTTCTGGGGGTTGTGGGGTAGATGTGACTCACCAAAGGATCTCTGGGAGCTGAGTCAAATTCCCAGCATGTAACTTTCTTCATCCCATAATGCCATCCATATCCCATAATGATCATGCTTCTTTTTTTTTTAATCCCACAAACCCACTTGGCACTTTTCAGCATCCACCTATTTCTGGTGGGAACATGGAACCTGCAAACCCCTACGCTACCCTCATGGACGTTACAAATACAGAAAGCTTGAGTCTCATGTATTTGAGCCCCACAGGAAGTACAACAATGGAGGGTGATTTGCTGTGTGACATAGCAAAAACAATTCAAAGTTGCTCTTGAGTTCATAGGTCAGCTGAACTCTTGTGGGTTCAAGAAGCAAATACTGACTGTTGGGATTGCACCATAATGAAGATTTGGGATGAAGAGCAAGGGCTGCAGTACTTTCAAAGGTGAAAAGCCACATTTGTGGGTATGTGTGCTGAGTTTGCCCCAGCCCTCCAGCACATGGATACCAGAATGAGAGCTGTGCTGCCAGAGGAGAAGTGAGTGGTGATCACACCCTGGAAGCTTATAATTCTGGATTCCTACTAGTCAGTGGGAAGTTATTGTGGAGTTGGACACTGCTCAGCGTGGGCCATTGTCATGCAAGCAAGTCAGATCATTAATTATCTCTTGCTGTGCAGAAGTGGGACTCTCAGAAATGCGCAAAAGATATTGCATGGATTTGAAGTAATGTTGCTCCCAAACAGCGATGTGGTGATAAATGACATACATATTCCTATTTTAGCGCTAGTCCCCTCTACCACAGAATACAACAAAAAGGACTACTTTTCTATGGTTGTAAAAACGTTGATGAATGAGCAGGGCTAATTCACTGATAAGAGTGTGGGATGGTCAGGAAAGGTGTATGAAGCTCATGTCTTTCAAGTACACAACTGTTCAGAATTCTGTAAGCAAGGACTTCCTTTCCCAACTGGCAGACTACTATTGGTGATAATGAAATGCCAACACCAATTCTAGGGTATCCAACCTACCTTTGCTCATCTGGCTCATGAAGTCCTACACTAGCCACCTCAAGAACACTAAAGCAAAATTAAACTACTGGCTCAGCAGGAGCAGAATGACTATTGAGTGTTCTTTCAGTAGGTTGAAGAGACCATTACTTAATTTATACCAGGGATTGGCACTTCAAGGCGTGGCAGTTCATAACCCCAGCACCTTTGGGCTTGCTGCATCAGTTATGAATGTAAAAATAATTGCGTGAGCTTGGGTATCTAATTGCTTGAGGCCTTGCACTTCTTTCATTACTAATGAAATGCTGGAAGGGACACTGATGGTGCTTAGTCACTAGAGTGGATCTCAGTGGTTATAACTGCCTGTTGTGTCAAGGGGGAAAAGCTACTGCCTGGATGGGGAGCAGCATGGAATGGCTTCTTGCTGACTTTCAACAGACAGACACAAAGGCTACTAAAAGAGTTCAGCATGGAATTGTGTGTTTGGAGGAGCACTTTAACAGTCAGCTACAGTTTCTGGACTGGACTGTTCTCTGGGCTTGGGTCCCTGGGTGCTGACAGAAACTGTATAATGCTTACTGTATGTTAATAAGTATGACTTTGTTTTCCTGAAGCTGGGGCTTATGAGGTGCTTACTGTACATTAACAAGAAAATGGTGTGTGCATTCTGTGATGTGTGTTGTGAATGAATAAAGATCATTTTGTTCTCCAAAACTAGAAATCTACTGAGTGGCAAAACCAGTGCAGAAAAACAGGGTGGAAAAACAGTATTTATATTTGCTGCCTGAGAAGACCCATTATGATCTTCCTCTCCTTTTCCTGGTGGCAATTCTGGGCCTTTCTCCTGTCCTCTCCTCATTTCTACATGCTGACTGACACGCTGGCTCTTTGTTCATAGGCCAGTGCACCACCTACTTGCAGGATCTCACTAATCATGTCCCCCCTTGTGTGTTTCCTTTTTCAAGTATTCTGCAGTCATAGAGGGGATACACCCCTCAAGGACAGAAGTTGCTGATAAAAATAAACAGGAAGGTGCATCATTGGATTTACAAACATAGTGAACAGGGAAAGATAAGTTTAAAAACTCCTTTCCATAAATACTTTTAATAAGACATGACTACGGACACTCCAGCTCTAGAGTACCTCTGCACATCATCACTCCCCAGCCCCAATCTTGGTGACTGTAGCCTGCTGGATAGTGGGGAGAATCTTTCAGTTGCATGAAACAACAAAATTTTGGTCACTCTTGTATGACTCAGTACCATTTAGGAGCTTGCATAAATACATGCAACTTCATAGTGTAAACCAGGTCCAAGGGTTTGTACATTCCTTGCCCTTCTGCTGCACAGGGAGGAAAAAGGTCACTTTGTAACCCAGTCTGGTATTGTAAGCGGAAGTCACCACCTTGCCTTTAATTTGCTCTCTTTTCTCATGACAGAGTTCATTTTAGTCATACAGAGAAGTGACAAATCTTAATCCCGAGGGGTTAGAATATTCAAATGATCACAGAAGAGTAGAATGCCTGCCTGAAACCAGGATGTACACACAGGTGGTGGCAAGGGTGGTTCTGTCCTGCTTTACATTGGAGTACAAATAAATTACTCTCTTAGAAAAAGGCCTGCATAACTCAGAGATCTAAGCCTAATTCATAGCTACAGTGTGTGCTATATTTGTGGTTCAATAATATTTACTCCAGCTGTTTATGTTTTGTTTCAAAATTCCAAAAGAACATGTATTTACAAAATGGATTTACTCAGAGCTAAATTATGCAGTCTAGGGGATTTGACTCATCACTTCATGGGATCCCCTCTGGCTCCTCTTGTATCTCCTCATCCTGAGGCACTGACACTCCAAGTAGTAGTGGCAGGGCACCCCCACTAAGAGAAGCAGGGACAGTGGCATGGGCCCAAATTTTCCATCTAGGATTGACAGCAGAGGTTCCCCAGAGCTTACTCCAGCTGCTGGGTCATATCAGACTGTGTGAATTGGCTCCAATCTATGCACATTTTTTCCTGCTACCCACTGTCCTACCTTAGAGTGGTATTGACAGGAGTTTCCCACTAATTCTGGGTGTAGGTAATGTCTCATTGTGAAGAATGCAGCAATTCCCTCTCTCAAAAATATTTGAGGCTATCTGTCAACAGAGGCAGACACAACTACACTGATTACTCTGTCCATGTTCAAATGTTCATGGTCTTCCAAACCATAAGTCTTAAAAACATCTTATTTTAAGTATGAATGCCAAGATTTTGACCATCACGTGACCATACAGCCCTCTAGCAATTGCACCTTAAGTCTACCTGGGCACAGTGCCTACAAAATGTGCCATTATTTAAAATTAACTAGTTCTTCAATTATGGTGTATTCAAAAAGCTTCAGATGCTAACTGAAAATTGGAAGTGATGGATTCAGTATTTGGAGCTCTGTAGATAAAAAATGACTCATCCTAATGTTTGTAGGTATGAAACATGGCACACAAAATGAAGGGAAGTTAGGTGTCAGGAAGATGATCTCTCTTACTTCAGTTGCTGGCCTTAAAATGGGCCCAAGTCAATAACAAATTTTAAAGCCTTTACGAAAAATGTATTGTTATTCACAGAATTAGCAAGAGAACTGGATTTCACCGAAGAACAAATTCACCAGATCCGAATTGAAAATCCAAATTCACTACAGGACCAGAGCCATGCACTTCTGAAATACTGGCTTGAAAGGGATGGGAAACATGCCACAGGTACATTTTCAGTTATTGCACAAACTGTATTTTCCCAGATCATCCATGTGCTCATCCACACTCTCACAAAAATAATAAAGTTTAGAAGAGTATGAAGTGACTGACCAAAAAATGTGTTTTTGTGCTGTTCCTCATCATGCAGATGCTATTGCATAAGATTTTATGCTAAAGTAAGGTATGTATTGCTATTTACCTGGAACCTAAAAGCATGATGTCTCACAAAAGGCAAATTTGAGGCATGAGTTGTTGTTCTTTGTAAGTATCCAGGTGCAGATTTGCAAAGGTATTTATGCACCTAACTGCCAATGATTTCAGTGGGAGTTAGTCACCTAAATACCTGTGAGGGTCTAGGCCTAAAGTTGTATATTAATCAGCCAAGCAGAAAAATAGGCGTTAACTAAGAAAGTTTTCTAACTGAGAAAGTTTTCTGAAACAAGTCTTAATAATTTTTGCATACAACATTCCCAATATAGCAGGTTGTTTTGTCTTTCCTTTCATATAACATCATGATTTTTTTCATTCTGTCCCTTGTGTGAGGGATCCCTGTCTTGAGTAGCCCAACTGAAAATGCCAAAGTCAGGGTAGGCTGCAAAAGGAGAGATTTCCCAAACTGGTGGCCAACACTGCAGTTGGATTCACCACTGTTTAGTTACGAATGGTACTTCTGATTTCCCACACTGGTTATCAAGAAGCTAAAACAAAAAAAAAAATTACACTGCCCCCTTTACTGCATTTCAGTCTCTGGCTCCCAGTCAGCAGCTAGATCCAGTAAGGGATATTTAAAACTCTCTTCCCTTTACCAAAATGTTCTCCTGATCCCAAAAGGTCTGCCGCATTACCAGATCAATATAAGCTTGGATATTACCCAAAACCATGCTGCCCTCTAGTCCTTCAGTAAATAAAACTAAGGATTTATTGAAGATTTATTTATATAAAATGTGTTACAGAGGAAAGAAACAAATGAGAAGAGAAATGTTAAATGGTCAAAGCATCAGATACATACAACTGCCATTTAAGTACATATGTATCAGATTCTCAGCAGAATTGTGGAGTTCGAAGACTTGTTCACTTACTGTGGTGTGCATCCACAGGGGTTAAAGTATAATTTGGGGCTCTCACGCTGGTGATGAGCCCCTCGTGCTGGTGCAGGCCCCCTTCACCCACCCCAGCTACTCAGGGGTTAAAGTATAATTTGGGACACCCTGGAACCCTACTAAATTTCCAGGCCCCCCCTACGCAGGTCTAGGCCCCGTCCTGCAGGTCCAGGCCCACCCCTCACACAGTTGTGGGCCCACAAACACCTGCCCTCACTCCAGCTACTGCCCCCCAGCTCAGGTAGGCATATGCGACCGCTTCTGAGTACCACATTTGGTTATCGCTCCACTCTACCCACCTCCCAACTACACACACACACTAGGTACGCACCCACTCCCACCTACCCATCCACTCCCACCCACCTGCACACCCACCCTTTTACACACACACACACACACACACACACACACACACACACACACACACACCCAGCTATACATCCACTCCCACACACCCCCAGCTACACACCACCCTGCTACACACACACACCCCCAGCTATACACACACATGTACATTCACACCCTGCCACATACAACCCCCAGCAGCTCTACCCCCCCCATCTCAGAGGCCAGTGCCCCCCTTCCTTCAAAGCCCTTCCCCCAGCCCCATCGCAGGGCTCCTCCGGGCCCAGATGAGGCCTTACCTTGGCTGTTTGCACGCTGGCTGACCAGAGACATTTTGGCTGGGGGCTGGGAGCTGCTTCCCAGCCACAAGCTGCTCCCACCACGCAGGGGGGAGAACTACAAACTGCCAGCCTGCCACAGCTCACCGCTGTCTGGGCTTAAGGTGGGGAACAGGGTTTAAGGTGGAATGCACCGGAACTCTGCATTCTGGTTGCTGTATCAATTTTTAGGGGCCCCTGGAACCCTGTGATCTGGCACGTTCCTCTATTTTTAGGGGGGCCTGGAATGCTGCTCACCTAAAAATAGGGGCACCTGGAACTGTGTTCTTGTGCATTTCACCTTACTTTAACCCCAGTGGATCCAGTACCTGGATGAGCCTCAGTCTTTTGTTTTGCAGTTGTAGATGAGTTATCCAGAGACAGGAAACAGGAATGAAGACAAGATGGTAGTGGTGCAGCTGTTTTTTATACTTTTTGGGACTGCTATGTGGCTTGTTTCAAACACAAGCTCATAGCACCTATGGGTAGGAAAAGGACTTCCAGTCCCTCAGACCAAAGGCATGTCTTTACATGTCCTGATGATGCTTAGAGCTGTCCTGGCTCTTCTTCCTGGGCTTCTGTAAAGATAATAGCCTTCAAAGAGTCATAGAATCACAGGGTTGGAATGGACCTCATAGGTCATCTAGCCCAACCCCCTGCCAGAGGCAAGACCACTCCCACTAAACCATCCCAGTCATGGTTTTGTCCAGCCGGGCCTTTAACACCTCCAAAGATGGAGATTCCACCACCTCCCTTGGCAGCTCATTCCAAGGCTTCACCACTCTCCTAGTAAAAAAGTTTTTTCTAATATCCAGCCTCGACCTCCCTAACCGCAGCTTGAGACCATTGGTCCTCGTTCTGTCCTCTGTTATTACCGAGAACAGTTGAGCTCCATCTTCCTTAGAGCATCCCTTCAAGTAGTTGAAGGTTGCTATCAAATCCCCCCTCAATCTTCTCTTCTGCAGACTAAATAAGCCTAATGCTTTCAGTCTTTCCTTATAGGGCTTGTGCTCCAGCCCCTTGATCATTTTGGTTGCCCTCCTCTGAACTGTCTCTAGCATATCCCTGTCCTTTTTGTAGTGGGGAGCCCAAAACTGAACACAATATTCTAGATGTGGCCTTACCAGTGCAGAATAGAGGGGAATGATCACATCCCTTGATCTGCTGGTAATACTTCTTTTGATGCAGCCCAGTATGCCATTGGCCTTTTTGGCAGCAAGAGCACACTGCTGACTCATATCTAGCTTCCCATCCACCATGACCCCCAGGTCTTTTTCTACACTGCTGCTACTTAGCTGAGTGTTTCCCAGCCTGTAGCGGTCCATGGGGTTTTTTCGTCCCACATGCAGGATTTTACACTTGTCCTTATTGAAGCTCATAAGATTTCTATTGGCCCACTGTTCCAATTTATCTAGGTCTCCCTGAATCCTGTCCTTGCCCTCTAACTTGTCTACCGGTCCCCCCAGCTTGGTGTCATCCGCAAACTTACTGAGGATGCAGTCTATTCCATCATCCAGATCATTGATGAAAATGTTGAACAGAACCGGCCCCAGGACCGACCCCTGGGGCACACCACTCGTGACTGGCTGCCAGCTAGACATGGAACCATTGATTCCTACACGCTGAAACCGTTGATCTAGCCAATTTTCTATCCACCTTATAGTCCACCTATCCAACCCATACTTCCTTAATTTGCCAATGAGAATGCTGTGGGAAACTGTATCAAAAGCCTTGCTAAAATCAAGGTATATGACATCAACGGTTCTTCCTGCATCCAGAAAACCAGTCATCTGATCATAGAAGGAGATGAGGTTGGTCAGGCATGATTTACCCTTGGTAAAGCCATGCTGATTCTTCCTGATCACTTTATTTTCCTCTAAGTGTTTGAGGATGGATTCTTTGAGAATCTGTTCCATAATTTTTCCAGGGATTGAGGTGAGGCTGACTGGTCTATAATTCCCCGGATCCTCGTTTTTCCCTTTCTTGAAAATAGGCACTACATTTGCTTTTTTGCAATCCTCTGGCACCTCCCCCGTTCTCCATGAGTTTTGAAAGATAACGGCCAGCGGTGCTGCTATCTCATCGGCCAATTCCCTTAGCACTCTTGGGTGCAGTTCGTCTGGCCCCATGGACTTGTGCACATCCAGCTTCTTTAAGCAGTCCCTAACCTGACCTTCTGTCACCAAGGGCCTGTCGTCTTCTCTCCCATCTGCCACACCCATGGTAGTGGGCTGGGAGCTGACCCTGCTCATGAAAACTGAAGCAAAAAATGCATTGAGCACTTCAGCTTTTTCCTCATCCTCTGTCTCAAGAATGCCTGCCCTATTCAGCAAGGGGCCTACACCATCCCTGATCCTCTTCTTGTTATTAACATACTTGTAGAACCCCTTCTTGTTATCCTTTACATCCCTCGCTAGCCACAATTCCATTTGTCCTTTGGCCTTTCTGATTTTATCCCTGCAGTCCCTAGCAATATCTTTATATGCCTCCTTGGTCATCTGACCAAGCTTCCATTTCCTGTAAGCTTCCTTTTTATGTTTACGCTCAGAGCAGAGTTCTCTGCTAAGCCATTCTGGCTGCCTCACATGTTTGTTCTTTCTCCTAATTGGAATGGCAACTTCCTGTGCCCTTAGCAGGGTTTCTTTAAAATATAACCAACTCTCTTGGACTCCTTTCCCTTTCAGATTAGCTTCCCAAGGGATCCTGCCCATCAGTTCCCTGAGGGAGCCAAAATCTGCTTTTTTGAAGTCCAGGGTTTTTGTTTTGCTTCTTTCCTTCCTTCCTTTAATCAGGATCCTGAACTCAACCATGTCATGGTCACTACTGCCTAGCTTGCCATTTACCTCTATGTCCCTGATCAATTCTTCCCTGTTTGTGAGCGGCAGGTCGAGCGGTGCAAGGTCCCTAGTTGGTTCCTCTAGCATTTGTACTAGAAAGTTGTCCCCAACACTCTCTAAAAATTTCCTGGATTGCCCATGCACTGCTGTATTGGCCTCCCAGCAGATGTCAGGGTAATTGAAGTCCCCCATGAGCACCAGGGCCTGTGATCTAGAAGCTTCTGCTAGTTGTCCATAGAACACCTCATCCACCTCCGGCTTCTGGTCTGGTGGTCTATAGCAGACACCCACCACAACATCCCCCTTGTTGCTTTCCCCTCTCAATGTAACCCACAGACTTTCTACTGGCAGGCTTCCACTTCCATAATGGAGCTCTGAGCAGTCATAGAGCTCTTTTACATATAACGCTACTCCTCCCCCTCTTCTTCCTTGTCTGTCTTTCCTGAAGTTTATACCCATCCATGGCAGAGCTCCAGTCATGCAGACTATCCCACCATGTCTCCGTTATTCCTATAATATCATAGTTCCTTGTCTGCGCTAGTATTACCAATTCTTCTTGCTTATTTCCCAGGCTCCTCGCATTAGTGTACAGGCACCTAAAATACCCGGCCGATTGCCCTACTTTGTCATGTTGATTTCCAATTCTATTACATAAACCTCCTTGCATTTTTTCTTGGAGTTCTCCTCCCCCACTCTCCTCACATATTGGGGCTTCAGTAGAGCACTTAAGACATTTATTTGATCCCCCCCCATGTTCCAACTACCTTCTCTTTTATTGCTGTTGATACAGTCCCAGCCCCCCCGAAGTTCCATCCCTTCCCCCAGATCACCCACATTGTTACTTACCTGTGGGCTTTGGTCTCCTTCCCCCGTTGAACCTAGTTTAAAGCCCTCCTCACTAGGTCAGCCAGTCTGTGTCCAAATATGCTCTTCCCCTTCCTGGACAGGTGAAGGCCATCTCTGCGTATCAATCCTCTGTCCTGAAACAGGACTCCATGGTCAAGGAAGCCAAATCCCTCCTGACCACACCATCTTTGCAGCCAGGCATTCACCTCTAGGATGCATCTGTCTCTCCTGAGGCCTCTAGCCTTGACTGGAAGGATCGAGGAGAACACCACCTGTGCTCCAAACTCCTTCACCCTCACTCCCAGAGCCCTGAAGTCACCTTTGATCTGCTGAGGATCACCTATCATTGGTACCCACATGGATAAGAAGCATGGGGTAGTAGTCTGAGGGGCGGATGATTTTAGACAATCCCTCCGTTACATCTCGGATACGGGCACCTGGCAGGCAGCATACCTCTCTAGAGGCCTTGTCAGGGTGACAGATGGGTGCCTCCGTTCCTCTCAGGAGTGAGTCCCCAATCATCACAACCCTACGCTTCCTCTTAGGTGAGGTGGCTGTGATCTGCCCAGCCTTTGGGGTGGATGGCATCTCCTCTACCTCCTTTAGCGTGTCCAGCACCGCATATCGGTTCCTCACCACAATGGATGGTGGGATGTGAGCAGGCGTGGAGCACTGCCTACTGCCAGAGGTGACCAGCTGCCAGTGTCCTTCCTCTGCCATAGGCATCCCATCCATTTCCAGAGCTGTGGCAGTAGCCCTTGGCACTGGGATAGGGACCTCCTCCTTGCAGGTCTCATCGTGGACACTGTCAGGCAACTTTTCCAGGGCATAGATACCCCTGAGTCATGACACCTCCTCCTGTAACTCTCCTGTTTCCGAAGAGATGCCACCAGAAGGCACCTATCACATAGGCTCATCTCCCTAGCCTGATCATCAGTGGCAGGAAAATGAAGGCCACAGTCCCTGCAATTCCACACCAGGACCTGGGTGGAGATATCCATGGTCAGACAGTCTGTCTGGCTACAAACAGAGGCAGAGGAAACAGCAGGGGCACTGGCACCAGCAGTACGGCTCCTCTTCACCATCTTGGCCTCACCAAACTCCTTCTTGAACTCCCCTGTTTGCAGTCCCCTGTTCGCAAGCTCCCTCTGGTCACTCAAGCAGTGGCTTTTAAAGCCTTCTCTGCCTAGGTCAGCCCTTGCCCCTTGTTAGTCACACAGGGGCAGGCCAATCACAAGGCTGCTAGAAGCTGCTAGAAGCTGCTGATTAAAGGTGATCAGGGAACAATGGTGCAAACAGCCCCCACCCAATCACACAAGGACAGTCCCACAACTAACAGCAAGCACCTGTAGGGAAAAAGACACAAGCAACTCACCTGTAGGGAAAAAGACACAGCACTCACTTACCTTGGATGCACCTGGCACCAACTCCTTCCCTCGCAAACTCCCCTATTTGCAGTCCCCTGTTTGCAAGCTCATCAAAGCTGACACCAATCTGCCTAGAGAGTGTAAACCATTAGTACCTCTCAGGTATTTTACACCTATCTATAACTTTCACTACCAAGATGGTACATGTGCATAAACAAAATCATCTTATTTAACAAATTATAACCTTTCTATTTGTACCAGACATGGTCTGTCTCATCTGAATTACTGTAATTTTTGAATATTGATATCAAAATTATAAGTGGTCACGCCCATCCAGACGTCACACCTTGGTTCTTTTCACGTATGAGTATCTCTATTTTACGTATGACGCTGATGCTTGAATATCTTGTGTATTTCTGTGATTCAAGGAATCAGTGGCCCAGGAGCATATATGCGAGACAGAACTGTCAACTCAGCTAAATGGTGTTTTTTTTTCTAACATCACAGATAAAAGTCTTACCCAGTGTCTAACAAAAATCAATCGAATGGACATTGTTCATATAATGGAGACCAGCCACTTGGAGTTTTCACGGGACCATGGAGCGCGTACATATGCAGAAATCGAACAAACAATAGGACTGGATCACAGTGAAGGTAGATGCTTCCTGATGTTAACCCTTCCCCATTTCCAGCAAGTCACACACTTATAAAGTATTCTCATTTGTCCATTCTTTCTCAGATGTGTGGCTAGGACACTCAGCTAACTGCCATTGTGCTTGTTCAGCAGTGGTATCTAACTTTAAAATCAAGAGTTTAATATGGAAGAATGTAGGTGAAATATATTTTATCAAACACCTATCATAACCTGTTCTTATAATACAAGCAAATGAACATTTGGAGAAAGTATTGTACACTGTGAGCCAATCTTTCCACAGTTATGCAAGTGAATTCATGGAAATCAATGAAGTTGATTTAAATGAGAGAAAAGTTTATCCCACATTAAAAAAAAAAACCCACACATTTTTAGATAGAATGTCAAAACTACATTTGTTCCATAGCTTGGAAAGCCTCTTAATGCAAGACTCCATAGTGTAACCTGCATTTGTTGCTGTGATTCTGTTGGATTTCAGATGCTTAAAGAGTGATATTCACTGGATGAAAAGACTTTAAGAAACACCAAAATGTTACAGAAAGTGGTATTCTCTCATCATTCTTTGGATAACGTGAATTTAAGGTTCCCATAATAAAGATCCAATTCCACTTTTCATTAGAGTAAGACAGTTAACTACAATTCCTTGATCAAATTCCAAATCAGATAATTACATTCTTCTCACCTAAATTCCTCCTTCAGTTTCAGTTGGTTAGAGTTATCTTCAGTCTTCAAAAGATTGTTACTGAACACTGTAGAACTTTATGGGTGAAGCAATAATCTACATATCCCTAATTTACTTCAAAGAGCTGTAGTGGACTCTAAATTCATATTTCTGAAGTGCTTTCGGCTCCTTCAATGGCTGCTATTTTAGATAGAGAACTCATTTATTTTCCAGGCAGCTGTAAAACCAACTGCTTGGCAATCCAATTGATACATTTGACATTTCACTAACTACTTTAATCAGTTTTTTATCTTCCACTCAAACTGTGTACTTATAAACCATCCATAGCCTGTGATCTCAATGTATCATTGAGACTGAGAAAATGTGTTTCTTCTGGCAACTGAAACTGCAGCAAGATCACCCTGCTTCCTAGGGAGCATTCTCATGATGTTTCCCCCCCCCCCTTCCCCCTTATTCCTAGGATTTTCTGAACTCCAGGAAGAACTTTATAGTCCAAGACACAAGAAGGAAGAGGAGCATTATAAAGACAGAGAGCCATCTGATCATCCTCCCATTGTCTCTGAGGAAGACATTTCTGTCAGTTACTCTTCCTTTCAGGAGGGCACTCCCAGGACTGAAACAGACATATCAGTTGCAGAGCTCCTACGACAAGCACATCAAGAGCAAATTCAAGCTGAGTTCTCAGGGAAACCACAGGATATGGCAGAAGATTCATCAGCTGCACAACAAGAATACATGTAAGAATAAAAAGATGGCTGGTCCAAATCTGTAAACTATAGCATGTTGAACAGAAGTGTGCTTTTATTTAAGGATATCCTACCATCTCATATTTGAGGACTTAAATAAATTTCTCATTATTTAAGATCAGAATGAAACTTACTGGGGGAGAGGGGGAGGAGGAGTCTTTCCATATCTGCCTACTATGGTGCTCTTACACAAGAGAGGAAACACAGCAAGGTCAGGAGAGGGGAAACAGTGAAAGACTGGCTTATTATCAGCAATAGGAGTAATTATATCTCTGTAATTACAAAAGAAAAGAAGATATAAACATGAATTGATGGAATTATTTTGGAAGTTTCTTTTGTTAATTGGGGTGCCATCATTTTTTAAAGGACAACTTTGCAATACAATATATATGTCATATTTTATCAGGCATGGCCAAACTGCAGCTTGTGAGCTACATGTAGCTCTTGAATGAAAAAGCGTGGCTCACAGAAGAGTGTCAGCAAATCAATTTAGTCAGTAAAAGTACATGGCTATATGCATCAGTGTGGCTCTTGAAAGTTTAATAATCAACTTGTGTGGCTCTTGAGTTCCGTAAGTTCGGCCTCCCCTGTTTTAGATGCTAAAACTAAGAATAATAATTCCCATAATAAAATCATCAATGGCACACAGGTTGCATTGGTTACTGGCACACTATACTCTTGTGTAATTGGTTTGTTTTTACTTTCAGACAAAAATTTTAATTAGGAACACTAACTGCTCTTTCCATATAATCTTTATTTGCTAATCTCAGAACATATAAATAACAAGAACTGCATGTGAAAGATGTACTTCAAATAGTCAAAAGAAAAAAATGATTATTACATAAAGTAACAAAATACACTGTTGCCCAAAGAGACCATACAGCACAGTTTAGAAGGTTGAGTGTGTGTAAAGGTAGCTTTGACATGTCTTTACACAGCTCTGATCTTGGGTTGGCTTTTGGCTGGCAGGGCTGCTGTAATTTATGCTGAGGACAAAACAAACAGATTTCCTTAGAGATAGCATATGGGACTGCAAACATCCACAGCAGAGAAAATGCTGAACGACAAATACTTGAGTATACAAAATGTCAATAAGGCCGCATTTCTGTACTTACTGAATATGAAGTATAGATTTGTTGAAGTTATTTTGGTACTACTTATTACGATCTTAAATGTTTCAAATATTTTGTTCCATTCTGGTTGGCATATTTTGGAGAGGCTATTGTT
This sequence comes from Podocnemis expansa, assembly GCA_007922195.1. NCBI lineage: Eukaryota > Metazoa > Chordata > Testudines > Podocnemididae > Podocnemis > Podocnemis expansa. The sequence continues at coordinate 55,641,650 of ML681966.1, read as the reverse complement.
GAGGGTAAACAGATGTACTGGAGGCCAGGGGGAATGATTCCAGCCTTTCATGTAGAACATGAATTTGGAAGAAAGATTGTCCATACTTAATTTAACTTGCTCTTAAAAAAAAAAAAAAAAGACACTAGGTGGAGTGAGAGGGCAGGTGGGGAATCATATAGTGGTACATATGGTGATGAAAGGAAAACATGACTAAATTAACAACAGTATTTCATTTATATTAATACTGTGTAACCTTTACCCATACTGGTATATGTTTATTCATATTAATAGTCCAACTCACTTCTCTCAGACTGTTCAGGTAAGTAACTACTCATCATTGTGGGGAGGGAAATTACAATCGGGGGCTTGATTTATAATTTGTAATAATCTTATTTTCCCTAATCCAGAAAGGATTAATTTTAAGGAGAAATGTCATAAATTAAAGTTAGCCATGGGTGTTGACTACAGAACATCTCAGGAATCTTAGAAGCAAAGGACTGGACTCTGCTCTCATATCTTCTCATCTGTGCAGCTCCGCTGACACTGATGGAGTTGCTCTTGATTTATATAAATTCAGATGAGGAGTGTCAACCCCAGACTAATGCTGTAGAAGATGTAGCTCCTGATTCTGCTCTCCCAACTATATAAATCAGGAGTGACTCCATAGATGTGAGTGGAGTAAAGTTGTAGGAAATGGGAAAAGACTCAGATTTGAGCTATTTTGATAACGTTTCATGATAAATCTTCACTAGATGATAAAAAGACTTTGAAATGACCATCATCCCCAGGTAAATAAGAGTACAATTTATATATATATATAAAAAAATCCTCTCTCATCCCCTATGGGTGGTATGTGTCATCCTCAACCTCGGGTCCTCTACCAGAGGCCTGGGAGTTTGAGGGTTCTGCGCAGTATCTTAGCTGTTCCTAGCACTGCACTCTTCTGGACAGAGAGCTCTGATGTTGTTCCTGGGATCTGTTGGAGCCACTCTCCCAGCTTAGGAGTCACAGCCCCGAGTGCTCCTACCACCACCAGGACCACTTTGGCCTTTACTTTCCACATCCGTTCTAGTTCCTCTTTCAGGCCCTGGTACTTCTCCAGCTTCTCATACTCCTTCTTCTTGATGTTGCTGTCACTTGGCACTGCTACATCTATCACCACCGCTGTCTTCTGGTCCTTGTCTATTACCATGATGTCTGGTTGATTGGCCAGTACCTGCCTGTCCGTCTGGATCTGGAAGTCCCACAGGATCTTAGCCCTGTTATTCTCCACGACCTTCTGTGGGATCTCCCATCTGGTCTTGGGAGGGTCTAGCCCATACACTGTGCAGATGTTCCTGTACACAATGCCAGCTACTTGGTTATGTCGTTCAGTGTATGCTGTTCCTGCCTGCATCTTACATCCTGCCACTATGTGTTGGACTGTCTCTGAGGCCTCTCTGCACAGTCTGCACCTTGGGTCCTGTCTACTGTGGTAGACCCCTGCTTCAATGGATCTGGTGCTCAGTGCCTGTTCTTGTGCTGCTATGATCAGTGCCTCAGTGCTGTCTTTTAGTCCAGCTTTTTCCAGCCACTGGTAGGATTTCCCAATGTCAGCCACCTCAGCTATCTGCCGATGGTACATTCCATGCAGGGTCTTGTCTTGCCATGGCACTTCTTCTGCTTGATCTTCCTCCCATGTCTGCTGCTGCCTCAGGCATTCTCTCAGCAGCTCATCTTTGGGTGCCATCTTACTGATGTACTCCTGGATGCTCTGGGTTTCATCCAGGACAGTGGCTTTGACACTGACCAAACCCCGCCCGCCTTCTTTCCGGCTGGCGTACAGTCTCTGGGTGTTGGACTTGGGGTGGAAACCTCCGTACATTGTGAGGAGCTTTAGTGTCCTGTTGACTTTGTATAGTGCCAGACATTCACAGATCCATGTGTGCGGCATTGAGTCGTAGGCTTTCCTGTAGTCAATCCAGGCTGTGCAGAGATTGGTCTGTCTAGACCTTGAGTCTTGGGCGACTGCTCTGTCTATGAGCAGCTGGTGTTTTGAGCCTCTGGTGTTGTTCCCAATACCCTTCTGAGCTGTGCTCATGTACTGGCCCATGTGGTCCTGTAGCTTGGCGGCTATGATGCCTGATAGGACTTTCCATGTTGTGGGGAGGCAGGTTATTGGCCGGTAGTTGGATGGTGCTGTTCCCTTGTGGGGGTCTTTCATGATCAGCACTGTCCTTCCTTGTGTTAGCCAGTCTGGGTGGGAGCCTGCTGCTAGCAGCTGGTTCATCTGTGCTGCTAGGCGTTCATGCACTGCTGTTAGTTTCTTTAGCCAGTAGGTGTGGATCATGTCCGGGCCAGGTGCTGTCCAGCTCTTCATGTTCTTGACCCGCTGTTGGATGTCGGCTACTGTGATGGTGACTGGTTCCTGTTCTGGGAGATTGCTGTGGTCTGTTCTCAGGTCCTGCAGCCACTTTGCACTGGTGTTATGAGTCTTCTCTTTCTCCCATATGTTCTTCCAGTACTGTTCAGTTTCTGCTGTTGGTGGCTCTGCTGTTATTGTGTTGTTGCACTGCAGTTGGGAGTACACCTTGGATGGTTCTTTGGAGAACAGGGCATTTGTCTTTTTGGCCTCTGCTTCTCTAGTGTATCTCCTTAGCCTGGTGGCCAGTGCTGTGAGCCTTTGCTTAGCAGTCTCTAGGGCTTCAGATGGAGACAGGCCCTTGTATTTTCTCAGTAGCCGAGTCTTATCCTTAATCTCTACACCCTTCTGTAGTTCCACCAGCCGGCTAACTTCTCTCCGGGTTGCCTTGATCTTATCCTCCAACCTCATTTTCCAGGGGGGGTATGTACTGCTGTTCTTTTTGATTGTGTAGCCAAGCATCTCCAGGATTACAGAGGCTGTAGCGTATACCAGTTCATTGGTTTCAGTGATGGTGGTAGTAGGTATTGTCATTAGGGCTCTATTGGCATCTTCTAGCATACTATCTGATGGTACTTCTCCAGCGAGCCTTGGTAATCGGTCTCGAGGGTTGACTGTAGCTAGTTTATCCGTGATCTTATGCCTCCTATCAGCTGCTGTGTTCTGTAATGGAGGGGGTGGCAGTGAAGTTCCAGCTTCAGGTGGTGGCTGCACATCTAGTTGTTCTTCTGGAGCTTCTTCTTGAGTCTGGGAGGTAATGTGGAGTTGGTCTATCTCCAGTTGTGAGAGCAGCTGCCTCTTTACTATGTTGAAGCGTTGGGTAACTAGCTGTTTCTCGGTTAGTGTTGATGTAGGTCTTTTGTCCATCCATAGTCCCCTCATACGTTTCATATATCCCCTCTCATTAGGTCTACTGTTGTAGTAGCATTCCATCAATTCCAGGTTCTCTTGTCTCGTCCATGCATGGTTTGTTCCAGTAGCCCACTTAACGTCAGATTGTCCTGGTTCCCCAACATCTGGCACGGACCTTGTTAATCCGGGCCACATCCGAGCTGGCATGACTCTCCTAGTTCGTGTCTCTCTCATATTTGAGGTAGGCAAGTGAGGCGTTAGGGGGTCTTTTGCCCAAGGACCCCTACTGGTAAGGTAGACAGGTACCCACCAGGATTTGAACCCCGGTCTCCTGTATCAAAGGCGCTCTTAACCACTACGCTATCATATATATATAAAATATATATATATATATGTTTCAATTTATTTTATTAACTCTTTCAAGTTTTTTTGTTTTCATGATTTATACCAGCAACTAAACAGCAGCAGCATTTAATTGTGAAAATAACTTTGCAAAGAAATTAGTTCATAGAGCATGTAACCTCACTTAACCAGAGCACAGATATCATATTTACGGGGATCATAATGGAATGCTTTGTAGTTAGGTCCCTTGAATCTGTAATTCACAGTGTCAGAACTCCAGGAGCAGAAGAATCACTAGCACCAAAGGCTGAAAAAGCAGCAGACTTTGCAAATGAAAAATCTAAAGGCACCACTGCAGCATCTGAAGAGCATGAAAAACCATATATTCAGACCCCGTTGTCCAGTGAACGAGGCGACTCGCCCATTGTACAAGAAGTTGAGGATCTCCAGCTCTCCCAAGAAGAACTCTCCCCAAGGAGAACTAGTTTGGTTATAGTGGAGTCAACTGATGAACAGCTCGCAAAGTCTGAAAGACATTTTGACGATGAATCTTTTAAAAAGGTAAATAGCAAGCCTGCCCTGAATATAAAATAACTGTTATGGAAAAGCACATTTCTTTAGTCTGGAGGTTTTGAATTATCTTATTCTTGTGCTATTTTGTGTTAAGTGGATGCTGACCAAATGAACACTCGTGGGTATCTTTAAACATAACGGGACAAATTCAGCACTCCTATAAGCAGCAACAGCTTGCATTGATGACAATGGCTGTTGTGCTCACATATATCAGGACTGAATGTGACCTTTAGAATGACAAGCACTGTCTGAGCACAGGCCTGTGAGATAGGAAATCATGTATTCTAAATTCAGCTCCCCAGTGACTCCTTCTATAGCCCCTTGGGAAAGTCACTTAATTGTTTTCACTCAGTTTCCCCATCAGTAAATGATCTTTTCTTCCTTTACATCAGTGCTTCCACAAATACAATTTTTAAAACTCTGAAGGGCCACACTCTAGTTAATTAAAATTAAATTCAAACTAATATAATTAATTCAAATTAAATTTTAATTAAAAATACTAATTCATTAAAATTTGGTTAATTAAATTTAAATTCCATTTTTTAAAAGTTTTTCTTTTTTTTAATAAAAGGGGGGGGTGACTGGATGCCCAACTTCAGCCTGCCTGTGCAGCTCCTGGACTGGCTGCTCACCAGGCAACCCAAGGGCAGGGCAGGAGTACCAGCCTCTGACCCACCCCTTGCCTCCAACAGCAGGGCCATCTTGTGAAGCCCCTGCAGCAGTGTGACTCCTTCCCACATCTGCGCACCTTGGGTTACCCTCCACAGTGCCCCATAGCTGCATCAGCCTGCACCCTCTCTCTAGCTCCCTGCAGCAGCACAGCACCTCCTGCAGCTGCGCCAGTTCGTGTCCCCTCCCCTCCCACAGCCCTCCATAGCTGCACCACCCCAGCCCACACCCCTTCAGGCCCCCCAGTCCCCTAGAACCATGCCAGTCCTTGATCTGTCCGTGGTGAGTGGCTGCAGTCCAACTCCCCACCAGCGGCAGGGGAGGACAGGCCACTTCAAAAAGCTCCACAGGCCATTTTTGGCCCATGGGCCAATGTTTGGGAACCCCTGCTTTACATGGTTTTTAGAAGGATTAAATGTTAACCCATAGATTTTGAAGATGAAAAACCCGATTATCTGATTCTGCAACCTCATCCTTGTTTAGTACCTATTCATGCAAGTTGTCCCATTGAAGTCAACAAGACTCTTCACATCTATGAGAACTTTTATTTCTGCAAGCAAGTCATAATAAAATAGGCCCTGTGTAATGGGGAGCTGAGAAAGAAAAGAGAGTCATGAAAGCCAAAGAAAAGAGTGACTGACAGAGTCAAAAGCAGTAAAGAAGTGTAGGAGCTCTGAAATTGGACCAGGAATACATTGCTAGCTGATTGAGAGTAGAGAAGAGGCCATGAAATTTAGATGGAAGTAGATCTAGGATGGGCTGTTGGTTGTAGTGGTGTGTTCAGTATAAGAGATGTAGGTGAGGAGGGAAGTTTGGTAGGAGTCTGAGAGGTAAGTGGCTCATTGGTGTGTTTTTGTTCATTTATTAAAGTAAAGCAGCCCCTCCAGCATGTATTGTCAGGAGAACGAGCATGAGGAAAAATGAGAGTGAAACAGGTTGTGAGACAGGCTGAAGGTGGGAACAGAGTTGTCAGTAGGGATTGGAGCCATCGAGATGAGAGATTTAAAGGAGGACAAGGGAGAAATCTGTAACAAAGTCAAAAGAGGAGAAAAGAATGATGACTGAACAGAGGACAGAGCCTATCAGTAAAGCTGAAGGAGAGAAACACTGTTCTAAATGTGCCTCCTTAAGCTGATGATGTATTTTACATTTGTACATCCAGCTAGAGTTAGGCTCTTTGCTCTGAGGACCCCACTGTTTATGTTAAAATGTGGCTCATCTCTCTGCACACATGAGAGATTTCACTCTTGGACTTCAAAAGGAAGGTGAACTCTGCCATGTGTGTGTTTGGGAAGTACTATGTCCAAGAGAAAATTAAGTTGGGTTGCTGTGATAAGGCTTAGCATAAGGAAAAGTGGACCCCTTCTCTTACCTTCTGCCCATGGTACCAAGAGAAAGAGGAATAGTCATAAAGTGGAAAAGTTAAAAATACAGCTAGCCTGACTTGCAACATTGGTATGATAAATAGAACAATGCTTCCATGCTTCCACTAGGAATTAGCAGATGAATTAGGTGAGCTAGAGACCAGCTCAGATGAGGAAGAGATGGTAACTACCAGGGTCGTTCGTCGTCGGGTGATTATTCAGGTACTGAGTGTTAAATTACTGCACGTTGCCACTGCGTTAATGGCAATTATATCCTAGTCACACCTGTAGGAAACTCTTACAGTCTGTTGCTAAGGCAACCACTTATGAAGTTGGCATGCTCCTGACTAATGCATGGGCATTAAATAACTTTGATCCTGTTGTTCTAATATGTTTTAGAGGGAAAGAGAATTATTGTGGGACTGTCAGCCATATGGTGGTGATATCTCAGTAAAGGGACAAAGGCTTTGTTTTGCTTTTTCAGTTCCATGCTCTATCAGGTGAACTAATATTTATTTGCCTGTTAGTTGCGGCATAACCTGCCTTTGCATGCCTTTTACTGTTCATTTGCAGAACATTTTAGGGTGTTTAACATCTCAGCATTGATGCATCTTGACTCCTTTTTCAATTCTTATTTTAACCAACTATGATAATTTTCATGCTGCTTGTTTAAACATCCACTTACATTAAGGTTTTGCTTAATGAAATTCTATTCTCTTGTCATGCAGGCCGATGATGTTACTGAAATACCACCAGAAACAGTAACAGAGGAGCAATATACAGATGAACATGGCCACACAGTGGTGAAGAAGGTATTGTCAATTATACCTTCTAGTGCATTCTTACTTAGGTAAAATGTTCAAAACTGCCTATGTGACTTAAGAGCTGAAGTTCTATTTTCAAATGTAACTTGAGCACAAAGGAGCTGGGTATGGACTAGAATTTCTGTTTTGCAGAAGATTCCACTCCTTGAAACTTTGTTGTGTTTCCAAAAACAAAGCTGTATTTATTTGTTCATATGGGGGCGGGTATTTTATTACAATCCATAATTTTCAGGAATCTTCATTTTCCAAAGGAAAGATGTTCAGCCAGCTCCATGGAAGCCGATTCACTTTCAGTGAGACTTCGGTTCCTAAGGATCAAAGACTTTTGAAAATGGAACTTAAGCTCTCAAATCACATTAGGTGCTTTTGAAAATTTTATTCTTTGTGTATGTAGAGAAACTGCCATCTTTTGGTTATTTTTATACAGTATATTCAGTGTCAATAAGGGTTTCAGAATCTGGTCCCTTAAAAACTGGGCAGTCATCATTCTTGGGGTTTTTTTCTGAGTGAGGTGATACATTTTAGATTTGGGTTTTGCCCTTGTAGGTTTAAATCTACTCAATAAAATAAATTTCTCAGCACTTAATACTACTGTGATAGGTATTTTAGAATATAAAGATAGACAGTGTGCACCAACTTGATGTGTGTCTTTGGCAAAATTGCCATTGACTTAAGTGGGGCCAGCATTTCACTCTCGGTTTGTGGTGGTCTTTTGTCTGTATTTGCCAGTTGATGAAATTACTATAGTAAGTTTTGAGACTTAATTTATTGTTTGCTAAGTGCTTCAAGACCCTGGAACATGAAGGTGCCACTCATAGTACAGAAGTGTAAGGTCTGATTCTTCAGCGAGCAGTGTCCCTGACTGCTCTGCTTGAGGTGTGTGGGCACTCCCCACACACCGGATCAGGGATTTTCTTAGCAGCATCTGCAGGGGCGTGTGAGCCAGTGGCAGTGCTGTCACTTGCCCCAACCCCTCCCTCCCCCCCAGTTCCTTCCTTACTACCTCTGACTCTGGATGCAGCATACAGCGGCTCCGTTCACCACTTCTCCGCATACCATAACCTGGAAAAAAAAAAAGTAGTAGTACAAGAAGGAACAACAAAACAAGTCACAAGAAATAAACAAACACCTACGACAATGCCGAGCTCTTTGGGATTTAAGCGGTGCGCCTCATGCAAGGAGGCAATGCCTGCTTCGGACGGTCACCAGGACTACATGAAGTACCTCGGAGAGGGTCACCTCTCCCATAAATGGCAACATTGCAGAAACCTGATGTCCAGAGCTAGGAAAGGCAGAGAAAGTTAAAACTTCTCCTCATAGAAGGCTCTCTGCAACTGGCATCAGAGTTGGGTTGTTCACCAAGCGCTCCTGATGGTTCGCAGAAAAGGCACTCATCTGCGCTGTCACCACTGCCCTCAAAAAAGCCTCGAGGTGCTGAAAGAGGGCTTAGGACCATGGAGACTTCTGGTCCTTCTGGCACTTACATCCCTGAGAATGGTAGAAACTCTAAAGCCTCTGAAAGAGCATGAGGGCAACGGAAAAGCTGTGGATGGTAGAGCGGCACCGATAATTCCATTGACAGCTGGCTCCATGCTGCCAACAGCTGCAGCGATCACTCCAATGGCCACGACAGTGCTGTTCTTCCCTTCAGTGCTGACCTCGGCTCAATTAACGGCATCTGCCCCCCTGCCGACCTCATTACTGCTGCCACTACAGAGCACGGTACCGCAGTCTGACTCCTGTTACTATTCTGCCAGATCAATCTCACCCTCAAGGGCAGCAAGTGACACCACATGAACCTAGCACATCCAGCTCTCGCCCTAAGAAACACAAGAGGAAGACCTATCATGCTATACTAGAGGATGACCCTCTGCACGGATCCTCCCCAATTTCTCCGCTCTATGGAGTAAATTCTTCACTAGAGTGCCTCTCGTCCCCTTCAAGTTCTTCAGGGGCAAGTTTTTACTCCAATGACAACAGCTCTCCTCCGCATATTCACTCTGACTGAGCAAATACAATCCACCTATTCACAAAATGCTAGTATGGAGAGCTTGTGGGTTTTTCCACGGTCCTTGAACAAGCCAATGAATATGCCATGGATGTATTGGGGAGGTTGGCTCCACTATGGAGTCCCTCCCTCAGTGCCTGCTACATCACAGATACCTGCACATACACAACAAATTTACCCTATGACATCAACAACACCTTTGATACAACCTGGCACCAGACACTTGTTACATCTGAAATGCAAGACACTCCAGCATCACAACCACAACTGATGAATGAGAACTCCAAGCAATTCCAAGAATTGTTCAAAAGGATAGCAGACAACTTAGACATACCTAATCAAGATAAATCTACTACCAAGCATAAGCTTTACAGGATTTTACAAGAATCGGTGTCCACGAAAGTTGCTCTACCTATGGACGATGGCATATTGGAACCGGCGAATAGACTGTGGCAGACACTGGCTTCATCCACACCAACCAACAAGAAGTCAGATAAGAAACATTTCATTGCTCCCAAAGACAATGAATTCCTACTTACACATCCACAGCCAGACTCTAGTCATCGAAGCAGCAAACCACTGGACCTTTTGGGCAGGAAGGTTTAGACCTCAGCTACTCCACTGCTGAGAATAGCCAATTTTACAGCTGTATTATTGAACTATGACCATGAAATTTATACAAAGCTACTGGAATTTATTAACCTTATTCCTGAAGACAAGAAAGAACAATTTAAGTCCCTGATAGATGAAGGCCAGCTCATGGCTAGAATGGCCTTGCAGGCATCATTGGACTCAGCAGACACAGCAGCCAGAACAATTGGTACTGCCATAGTCATGAGGAGGGCTTCATGGCTCCAGACAGTGGGAATACCAAAACAGAAGCAAACCACAATCGAGGACCTTCCCTTTGATAAGGACAGACTGTTTGGACATAAGGCAAATGAGATCATGCATACAATTAAGGATCCCTGCACTCCAGGGATCTATACCCCAACAGACCGCAAGTAATATAATCAGTACCAAGGTTTTGGCAACAGATACCATCAGAACCAACTAAACAGAAGATTTGACAACCCTAGAAATAGACCTTGACAACAGCAAAAGCACAGGCAGGGTAACCAGCCACATTCATCTACCCAGGCCACCAACCCTAAGCAGTCATTTTGAGATATTGGTTGAGGGTTTGTCCAACTACCCCTCTCAAAGGCAGGACGCTACCATAATGACACCTCTATATTTCAGAAGCAGACTACTTCCCTTCCTCCCCCAGTGAAGGATACTAACATCAGACAAATGGGTCTTACAGGTCATCAACAAAGGATATGTCATCCCCTTCGTAACCAGACCCACCAACCATCCCCCAACCCTGTCCCTCTTCAGGGACCCCTCTCGCATTCACCTCCTGCATGAAGAGATAAAGAACCTTCTTTACACTGCTGCCATAGAGGAGGTCCCAAGCCAATATATCAGCAAAGGGTTCTATTCTCGTTACTTCATCACGGAAAAGAAGATGGGAGGATGGAGACCCATATTAGACCTTTGGGCTCTCAACAAACATGTTCAAACTCAGAGGTTCAAAATGGTAACTTTAGCTTCAATACTTCCTGACTTACGATAAGGGGACTGGTTGACATCCCTCGACCTGAAAGATGCTTATTTCATGTGCCCATACATCCTTTGCACAGGAAGTACCTCAGATTCACTTTTATGGATAAACATTATCAATATACCATGCTTCCCTTTGGCCTATGTACGGCACCTCGAGTTTTTTCAAAAATTATGCCAGTGGTAACTGCCTACCTCTGAAAACAAAACATTACAGTCTTCCCATGCCTGGATGACTTTCTCATAAGCAATCAGTCTTATCAAACAGCACTAGACGCAATTCAAACAACAGAGTCCCTCTTCATCTCCCTAGGACTCACAATAAATTGCAAGAAATCCTCTATGCAACCACAACAAGAGATTGACTTGATAGGGGCTCATATATGTACAATAGCAGCAAAGGCATACCTCCCAGTAAGCAGGTTCAATGCTGTAAGGGATCTTGTTCATGCTATACAGACCTCTCCATCTGTAATGGTGCGCCTGTGTATGCAGGTGTTGGTGCATATGTCAGCTGCTACGTACCTAGTGCATCAGGCCAGGCTTCATATGCGGCCTCTGCAAATATGGTTTCTCAAACACTGCAAATCATGACTCCAGTCGCTTTGGTATATGCTCATCATCCCAAAGCAAGTCAAAGAATCACTAACCTGGTGGACAAAGGAACACAACTTACTACAAGGTGTATCCTTCATGATGCACAACCCAACGATGTGGATGGCCACAGATGCATCATTAATAGGATGGGGAGCTCACCTACTAGACAACATGGCTCAAGGCAGATGGTCTACATGAGAGAGAGCACTGCACATAAATATCTTGGAACTCAGAGCTGTTCAGAGGGCATGTCAACAATTCCTCCCTCTGATATCGGGCAAAGCCATAAAAGTTTGTACCAACAACATCCCCTGCATGTATTACATCAACCGACAGGGAGGGTTGTTTGCAGTCCCTTTGCCTTGAGGCCATGAAGCTCTGGGACTGGTGTCTTTCCCACCACATTCACATATCGGCAATCTTATCTCCCTGGCAAAGACAATGTAAGGGCAGATGCCCTGAGCAGGATTTTCATGGACAGTCACGAATGGGAGATCAGACACAACATCCTCCAACAAATATTCCAGCGATGGGGCCTTCCAGTCATAGACCTCTTTGCCACACCCAGAAACAGAAAATGCCAGAGGTTCTGTTCACAGGGGGAACAGGACAGGGATCCACAGGAGACCAATTTCTCATCAACTAGAGCCACAAGCTCCTGTACGCTTTTCCCCAATACCACTAATACCCAGGGTACTATGGAAAATTTACAGCGACAAGGCCAAGGTAAGACTAAAGGCCCTGGCATGGCCTTGGCAAACATGGTGTACCTACATGATCCGAATGTCGACGAAATCTCCAATCATTCTTCCTCTAATACTGACTCTCCTATCTCAAAACAAGGGTTGAACCCTTCATACTCACCTGGACAAACTTCACCTCACGGCGTGCTACCTGGATGGTTCAACCAAATATAGGCCAACTGTTCAGATCGCGTCAAGAACATCCTACTAAATAGTAGAAAACCAGCAACGCAAAACACTTACCTACAGAAGTGGTGCCATTTCTTTATCTGGTGTCATCAATGCTCTCTAGATCCCTCAAAAGCTCCTATCCCAGGTGTCCTGGAATATCTCCTGCATCTGAAAGACACAAAGTTCTCAGTTGATACAATTCGAGTGCACTCGACAGCAATATCCACCTTTCATAGGCACATAGAAGACTCTTCTCTTTTCACCCATCCAATCCTGAAATGTTTCATGACTGGCCTGCAAAACTTACACCCACATATCTGGCCACCTGCACCACATTGGGATCTAACATTAGTGCTCAAGGTGCTCACGAAACCACCCTTTAAACCCCCTGGCAAAAGCCTCTCTCCTTCATATGTCTATGAAAGTGGCACTCCTCCTTGCAATTACCTCTGCTAGACTTATAGGAGATCTTGCATCTCGTATAGCTCATGCCTCCATACAGTGTTCTATAAAGAGAAAGTGTCTCTTCAACCCCATTCCAGATTCCTCCCAAAGATAACTTCATCTTTCCATCTGAATCAAACTATACACTTACCTGTTTTCTTCCTGAAGCCACATGCTGACCCACAGCAAGCTATAATGCATACCTTGGACATTAGACGAGCTTTGGCTTTTTACTTAGACAGAACCAAGCCATTCCAGAAGTCTCCTAAACTATTTGTCTCCACCACGGAACGTTCCCAAGGTGAGTCTGTTTCAAAACATAGACTGTTTCGGTGGATCTTCACCTGCATACAGACTGCTTACGCTCTCTCCGGAATTCAGCCACCTGAAACGATCCGCACACACACTCTTACAGCAATAGTCACTACAACTTCATTCCTTCACAATGTCCCTAGATTAGACATGTGCCAGGCCGCCACTTGGGCCTCAGCTGATACCTTTGGGAAGCACTATGCTATTGACAAAATATCCATTTCAAACACTGCAATTGGTTTGGCCGTTTTAAAATCTGTACACAAAGCAGATTCCAAAGTTCCCCCCTCTACTCAGGGAACTGCTATATAGTTACCTCAAGTGGAGCAGTCAGGGACGCTGCTCGCTGAAGAAATGAAGGTTACTCACCTTGGTGCAGTAGCCATGGTTGTTTGAGATGTGTGACCCCAACATGCTCCACTACCCTCCATCCTCCCTCTACTTCGGAGTATATACACCATCTTTGTATCTCCATAGTAGAGAAGGAACTGGGGGTAGGGGGTTGGGGCACACGCGTCAGCCGTGGCACAAAAGTGACAGCACTCCCACTGGTTCGTGTGCGCTTGCGGATGCTGCTAAGAAAATCTCCAATCCAGCGTGCAGGGAGTGCCCGCACACCTCAAGTGGAGCATGTTGGGGACTCGCAGCTTGAAGAACCGTGGCTACTGCACCAAGGTGAGTAACCTTCATTTTTTATTGTTAAGAATTTGGTACAGAAATGTTTAAAAGTGCACTGAAAACAAAAGTAAGTTATTGTTATTTCATCCTCTTAGGTCACCAGGAAGATTATCAGGCGATATACTTCACCAGATGGCACAGAAAAAGAGGACGTCATAAAGCATGGAGATCCACAAGAACCTGTTACGGTTGAAGAAGGAGATGGGTATTCCAAAGTCGTAAAGCGACTTGTGCTGAAGAGTGATACTGAACAGTCTGAGGTGAGACGTTTTTAGGTTCCTTTTGGTGAGAAGGAAGAGAGCTGTAGAGTAGTTCCCTTATCCTTTTCCCCCTCACCCAACTTATTCTGTTGACAAATTTTAGAGGGGTAGCTGTGTTAGTCTGTATACAGCAAAAACAGAGTTCTGTGGCACATTAATAACTAATGGATTTCTTTGGGCATAAGCTTTTGTGAGCTGCGTCTGACAAAGTGGGTTGCAGCTCACAAAAGCTTATGCATGAAGAAACGTGTTAGCTGTTTAGGTGTCACAGGTCTCAACTTAATTTGTGTCACCCCAGTCTAGTATGCCTGAAAGTGCTTTATTTGGTGTATAACTTTGGCTTTTGATGTATTATTTTAAAAAAAATACTTTAAGTGGAATCAGTAAGAACCGAAGGCAGACCTTTCATCTTGTTATACAAATGAAGATTAAATTTTCTGGTTTGAGCCCAAAAATGAATTCAATAAAGAAACTTTTCAAGGTGCTGCTCCACAACATAATCTCCATTGAGCCATGGGTTGTTTTTTTTTTTTTTTTTTTTTTTTTTTTAAAATAAAGTAAATGTAGCATTTGTTAAAAGTGCCACATTCGCTTTCCTGGAAAAGTTCCAAAGGGGCAACCATGTTAGTCTAGTTCAGCAAAAGAAGCAAGAACTCCTGTGGCACTTAAAGATTAACAGATTTATATATCACATGAGCTTTTGTGGAAAAAAAATCTCCACAGAAGCTCATGCGATAAATAAATCTGTTAGTTTTATGTGCCATGGGACTCCTGGCTCCTTTTTCCTGGAAAAGGAATTCACAGATCAGACATGCTGCAGGTAGTGACAAATAAATATTTTCATGTCCTTGCCATCCTTGGTGGCTAACAAGTATGTCAGTTCTGATTGTAGTGTTAGTAGTGCAGAATAATGGAGAAGACAAACTCATTTCACTTATGCCATTCAGAGCACTCAGATGAATTATATTAATTTTCAGTCACTACTAACCTGGGCTCGAGGTGGAGGATCACAGTCTCTTTTTATGACTTCCTGAGCAATCCAAGACACTTGCAAACCATGCTCTTAAGGAACAGGAGAATATGCAAGTTTTAGCTCTTTAAGCTACAGAGAACTGTCATTCTTAGAAATACTGATTATTATAGTTTTTCCACCAAACTATTGGTAGGGGGTTAATTATTTGAACTGTCAATTTAGAACATTACAGTAGAAAATGAAATGGAAATAGAACAAAATCTTTGCGCATATATACTAAAGGAGCCATACACAATTTATAACAGAGAACATATGTTTAATTTGTTTTCATTTGAGATTTCATATGGAAATAAACAGGATTTTAAATTACAGGGCTCTGACTCCTCTAAAGGTCTGTTTCGCTTTATAGCCATGGAGCTTGTAATATAATTCAGGAGTAAATATTTAAGTTCTTTCATAGGCTATAACACAGTAGGTGAAGCAACCTATGCATCCAGCAAAGACGTACTACAGTAAATGGTTGTTATTGCTTGGCCTAGTCCCTTAGTATAAGCAGTCACCTTCCTCAGCACTTGTGTGCATACACACTATTCTCACAGACTTGTTATATTTAATTGTTCTCCCTAAGTAGTGTGTGTTTTAAATAAGAGCAGTAGATCAGCGAAAATCATGATGTCTGTGTTAAGGTTTTTTCCAGGCTGAAATGATCATCTGTATGTTATGTAATTCCCCACCCAATCTGTATCTTCTTCTTACCAGGTGACTTTCTCTGAGCCTGGCATTTTGACTGGTGTCTCAGAATTCCAGGCCGAACCAGTGGAAGGCCGGAAGGTCAGTAAAGTAGTAAAGACCACAGTGGTACAAGGTGAGAGAATGGAGAAGCACCTGGGTGATGCTAGTTTAGCTACTGATCTTCCATCAGCCAAAGACGACTTTGAAGAGGTAAAATGCCCTATTCCGATGTTCTCTCTAAGCTGTGCACGTGTGCGCACGCACACAGGTTGTGAAACCTGCGCACACAACAAAATAAGGCGCACACACAAAAAATTCAACAGTACAAATATTTTTATGCTACTTTAAGAAAGCTGTTTCAAGTAGCATGTTTCAAATAAGGTTTTGTAATTTATAATATCATTCCCATCACCATGCCAAAATAAATATATTAGTTGCATCCTACACACTTGCTTTGTTGTGCTTACAAGTTGGGCCACACTCACTGGAGTACGCTCAAATTTGCACACCAGTTCCGAAAATTTGCATAAAAGAAATTTTTTGTGCACACAGCCTACAAAAAATTAGAGGGAACATTGCCATTCATTTGGAATTCACAAGGGAAAAAAGAGTTAAATGTCACACTGTGGCAAAGGAAATGCAGACAAATTCTGCCCTCATTTATACCCATTCATCCCCTTGCAGTCAAAAATGTATTTAGCCCATGGTTTTAAGCATTATAGCTAGACAGCTCTGTCTACAGATAGCTGCCTCCAGCTACATATAGTGACAGACACTAACCAGTGACTCCAAACAGATAACTATAGCCATGGATAGCAAGGTACAGCTACCTATGCTTCCTAGTAGCTACTAATGGTAGCTAGGGATAGCTTCCTGCAGCTATGACTGGCTAGTCAAAATAGCTAAAGCTGTATATCATTGCCTAAAGATAACTAAACTATGTGTTGCTACAAGATGCTGGGGAAAGCTACCTATACTTAGATACAGCTCTTGACACTTGGGAACACTTAGGGCCACTTGGAGACAGCTGAGGATAGATTAGAACAGCTCCAACCATCTGTGGCCAGTTGGGGACACCCTTGAATACTCAGGGGACTGTCAGGGATAGTGAGACAGCTGAGGGGAGGGAATAGTATTGAACCTTGCAGACAGATGCAGAAACTGGGGGCATTTACCCACACTTGAGGATAGCTTTTGACACCAGGGATGCCCCAAATATTTGGCAATAGCTTCACACACTTACCAATGGCTGAGGATAGCTACCACCAGGTTACCATAGCAATGAATAGTGAGCTTTAGGTATCTATTGCTACCAGTAGCTATGGGTAGGTAGCTGTAATTGGCTATCTGCAATAATTGCTTATGGATAGCTACCTGTAGCTACAAATAGGTAACTATGGGCTAGTCGTGAATAGCTGCAGACAGCAGGCACTAGTTACCTATAAGCGCTAGCAATAACCACATATAGGTAGTTGTAGCTCTCAAATGCTGTCTACACCTACAAATAGCTACAGGTAGGTACCAGTAACTATAACTATCTGTTGACGTCAGGGGTTAAAGTATAATTTGGGGGG
>ML681966.1:55514668-55624536 GCA_007922195.1 Podocnemis expansa | reverse complement strand
CTGGGCAGGGGACAGGAGGCTGTGGCACTGGCTGGTCAGTGGGCTGGCAAGCAGGAGCCCAGGCTGGGGGCTTGGGCCTGGCCGTGTGCTTACCCAGGCCCAGGCCAGAAAGGGCAGAGCCTCCACAGGCGCTGGGGAAGGGAGGGAGGAATGGCTGGGCAGTCCACAGCTCCTCTCTTTCGCCAGCATAGGGGAACATGCTGGAACATTGGGTTCTGGCATGCCATTCTATTTTTAGGGGGCCCGGGAATGCAGCGTTCTGGCGCATCCCCCTATTTGTGGGGGGTCCTGGAATGCAGCGTTCCAGGGTGTTCCCCTATTTTTAGGGGGCCCAGAATGCTGGCTTCCTAAAAATAGGAGGTACAAGATTGGCATTGCAGGGCATTCCCCCTTACTTTGACCCTTGGTTGATGTGCAGTGAGGCAGCCATGATTAGCTACCTCCAGGTACCAGTATGTAACTATAGCTGTAGATTGCTTCCTATAGCCAATAACTGCTACAAATATGTATCACTAACTAGAGGTGTTATTATTAATCACTACGGCTAGATAACTATAGATCACTATTTGCAGGTACTTACCTCTGTGGCTATTGATGAACAGCAAGCAATAGCTATGACTAGCTAGCTACCTGCTGGTACAAATAGCTCTCTGTAACTAGCTTCTACCTGTAGTTAACAACAGTTACCTTGCTATAACTATTTCTAGTGATAGGACATTTTTGTAGGTGCAGGAAATGATTACTGATAGGATTGATGGCTCTGGGTAGCTACATCATTATAGCAATCTATATCTACCAAAAAAATAATGAAAATCCAGTGTCTTTCACAAAAATGAAGTACGATTACACAGATAATCCTATTACAAAAAAAGCAAAGGACAGTGAAATGGAGGAACAGAAGAATTATGGGGAAATTAGAAAATTAGAAAATAATTAGAAAATAAAACATAAAATAAAATAAGATATAAAAATAAAATTAGAAAATAATGGGGAAATTAGAAAAAACAGGGAAATTCCATGCACTCCAAACCAGTGATATCTAGAACATTAGGAAGCAACCACATGGGAAGCTATTTTCTAGACCAAAGATGGGATCCTCCCAGGGGCTTTGGTGCTTAGCATCACAGAACCTAGGGTAGTGGTTTTCAAACCACGGTTTGGGACCCAGTACTGGGTCACAGAGCCTCAGGTATTGGGTCACAGCATCCCCTGCTGCTACTGCTGAAAGATGGAGTTGTTGGGTCATGGTCATGAATAATTTTTTTCAACTGGGTCCTGAGAGAAAAAGGTGAAAAACACTGACCTACAGTTCCTGTTCAGTGGATGGGGAGAGAAAGGTATCTTGTAGAGTGCAGTCTATTAGGCAGAGAGTTGCTGAGCAGAGGGGTGTGTCCTAAGCCCTTCCCCTCTCCTGGGACTGAGCACTCTCATCCAGGCTGCAAAGATCTGCTTGTGATCCACACACCAAGGAAATAGGTATGGGGCATACTACCTCTTACTACTGTATAATCGTTAGGCTAATGCAGTAGTTCTCAATCATTGTGTTGGGACATATTACAGTGTCACCACACAGCAGTAAGTGTGTCACAGAGACCCAGGGAGATGGCTGGATTTGGGCTGAGGGGGTGGGCTGATGTGTCCTGGAGGGTTGCAATATGCTGTCAAGAGTGGCAGTTGCACAGGACATATCATGGCTGTGTCTACACTAACCATGTCAATTCGAATGACTGAATTCAAACTAGTCAATTCGAACTAATAATTATTAGATTCCCCAGGGGAATCCCTTGGCCCCACAGTGACAGCGCAGTGGGGGCGAGGGGAGAAGGGATCCCAGCAGAGCAGGAGCTCCCACTGTGGGGAAGGCACCCCCTGCGCAGCTCCTGCCTGGCTGGCTGCATGCGGGGAAGGCAGCCTGGCATGCAGTTTCTCATGGACTGGCTGCGTGCGGGGAAGGTACCCCAGTGCACAGCTTCTCCTGGGCTGGCCATGCAGGGGGGTGCCTTCCTAGCACGTGGCCAGCTGGGCAGGAGCCACGCATGGGAGTGTTTCCCTGCATGGGGCCAGCCAGACAAAAGCCATGCACGGAAAATGCCTTCCCCACATGGCCAGCGGTGCTGGAGCAAGGGCTGGGATCCCTGTTACCTGCCAGGGGACAGGGATCCCATTGCCCCCCTCCCACCTGATCTGGCTGGGGGAGGGTGCAGGCACCTTTGGGGCTGCTAGCCCCAGGTGCTATAGGGCTGGTCTTCCTCCCAGGGTGCTATGCACCCTGGGAGGAAGGTCAACCCTTGTCAGTTCAAACTCAGTGAGTTCAAATTGACATGGGCACACTGGGTCAATTTGAACTACTGGATTCAAGTTGACCCTGACTTTGAAGTCAAATGAAGTTTGACCAATTCGAAGTCAGCTTTCATCAATTCTAACTGAGGAGGTCCTCTGTTCGAATTGAGGAGAATGAGTGTGGCCATGCACTTAATTGAATTCAAATTGATTGTCATCAGTTTGAAGTCAAGTCTAAAGTGTAGGCATACCCCTTAAGAACCATTGGCCTAATGGATAAAGTACTCACCCACAGTTTGGGAGACCTTTAGTGCATGTTCCCACTCCTCCTGAGGGGGAAGGCAATGCCATCTTAAGTGACGTAGGTCTTATATATGAGCCTGTATGTAGTGTCACTTTAAGTCTCTCACTGACCCATTTAATAATTCTGTTTCTGTTCTTTATTTGAAGTGGAAATCTGCAGTAAGAGAGTTAATGGGAGAATATTCCTTAGCCTTCCAGTTAGGAATGTCACCTGAGAGTTGGCCAATCTCTCTGGAATTTCCAAGTTAAAAAGGAAATACTTGGCCATGCTTCTGTAATTTCTACAAGAGGGGGTTTTCGTTCATTTGTTTGTTTGTTTTTTGACAAGGATTGACTTTGAGTCTTTAACAGGGGAGATTTTTAAGTGCACAAATAGCATTTAAGCCTCTCCTGCTCAAAGTCTACAGAAATGTGGTAGTTTAACCCTTGAAAATCTTTCACCTTGCCTTTGATTTGTGGGGTGGGGAGTGTTTGTTGTTTGGGAGGGTGGGGATGAGGGGTAGCTTTGTTAGTCCTAATGCAGAAGTAATTAAAAGTGTGTAGTACAATTAATTATCTTCTTGTTTAGGGTTTTGTTGTATGTTTTCACTTTAGGCTTTGAGTTATACAGGTAATCAAGCTAAAGTCCAACTTCCCACTTTAGTGGAGAAAGAGATCATGAAAGAGGATGGATCAGTTATTAAAAGGTTTGAGTTGGCATGGCAGTGAACTAGTGGTTAAAAACTAACAAACTAACTCTGAAAAAAATAGCTAGGAGAGTATAATCATGTCTAAATCAAACCCATTGGCTGGCAATGCATAAAGCTTCATCTAACTTTTACTAAATGATGTAAGCTAATAGACAGAAAACAGTGAAGAAAAATATCCAGTCATTGGAAGTCTCCCCTCTTAAGTTGAATTATTTGTACTGATGCTAGTCAACAAGATAATCTATAACTGATTTTACAGGAGATGAGGAATAACAAATTGTAATGAATAAAATTATCAAGGTCATTTGTGCACACCAACCAAAAATTCACCACAAAGAAAGGAAAAATAGCCTTATGCAGTTACTTTGTGACTATTTAAAACTTTTTGTAGTAGCTTAATATTGTCTGGCATTCTGCCTTCTCCTAAGAGATGGGACAGTTTGGACCAGATATAGGATTTATTCTACTGAAGATAAAATTCAAAAAATATTAAGAGCAACATTTATTTTGTTTTAAAAGTATTTTGTAATACAACATATTAAGTTAACGCGTGTATTGTCTTTTCTAAAATTGAGAATGACAGTGATCATGGACACTTCCTCCTCTTTACCCAGCGAAATTATGCCCACTGGTAAAACTCTAGCTGTTAGAACAGAGATCCAATTTCAGTGGTTATCTTCCGCAATGTATTTGCTCTTGGACACTAGTAGTGAATTTTGCCCTGTATATCCAATCACCATGCATAGTGTGGCAAGAATATCAGATAAAAAATATTGCTGACTTAGTGGCCAGTGACCGTGTGTTCTTTGATGAGCTGTCACAGGCAGAGGGAATAGACTCGTAGACTCTAAGGTCAGAAGGCACTGATATGATCGTCTGACCTGCTGCACAATGCAAGCCACAGAACCTCACTCACCCACTCCTGTAATAGACCTCTAACATATGACAGAGTTATTAAGGTCCTTGGATCATGGCTTAAAGACTTTAAGGTACAGATTATCCACCAGGAAGTCAGCTGATGGGAATTCCAGAAGTGGTTTAACAAAAACATTTTGATCTACTTAAAATTTGAACAAGTGCATGTGACAGAGGGAGCAAGTAAATTGACTGTGCTTCACAAGTCATTACTGAAGCCGAAATACTTACCAAGCAATCACAAAAGCAAATTGATGCTGAAAGGGGGGGCCCAACAAAACAGGAACATGAACTTTTAGTGTGAAGAAGAATTTCAAATGCCAGTCACAGAAAGGCTCCTGGAGGCTGATTTACTTACACCATAAGTTAATGCATGTCTCTTTCTTTCTCCTTTTTGCAAATCACACCCTCTTCTTCTGTTATGAGTGACCACTGAATGTAGATATAAAAGATTTCCAAAATACTAATAGTTCAGGCAAAAATGTCTCAAAAACTTTAGCTTAGTTTTTAATCTATATTCATTAAAGGAAAATCCACCTCAGAAGCAGATTGCTTGACTGAAAGATACCAGCACATGAAGGGTTAAATCCTTTTCTTCACTTAATCTGAAACAGAATAAATAAATTTTAAGGCCAGAGGGACCTCTACAACAGCATCCACTCACTAAACCAGACTGAAATATTGTATGTCATAGGCAAAGAGCAGGAGGAATTAAGGTGCCTCAAGGACCCTTCAAAATAGAGAATTAATTAAGATATATCCATAGGTATCAGGTTTTGATTCAGGTGCCAGTCTGCTCTGTCACATTAGAAATTATGGCATAAATTACTAGTGAATTTGTTTTACCCTGCAGAGGAAGGCATGTCTGAAACCTGCAGCTTTTTTGTGGGGCAGAAAATAAGTTGGAGAAATGTAAAATTATTTCTAATGAAACACTAGATTGTAAAATATTGTAAGGTTCATCATCTTTTTTTTGGCAGGTCATTCATTTAATAGTGAGGATCTGTCTGAAGTGACAGGCGGAACAGTTTTGGGAAGGGATGTGTATAGTAGAAACGAAACTGATAGAACTATATTCTGAAGCTAAAACCACAAAATAGAAGGTCCTGCATGGATTTCAAAAGCTGTTGCATGCTGGTGCATTAGAGCATGTCTTTCACATGCATTTGTTATAAAACTGATGTCAGTGTTGTGAGAAAAATTCAACAACTGTTTTTCACAACACAAAACTACACAAGGTAAAAAGGAGTCTGATTTTGGTTTCTTAACTATTTAAGTTTTTAGTCAGTGAGTGTTTAGAACATCTGAGCTTGTCACCTACAATTCTTTTCATATGGTTTTACAGTCTTGCAGCCTTAAAATTTCACCAGTCCTGCTGAAAAGGAAGAATGCCTTTTACAGAAATTCATTGCTATCTAATGCAATTCATTCCGCAGGAAAAGGGGAATTTTAGCATTTCAGGAGATTCTAACAGTTTTGAAAGTAAAATACCACATTCATTTACTCACTGTTTGTCTTTAGGACAACAATGAATAAATCCAGCTCACAGAAGAGGACCGTGGTGAAGGACCAGTATGGAAAACATGTTCTTGTGGAACAGCTGGAGGATGTACCAGAAGCACAGGATGACCTCCAGCATGATCTCCAGCAACTACTTAGACATTTCTGCAAAGAGAACTGGAAGCAAGAGGCCAAATGAGAAGCTGCCACATCTTACTACCCCCACCACATATCCATCTATTTCAATATGCAGCATTCACACTCTTTTGTAGATGTAGACTTCACAATTTACATAATCTCTGGAAGTCACTGACATTTCTACTTCAGGCACATAAATTGAATTCAGTTTTTCTTTTGTACCTGTAAGCTAATTTGTGACCAAAGATAGCATCCTTCACTGAGGATGATTTATCCACTAAATCATCATCTTTGTGCTGTACTGGGAACTTGTCAACTTTGCCATGTTGCTGTTCCTTTGCTTCTGCACTAGCACTAGTCTCATCCACAGGCCTCTTCAAATGACTATGTATATGCATTATAAAAAGGGGATATTAACATGTAAACTGTACATAGCTGAAAGTGCTTGGACTTACAAGACCTCAAAAAAAAAAAAGGCAACACAAAAAACCTATCTAACTATACTTAGCATAGTGGATTACAAGGTCTGTTGAAAATGCTGAAGAGCAAGTAACATGACATATTGCTGAAACAATCGACTGAGAATAAAGATCCTCTGGAGAGGAAGCGCTGCAGAAATTCTGCATCCATAGGACTTCCAGTTTAATGATCACTTTGGTAAAGGCTTGAAGAGCCAGGCTGATAACCTAGAACTACAGCTGTTCCCATGAAATTACAGCTGACTGTGGCCCTCAATGCTTTTAAGATTCTTGGACAGCCACTTGAAGGAAAAAAAATCCCAATTAGGTAATCAACTTGCTAGCAGCTATATCTATGGCATATTTGCATATGGTATTAAAATCTTTTAGATCTGGACACGTGACAGGGTGTATTGAACAGCTATAACAACTGTAGTTTCCTGTTTTCATCACTGCTTTAGCAAACCACGTTGTCTTATTGGTGGTACTTCCTGCTGGCCACTGCACTGTAGAGAATTCTATGGGAAAAAAGACATCCACTATAAAAAAAGGTTAGACTAATTCACTCCGTTTTATCAAGATTGCGTCTTATCTGATACATGCATGTGGCATTTACAAATCAAAAGCAAACCCTCTTGTAATCATGTCAAAGGCTTGTTAACTCTCTTGGCACTGAGCGAGCTGTTTTTATCGTCCAATTACTTTTTTTCTTCAAGTCATTGATTAGGGCATAAAATGCTTAAAACGTTCAATTTTGTTAATATTTCCTTTATATTTCTAAACTAACCCTCTGAGAATTATAACGGCCTTGCTGCACTTCAATCTTGAAAGAAGGGAATATAAAAATCTGAAATATTTTGTGTCCTATACTTTATTCTACTAGTGGTTGGAACTCTGTAGCATTTTAACATATATAATATATATATACACACATACCTATAAACAATGTACATTTTGAACTAGTTATTTGATAAAGAAAAAGTATATTCAGAGAAGATGAAAATGAGTCAAGTCCACCACAGGTTGATATTTTTCCAAACTTCTCTGGTCTTTAACGCTTGTAGAAAAATGACTCACCCAGTGCTCAGAACCTCAAAAAACCCCACTCGCTGAACAATGGTACTTCTTAAAGATGCCGAGAGAGAAAACATCTTGGGAGGTTTAGCTTCCTGCAAGCAAAGCAACTCAAGGCACCGAGCTAATGTTTTTTGGCAGTCAGATGGGAAACCAAGCATTGTCAGTAGCAAAAGAAACCTATGATGAAACATTTCAAGACTAACCATGGCTTTCTAATTGTCAAGGACAGCACTGGATGACCTTCAGGAACAGGGCTGTAAAGAGATGCATTTCTGTTGTGTTATTTGCGGTGCAGATGATGTTCTATGTAACAACATAATGGTTATTCACCTTTTGATTTTTTGCTGTGTTATCAAAGAACTTGAATACTGTGAGAAGAAGTGATTTTTTAAGTTGATGAATCAGCATCTTGTTCCCATGGTGATAACACTAACTGAATATATCTATGAGGGCATGTATTAGTTAAATAAACCTACAACACTAACAATACATAGCTGCAATGTGTACAACGGCTGATTTAATGAAATAAAATGTACAAGTGTTAAATGTAGCAATGATGGCTTGTTCTTTTTACTGCCGATGTAAACTGTACATAGCTGAAGTGCTTGGACTTACAAGACTGTCCAATCTTGATTTTTTACCTGACCACCATCACAATTGTCCAGTGAAGACTAAATTATTCTTATATTCAACATGAAGAGTATTTTTCCCTTTTAAGTTCATTTATTTTATAAAACTGTTTCAGCCCTTAATGTTGAAGCTGTTACCATAACACTCAATAATTGTCGCATTTTCCTACAGTAAGTACAGGAAATAATGACATCTCCAATATCTACTTGTAATAATAGTAAATGTGTTGGCTTTAAGAGCGACCATTTTACTGTATTAACTTTTGAGCATCTGAGGGCAGAATTTTGCCATTAAAATGTCCAGCATTTAGAGTTATTAATACAGATTGTGGTCAAATTATGCCCCTTAGTCCCATTAATGTTAAGTGGCAACTGTAAAAAACAAACAAACATGAGAACTGTTGAAAGTATTAGCCCCATCTTTTATTATTAGTATTATAGTATTAGCCCTGCCACCTGCTGAAAATAGGGTTTGTAAATTGGTGCAGAATTTGGCCGCCAATAATAATAATAATAAGACAATGAGTCCAGTTCTACTAAGGTAAAAGTTTGCAGTCATTTTATTTGCTTCAGACTAGTCCTCACATGTACTCAAATCTGAGCTGGATGAAATGAGTTTGAATGAGGAATGCAGGACAGACCATTGCCCTATACAGATCAGGTAATTCCATCCATAACTAAAAACAATTTTCCGATGCATGCTGAATAATTTGTTAACAAAGGGGGGAAGTGACTATTGATCTCCAGACAAATTCTTTGAACACAACTCATGCAACAGATTCTGAAAATGTCTTTATTGAGATCATTAAGATTAAAAAGTCTGCCACCAGCTGATAAGTTTTTTAAAGAACCTATTTTAATATAATTTAACTCCTAAATTAATTAACAAGTTATAAGCAAATCTGCAGACTGTTCTTTAAGTAAGAATATATCATATAAGTGGGGGTGAGGCAGAGATAAGATGTATATTTTTATACATAGAGGTTGAATCCATGCATTAAGTGTGAAGAAAAAAATCAATTCAGTCTGTCTTCACTATGGAACTGCTACTGGTGCTTCTGAAGTAACCTATTACAAACAGAAATTTAGTCCCTGCATTTATTGATTTAGTTTACATCTGCTAAGTTATTTTGGACAGAGAAGTTTCTCACAGAAGATTAATTTCAATATACTAAATTTTGGCAGCTTGTAAAAAGGTTTTATTCCTTCCCCATTTATTTAATAGTCTCATTGACAAATGATGAAAAGTATGCTTTGTACTCTTGCACCTTTTTGTAGCTAGACTGAATGAGATTGTGACTTTTACTCTGCTGTTTAGAACCACTTCTGCTGAAGATGAAATATACCTTGTAAACAATTTCAAAACAAGAAATCAGTGGAAGTCACCTAGGAATGGATGAAGCAGTCAAGCTGGTTTGAATTTGGAATGAAGCTACCCATAGTTAAGCTAAATGCAGATTCTGGTTGATTGTTATAAGTCCTTGGTATCATCATCATTTGGTAGTAAAGAGGCTGTTGGGGGTGGTCTAACATGGGTTCTAGAAATAACATTAGGATGCTGTTACGTTACATATATAAAAGTATGACTTTACTAGATCTCAGCAAATACAGAAAAAATAGGTCTTTTGTGACAAAGGTCCCAGGTGTTCACAATCCTTTTATTCAGTTTATGAAGGTCTCTGAACCAGCACAAAATGTTCATTGGAAGCAGGCTGACATGCACTGCATTCATTGCCACATGACAGTTAAAGGACACTTTTGAGAAAGGCAACTGATTATACCAAAATTAGTTTCCGTTAAATAATCAGTTCAACCAGGTCAACAGTACTATGACTGTGAATCCTTGTTCCTCTCGTTTGGCAGCTTGCACGTCTTAATAAAAGGACAGACCTGTTAATTTATTTCCTGCACTCCGCAACTGAGCGAATTTACTTTACCAAAATGTACCTTTTTGTTAGACCATCAGTGATCCACAAAGTAGAGTGTTCCAGAGAGGTAGCTATGTCAGTCTAGTTCAGCAAAACAAATACAGAATCCTCTGGCACTGCTAAAGATTAACAAAAGTATTTATTGTGTGAGCTTTCTGGGAGAAATTCCACTTCATCAGACACTTGAAAATGGAAAACTTTACAGTGTGGGAGGGGAAAAATAAATCCAGCAAAGTTAAGTCACAGGATATAGTCAGACTGTTTCAGCAAATCAAATGAGTTGTTTAGGTTCAAACAGTATGGAACAACATTATAAGAAAGTGAGAAGATTGAGAGAGATGAAAATCACCATTTGTAATGAGAAACCCAGCCCATATCTCTATTCACACCCAAGTTAATAATGTCAGGTTTGCATATGAATTCTAACTCAGTAGTTCCTCTTTGAAGCTTTGATTTAAAGTTAACCTGTTTCGGTACAGTACCTGGCATGTCTTTCATAGAGTGAGCAGGAAGACTGAAGTGTTCCCCTATTGGTTTTTTAATTCTGATTTATGTCAATTTATTCTTTTGTACAGAGACGTTCCTGTTTGTCCAATGTATAAGGCAGAAGGGCATTGTTGGCATATGACGGCATGTATCACACTGGTGGATGAGCCCTTGATGAAGTGGCTGGTTGGATTAGGTCTTATGATGGTGTCATTTGTGTAGATATGTGGGCAGAGTTGGCAACACAATTTGCAGGGTTACGTGCCTGCCTCAGTGTTTCTGTTATATGGTCTGTAGTTGCTGGTGAGTAGCTGCTTAAAGTTGGGGGACTGTCTGTAAGCAAGGAGAGCTCCACTTCCCACAGTTGGAGAGCGTGAGGGATCGTTTTGTAGAATAGGCTGTAAATCCTTGACGACATGCTGCAGAGGTTTGACATGGGAGCTGTAGGTGATGACCAGTGGCATTCTGTTGTTTTCCTTCTTGGGCTTTTTCTGTGGTAGTTGACTTCTGGATACCTGTCTGGCTCTGTCAGTCTGTTTCGTCATTTCCTCAGGCAGGTATTATAGTTTTAAGAATGCTTGACAGAGAACCCAAAGGTCTCTGTCTGAAGGATTGGAGAAAATGCAGTTGTATCTTAGGGCTTGCCTGTAAATAATGGATTATGTCGTGTGTGCTGGATGAAAGGCCGAGACATGTAGGTAACTATAGCAGTCAGTAGCTTTCATTATGGTGCTGTTCATGCGTCCATCAGTTATTTGTACTGTAGCATGCAGAAAGTGGATTTCTTACATGGAGTAGTCTAGGCTGAAGTTGACCGTAGTGTGGAAGCTGTTGAAATCTTGGTGGAATTCTTCAATGGCCTCCTTTCCATGGGTCCAGATGATGAAGATGTCATCAATGTAGTGTAAGTAGAGGAGTGGGACTTGAGGACGAGTGCTGAGGAAGCATTGTTCTACGTCAGCCATAAAAATGTTGGTATACTTTTGGGCCATGCAGGTACACACAGCAGTGCCACTGACTTGAAGATACAAATCATCTTCAAATCTGAAACGGTTGTGGGTGAGTACAAAATCACAAATTTTAGCCTTGAAGTATGCCATGACATCACCTGAGATAGTGCTCCCAATGGCTTATTGTCCATCTTTGTGTGGCGTGTTAGTGTAAAGTGCATCTATGTCCATAATGGCCAGGATGGTGTTTTCTGGAAGATCACTAATGGATTGAATTTTTCTTAGAAGTCCATGGTGTTTTGAAGATAGCTAAGAGTGTTGATAGCAGAGGGTCTGAGGAGAGAGTCCACATAGCCAGATACGCCCGCTGTAATAGTTCCAATTTTTGAGGTGATGGGGTGTCCAGGATTTCCAGGTTTATGGATTTTTGATGGTAGAGTATCCTCAGTGAGGACTCTAGGGGTTTGTCTGTGTTGATTTGTTCCTGTGTTGCTTGGGGGAGTTTCTTGAGTTTCTTCTGGTATTCCTCTGTGGGGTCAGAGAATAGAGTGTGTTGTTTTATAGAGGCTGGAAGTCTAGCAACTTTCTGACTACAGTGCTTTTTAATATTTAAGCAATTAAATGAGCCAGAAGAGGAGTTGGGTACGACTTGCAACCACTGCAAGTCATGCCTACAGTGCAAAGTCAGTCAGTTAGAATGCAAGTTAACAGACTGTGGGTTTGTTAACTTAGGACTTGAGCATTTACACTCATCAGTAACTGCACATTGGGAATTGCTGAAATCTGGGTCATAGTGCATTACACAGATCTGACTTCAACCACCCATACTGCAGACTTCCAAGCACCCTCCTAAAATCTGGCTGTTCTAGCCCATTGTTTACAGTGCAATGTATAAAAACTTGAAATGACTACCAAATGTAACACTCCAGAGGACAAAGAAAGTCAGCCCAGGGGTTACTGCTGATGGACTCCTACAGCAGGAGTCCAGTGAGGTTGCATCTACACTGAGAAGCAATAGGGCTTGAACCCTGGGTCCCAGGTTGATTCAAGTTTGGATCCTTCACCCCCCCCCCATGGGGCTCAATTTTTGTTTAGATGAAAGTGGGATGAGGCTTGAGCCTGAGTTCAAACTGTAGGCTTCCCTTGCAGTGTAGCCATATTGTATGATAACTACACACTCACACACTTGGCAGGAATATGATGAGAGACAAGATAAGGTCCAGTTTATACTGTGGCTAAAGAATCTCGCTTATGCCTCTTGCTGTCAGGAAGGAACCTAGCTACTTAAAAATTTGGACTTCACTTAAATATAATGGTCTCTCTCATGCAGAATAAGAAAGGCAAATGATTCCCTAAGGCTTATTTTTTTTCACCTTAAATTGCTTACAGTTCATCTTCCCATCAAATCAAAGTTCAGATTTCTTCAGGTGCTCGGTGCAGATTGTTGACCGAATAACACGGGTCATCCAAACGCAAAGCAGAAATGGTATCATGATATTGAGAACATCAGTGCATAAATTGTAAATAATGAGTACTCACGGCAGACAGTTAACTAACAATTCACTGAACATTTACAGAACACAAAACCAAATTAATGTGCTGTTTACGCATAAATACAAGGGAGCTAAATCCACCGAATACATTCTTCATTCCTAGTTATTCATGGAGACCTAGAATCAACAACTAATAAAATTCTCCTGACTGTGAGAAAGTCTTAACTGTGACATGACTCAATTGTTCATCCAGGCTTTAGGGGCTTTTGAATGTAAGGGAACTGTTAGCCCCTCACTGGAACTTAAGGGGCCTTTTTGACTGGCCATTTTTGGGGGAAGTAGGACCCTAAGGGCCAGTGAGGAAAGAACAATAATTCCAGGACAACCTGCTGGATAGGGTGGACAGGCCCATGAGGAGAGTTCCCCCTCCCCAGCTGAAACTGTTGGTCAGACATGGCTGACCAAGCAGAGAGCAGCGTTGAGCTAACGAGAAAGCAGCCAGCTGCTGGAAGCGAGGAAACCCAGGCAAGGGAGCTGAGTTGACCAACAGCAACAAGACGAAAGGAGCAGCCAGAGCTGTGTTGAGCGGTGCAGGAGGTCAGACAATGAGTGCAAAGAGCTGAGCTGAGCCTTGCAGAGCAGACCCGCGGCAGCAGGACCAGAAGGGCCTGAGGAGCATCCTAGAGAGCCAAGCTGAAGCAGAGCGGAGCTGGAAGCTGAAGCTGGAACCGTTTGGAGTGGGGTGCGGTAAGCAGCTGAGGAAAGTGAGGGGGGCTGATGCTGGGGAGCGGGGCCCTCCCCCTAGAGTGTGGGGACGTGTGATCACTGCCAGAGCCAGTCTGACTCGCTACATCCCTGCAGCATAGCCAGGCCTGGACAGGGGGCCTGCAATGTGTGAAAGCAGACTGTGAACAGCCCTTCTGCCCCAGAGATGCTGTGTGTGGTGCCTCTGTGCGAGGGGGCAGCATTGGGTGTTTGCCTTTAATCTTTCTCCTCTTTGATTTTTTGTAATTTGATATTTGGTTGCTGTGTGTTTAAATAATTATACAGCTTTGAGTGACCGGTGGGGCGGGGAAGCGGCCAGTGCAGTCAGCACCCTGCAATGGGGACACCCCACTCCCTGCTCTGAGTGACCATGGTAAGATTAGAAGTTGAGTCCCCAGGAATTCTGAGGCCAGTTTTGTTGGGGTTACAGGGACTCTGCCACACAGGAGAGTTGGCGTGGAAGCCCTAAGGCCAGGCAGGCCTCTGGGTAAAGAAGGAACTAGGAGCCAGGACTCAGGTCCTCTTGCTACTCACGTTCACAGGGGTGATGTACAAGCCAGGAAAGTTCCCCACAATAGCAGGTCCATTCCCCCACTTACATGAAGAGCAAGAAAACATGATGCCTGGTTCTCAGTTTGCTCCTCCTTCTATCACACCAATGATTAGAAAATGAGTCCAGTGTGGTATAGCTGAGAAACATGTCCATAAGCAGATAAGCAAAGTTATCACTGCGGATTTAAGAATCTGTATTTAAGGCAGCCATTCCAGGATAGATTAGGACATCAGTTCTATCTCTCTTGCATAAATTTATACACTGTTTATCTTTACCTCCACATTCTGTTCCTCTAAATCAACCCAACCTGCTGTCTCCTCCCTGGAGACATCGCTATGAGAGCCTAATCCTTGCTGTTTGGGGGGCTGCTAGTTAAATAAAAATGCATTCCACTGGCTACCTTCTTAAGTGAGACAGTTTGTGTAGCTAAAAAGAGACAGCATGTTATCAGTACATAACTAAATGGGCAGAATTCCCAAGGCTTGAGTGACTGCTTTACCATCATGCCAGAGTGCCAGGTGTCTGTACTTAAGATATTTCACTCATCTGATTTGAGACTAACTACTCCCCCTAGAAAATCAGCTGTTAGGAGCTCTCAAGAGGACAGCCATCACAGCAAAGAGAGCAGGAAATGAGAAGTGATTTTTAGAGACAAAATAAACAAGTAGCCCCTGTTTTTGTCTAATTTTTCCAAGGAGTTTCTGAACAGTGAGATCTTTCCTTCCTTTTTGCAATTTTACGTTTTCAGGTTCAGGAATGAGAGCCAAGCCTAAGTTATACTGGGGTCCTCAGACAGTCACTGAAGACATTTTCTGTTTATAAATACAGACCAGGGATTTAGACTATAGCATTGGTGGAGTTGAAATTAACACACGCTGGACAGCGATTGCCCTGTGACATGCAGCACACCAAGAGGGACTGGACACTCAGGTCCCATTTAACTAAGCTGGAGTCAGTCGTGATCAGCATTTTTGACAAATCAGGCCTTAAGAGGTGGTGTGCTCACTAGACAGGGTATATACAAATGGCACCCAAGAGCCACAATAAAAATGCCTTTGTCCGTTTCAGTAACATGTTGATCACAACAAGTGAAGAACAAAGTGACCCTATTAGCATGCATCCCCAGGGTCAGGTCCTGGGGGGCCTGGGGCTGCTGACCCTTGTGCCACCCCCTCACCCTGCACACACCACGCTGGTATTCAGCCTGAAGGGTGGGAGGGCAGGGCAGAGTCCAGGGCTGTGGAGGGAGGAGAGGCTCATGGCCCGGATGGTGCTGGGTGGGGTCCAGGGCCTGGCCAGCTGTAGAGTGGGCCCTTAGACCAGAGGCCATGGTTCACAGTTCTCCTGCCCTGCCCCCAGGTTGGCTGGTCTGAAGCAGATCAGCTAGCCCAGGAGTGGAGCAGGCAAGCCGAAGGCAGGTGGCAGCAGCGTGCTGGTTAGGTGGTCTAGGGCCAGATTTCTGCAGAGCGGTGGGACCACCTTGTAGGCCAGGACCAGGGTGGCAGTCCCTAATGCCTCTGCAATAATCCAGCCCTGTACACGTCCTCCCTACCATCCTTCTATGGTTTCAAGTTGAGGTTTCTGATTAGAAGCTGGTTGGTAAGAAAGTTACTAACAGAGACACCTTGAGCTTGATTCACATTTTTGCTAAGCACCTGAAAATCATTGGTCTGGCATCATAAGGAGCTTTAAAAAAGTGCTGTAATGCTGCCTTTGATTGAGGCATCAACCTCCCCCTTCATTTTCCTCCCCCACTCCTTGATTCTCTGAACATTTTACACTGTGTATCTCTGAGAAGGCAATTGCAGATCACTAATGAATGGTGGACTACACTATAGAGTCACAGTTTCACATTGTGTTAGTAGGGCTGCCAGCATTGGAGAGGAGGGACCAATGGGTAACATTGGCCTCTCCTTGGTGATGGCTTACCCAGGAGACCTAAAATTGCCAGGCTTGAGACTGATAGAAAGGGCCCACTGCTCAGCCTCTGGATGGCAGAGCAAGGGAAGCTGTGTAGGAAGCAAAGGAGTGGAGTCGGAAAAGGAAGATGAAGTATAAAAGATAGTCCTTACGGGGTGGAGGAGGACATCTGCCTGCCTGCTGCTGGAAAGAGAAGCCAACAAAGACTTCAGCTGCTTCGAGGACTTACCCAATCCACCCGAGCAGTAGGAGAACCTCTATGGTGAGGCCTTTCTTGGTTTGCTGCTGGCTACATAACCTGAGAAGCCAGATGATAGCACTGGTCACAGGAACACAGGCTGACAAATGGAAGAAGTAGCTGGTGGTGGATGTGCCAATGACCTAAGAAGGGATGGTAGATGGAGTGGATTTTGAGTTATTACAAAGAATTCTTTCCTGGGTGTCTGGTTGGTGAGTCTTGCCCACATGCTCAGAGTTTAACTGACACCACATTTGGGGTTGGGAAGACATTTTCCCCCATGGCAGATTGGCAAGGCTTCTGGGGGGTTTTCACCTTCCTTTTAGCATTGGCATGGCTTACTTGCTAGTGGATTCTCTGTACTTTAAAGTGTTTAAATCATCATTTGAGGACTTTAATAACTCAGCCATAGGTTACAGGAGTTGGTGGGTAAGGTCTTGTGGCCTGCATTGTGCAGGGGGTCAGACTAGAGCAGTGGTTTGTTTTTTTTTTGTTTTTTTTTTGCTGGAGTAGACTAAGTGGGATTTTCTCCCATGAAGGTTTTGTGAAGACTCCAGTTTTATGAGGTAGCCACTAGAGGGTAGCAGTTCACAAGCTTCAAACAGAAACAGAACAGCAAAATTGCTGTGTAGATCAGATCTGACACTTCTCTGGAAGCTAAAGGCTACAGTATTACCAATATAAAACCAATATCAAAGGGATTAATCAGGGAAATGTAGTTCTGCAAGGGATCTCAAGATGTTATTTATGTTCTGCTCACTGCATTGGGATGGACAGATACACCTAGGCCATCCCTGACAGATGCTTGCCTAACTTGTTCTTTAAGCCCCTGCTGATGGGGACTCTACAACCATCCTAAGTACAGTATCCTCCCAGTTATCTGAATAACATAAAGGACA
This sequence comes from Podocnemis expansa, assembly GCA_007922195.1. Lineage (NCBI taxonomy): Eukaryota > Metazoa > Chordata > Testudines > Podocnemididae > Podocnemis > Podocnemis expansa. The sequence continues at coordinate 55,607,315 of ML681966.1, read as the reverse complement.
TGGTGATTATTCAGATAACTGACAGGGCAGGTGCCGTTCACCAGAAGGGTGGCCTCTTCACCACAGCCAGGGGCTCTTCCTCCCCTCCTTGTGGTTCACAGGGCTGATGACGCCCAATCTATGCATGTGCAAAGAATGGGAGTGGGTGGAGAAGGATGTGGCCCTCACAGAGCAGAGCCGAGAACCTCTGCCAGGATTCTGCACTATCCCACCAGGACCACAGTCTTTCCTGCACTTCATTGCCACAGGGAGTGATTGTCACTAGCCTTGCCACACACAACAGGAAGCTCTCTACAACTCTGCTGTCATGCCCTGCTCATAGATGTTAAGGCCAGAAGGGGCCATCACGATGTAGTCTAACCAACTGCACATTGCAGGCCACAGAATCTTACCCATCCATTTCTGTAATAGACCCCTAACCTCTGACTGAGTCACTGAAGTCCTCAATCCTGATTTTAAGATTTCAAGTTACAGAAAAGCTACCATTTACATCAGTTTAAAGCTGCAAGGGACACCCAAGCTGAAAAGGAAGGCAAAAACACTCTGGGATCTCTGCCAATCTGACCCCTCAGTGAAATTCCTTCAGAACCCCAAATATGGTGACTCATTGGCTATGTCTACAGCAGGAAACTTAGTTCAGACTTCATTAGTCCAAACTAAGCAGTTCCTGATTAGTTCAAACTAACTGTGGCTTTGTAGTTTGAACTAGCCATACTGACTAGCTCGAACTAACTTTTTAGTTCAAACTAAAAAAGTGTGACTAGTTCGAACTAACTGCTTAGCTCAAACTTGTTTAATTCAGACTAACATGGCTACATCCTGCTATTTTGAACTAAGTTCCAACCAAGCACTTACTCTGAACTAAAAAAAAAAAAAAAAATCTTAATTCGAACTAGGCAAAACCTTGTGTAGACAGGGACCAAATTAGTCCAGATTAATAGAGCCCTGCACGGATACAAATATGTGGATCCATGTCTGACCTGCATCCGCAAGAAATGGTCTGCAGATACCTGTGTTGCATATGCGGATGCGGATATCCACAGATATCCACATATTTTGCAGGTCTCTAGCTATGTGCGGATAAAAATATGTGGATCCATATCCGATCTGCATCCACAAAAAATGGTCCATGGAGATCCGTGTTGTATCTGTGGATGCAGATATAATGCGGATATCTGCGGATCTGCAGGGCTATACAGATTAAGCCTCCTTAGTCCAGACTAATTTGCTCGTGTAGACATAGCCATTTAGACTCTTATCAGGTTGGCAAGACTGACCAGTCAAACACCCGGCAACAAATTCTTTGTAGTAACTCAGAGTCCTTCCAATCTATTGTTCATGACTGGCCATTGGAGATAACTTGCCATAGACCAGCCCCATGCCATTGCAGGCAGTCTCATTCGAAGCATCTGATGAAGTGGGATTTTCTCCTACGAAAGCTCATGCAAAAAATAAATCTGTTAGTCTTAAAGTGCCACATGACTCCTCTTTTTTGCTGGACTAGACTAACCTGGCTATCCCTTTGGAAAGTCTCATTTTACCATCCCCCCCATAAACTTAATCACTATCTGTCTTTACTCCAGTTGGGCTTTTTGCCCACAGTCCATTACAGAATTTCACTCCTCTGATGGTTGAAAACCTTTGTCTAATTTCAAGCCAAAACTTGTTGATAGCCAGTTGATAGGTATTTGTTTGTGTGTCCACATTGGTGCTTAACTTAGCTCCATTCCTTCCCTGGTATAGAGCCTTTTCTTTGTTAGACTAAACAAGCCTAGCTCTTTGAGTGATGTTCCTCCCTCCCAAGCCAGTGGGCTACAGAGGGCCCCCCTACATTGCCACAGGATCCACGAAGTGGAGGAATGGTCAATCCTGCATTGTTGTGCTCCTCCTCACTGTCCTGGCCAAGGGATCTCTGCTTTTTTACCTGTACTTCTGCATTACCCACATCCTTTCTTATCCCCCTGCATGGATTTCATCCTAGTGGCTGTGATGAGGTTGCTTGACCTTCCACTGGACAACACTGTCTCCTAATGGGTCTGGGGATTTGCTCCATTAGGCGGACACCCCTTCCAGCAAGTATATGCCATCAGTTTGTCTTTTATAGCTCCTGTTTGATCCAGTTGCAGGAGAACCTAGGCCCTCTACTTCAGGTTTTGGGCACTATGTAGCCACCACAGTCAGTTCCCTCACCATGCTGCTTTTACCCGAAGCTGCTTCTGTGCTTCCTGTCTCTACCAGTCTCTCCACTCCCTCATCCCATGACATAATTTCAGGCAACTGATCTCTGCAGTGCCCCCCACCCCCATTTTCCTTTCTCCAAGAGATTAGCTACAGACTTCTTCCTGCTTCCCCCTTTGTTCCAATTTCCTCTTTTGTAGAAGCCCCCCAGTTCTCATATGTGAGCATCTCTCTAAGTAGCTCCCTTCAGCTTAAAAGTTCTTCCTCTGTCATCTAATTCACTCATGGGCCCACCTGTCCCAATTCACCTCTTGCTCTGCCAAGGTGGGGATCACATCCCATCACAGGGAAAAAGGATGAGGCTGGAACTTGGATTGTGCCAGATTTGTATAATAAGGTTTCAAATAAACAGGAGAATGTGGCAATTTGTTCTCATGCTCAACTATCCTTACATTTAAGATTTTTTCCCTCCTCATATCTGACCTGGATCTCCCTTACTGCAAACTGAACTGATAAATTCTTGCCCTAACCTCTTTAGACTGGTGAACCATTGATCACTGCCCTCTTTGTAACAACTTTCACATATTTAAAGACTTGTATCTCCCTTCCTTAGGCTAACCATATCCAGTTCTTTCAACTTTTTCCTCATAGGCATGTTTTCTCAACTTCCTAACTCAATATTTTAAAAATATATTCCCTTTCCTATGTTCCCAATAGCAAAAATTGTGGGGGGGGGGGGATAATCTTGAAGTATCTGAACTGTTACAATATTTTCCTTCAATTTTACTTCTACCCTCCTTGTTGTTCCCTGTCAGTGAACTCTTTGCCTTCATATCCATGGAAAGTAAATTCTCAGCATCAACATACTGTATTAGAAATACTCAGTTTTAATTTGCAAATGTGAGCATCTGCACCAGTCACCTGATACCAAGAATCATCAGGGGATGGAAACATCCCATTTGACCTCTGATCAAAACTAAAATTTTGAAAACTGGCTATTAACTGATCATCCTCTACCGATCAAAATTTTTCATTGTTATTTTGAAAGACTTGCTAAATAATGTCAAATTAATTTAGAAAAATCATACTATCATCATGAACAATTTGTGAAATGAAGCAAAACAACCTGTCAAATAATTCATTTGCTCTGCTACTAATGCCTTATGTGGTTACAACTGGAATGGACCTGATTGTGCTTGCAGTTAGGGCCTTAGAAAGATTTCCATATTCTTCAATGGGCAGTGAATCACTGTAGATTAAGGCTCTTCATTTGATTTTCACCATTCATGCAATTTGTTCTTTACTTTGTATTATAAGAACAGACTGTTGCTGTAGTCATGTCAGTCACAGTATATTATGGAGACAAGCAAGGTGAGGTAATCTCTCTTACTGGACCAACTTTTCTCCACATCAGAGATGCTTTAAAGCTTAACTCTTCTTCAGGGCACTTCTGTGTAAGCTTAAAAGCTTTTATCATGCCCACAGAAGTTGGTCCAATAAAAGATATTACCTCACTTTACTTAACTTTCTAAGGAAGACTGGTCTGTTAGATTCACAATCACTTTCTTTTCCTTCGCCTCTGAAGTTCCTTTCCTGATTTCTAATGTTGACGTGGCAGATTTAAATCCTGGCTCAAAAATCGTTGATAACTATCTAATAGCATATCATGAGAATATTTTTATTGCTGTTACATTTTGTAAGCTCCTTTTCTGTTACAGAACTTGCCTCCAATGTGGTCCTAATACATGCAGTATCACCTCAAGTCACCAAATAAGATTGGGTGCCCATTATGCTAGGGCCTGTTCAGTCACATGGAAGGGGACACTCCTTGTCCTCATGCGAGGCATATCTGTAAGAGTAGCAGGAATTCAACATCCCCCCCCCCCCCAAGTTCCAATCTAGTGATTTTAAATCAGAGAATAAAGCTGGTTTTGTGATTATCTTGTGTATAAAAAAAACATTTACAAACACACACAAACCTGTTAAAATATTCACTTGCAAACAGTATAATTACTAGAACTGTGTTTTCAGGGTTTTTTTTGTTTTGTTTTTGTTTTTTTACGCTGTCTCTAAGGATCTATATCATTAGGTAAAAAAATTGATCTTGAAAAACTTAATAGCCATTTAGAACAAATGGAGCCGGTCTGTTTCCAGGCCTGAACGTACATGAATGCACAGTGGAAAAGTTTTTGTACCCACACACAGATGTTGAGCATGATCACAGTCCATGGTTTTCTGCATAAGAGCTGAGGTTAGTTCCAAGGGGGTAGCCGTGTTCATCTAGTTCAGTAAAACAAACAAGGAGTCCTGTGGCATTTAAAGACTAACATATTTATTTATTGCATGAGCTTTTGCAAAAGAAAATCCCACTTTGTCAGATGCTTTGAAGATGGGGGAATTTACAGAAGAGGAGGAAATAAATGCAGGGGAGAGTAAGTCATGGGAACAGGTCACACTATAACAGCACATCAAAACAGTTGTAAAGATTCAAACACTGAGGAACAGCATAGGAAGATGAGGTCAAATCACCTTTTGTAATGAGAGAAAAATCAAATGTCCTTATTAAGTCCTGAGGCAATGCAACTAAATTTGCAAATGAAGTCAATCTCAGCAGCTTCTATTTGAAGCCTTGATCTCATATTCATCTGTCTGAGCACTGCAATTAGTAAATTAATGGAGTGATCACAAAAATTGAAATGCTTTTGCAGTGAATGTATGATTTGACTGGTGGGTATGTAGCATAGGTCACTCATCCTTATCCACATGTGCACTTTCCACTTTCCCAACCTCTATGCTATGATGTATTGAACCGTTCACAACAAAGCAGTGCTCTAGAATGTATAAGCCCAGTATTTCTTGCCTTTCCACGTGCAGACCTATTCCATTGCCTTTATGGATGGCAGGCAGGATTTGCACTGTATTATTCGTTTTACTAATGAAGCCGTTTCTCACACCTGCTTAAGTTGGCCATTTTTGAAATTTGTTTTGTTCCTAATGGCTCCATTGACAGATCTGGATTTTGACCTTATTTTAAAATAAGTTTCACAATGAAAACATTTCAATATAAAAAGCCATTCAATACAAAAATTCAAAATGTTATGTTTCAACCTAACCTAAACGCACCCTCTTCCAAAAAAACCCCAAAACTTTTTCTGCAAAACTTCATCCAAGTCAACATGTCCCCATGGAAGCTTTTATCAACAAAATGCCATTTTCCAATATAAAAATGGTCCAGAAGAAAAAGTTCCAGCCAGTTTGACTAGTGACTTGTGACCAGTTCCTTTCTTTTGTGACCAGATTACCTCACCTTCTCTGCTCCTGGGGCTGCCCTTCTATACTTGGAACCAGCTTCCTGTCAGGCTTGACCTGCCCTGAAAAGCTATGCTAGTTTTCACTTCTGGAAGAGTAATTTCAGCTGGAGTTGTATCCATATACCAATATTTCTATTAATCTGTCTCTGCACCTTCATCAGGAATGCATTACATATCATACTATCCACATAGAAACATGTTCGAAAGAATATTCAGGTTACAAAGTCAAGCACCCAAAAGTGAGTAAAGGCCAGAATTAAGTGTGTCTCGGCAATCATAATGCACCTCCTGTGTGTACGCGTTATGATATTTTTTAATTTACATGACCACAGTGTATTTTCTGCAGGACTTCTGCCTCATTCAGTGAACAAGATAGAGTGCTTACTTAACAAGCAAATATTCATTTTTTCTCCAATCCTCATTGTTCAATTTACTGCATACTATTCAAACACAGCTTTTAAAAACAGAAATATTAATATCCTCACGGACTTATCTAAGGTACATTACAGTATCTGAGTACTTCATTAATGTTAATAAACTTCTCTTCAGAAAGCCCCTGTGTAGTGAGGTTACTTCTGTTTTACATCTGGCACAGTCAGATACTGAGAGCTAGATCTACAAAGACACTCAGGCCCAGGTTTTTAAAGACATTTAGGCATTTCTGCATAAGATAAACAATACCTAATTGATTTAAGAGCCTATATCTCCTGTTTAGAAAATGAGATATTAGATGTTGAAATCTGTTAGGGATTGCAAATCTGGGCACCACTCTACCTACACACTTCACTCTCTGCGATTTTATAGAAGAAAGCCAGCTCAGCCTTAGGTGCCTAATTCCAGGAGCAGGTTCATAGCTGAGAATCTTGAGCAGAGATAAGCACCTAAGTCTCTGGTATATCCTACTGGCTAAATTAGGTGACTCCTGCTTAGCTTTTTGTCTTATGTAAATCCCTTTCCTATATACCTAATTCTCCTCAGGCATATAGATAGTCTGGGTTACTAATTCAGGAATAAGGATTCCATGGGACAGCAGGGTACCTAAATGTTGTGTGTTCAATGCTAAGCGCTGCATGCCTAATCCCTTTTGTGAATTCAAGAGATTAAGATAAAAAATACATATTTTGTATTCCCCTTATATGTTCAGAGCACAGATCTCATTGACTTCAATAGTTCTGCAAATCAGACCCCAGGGTCTCAGGTTCGACACCCAGAAAACTAAACAGACAATTAGTGACATCTATGAAGAGTGTGGTTTAAGTGACTTGTCCAGCATCACATAGGAGTTCTGTGGCAGATGCAGGTATAGAATTCAGTTCTCTAAGACAGCAATGGCACTGAAATGCTGTAAGCTAGAGAGCATGATTTCTTTTCTAGCAATCCCCAGTACTTCAGATAACACAGCTCCAGGGTCTAATGGACAGACCATAGCTTCTTTTACTACATAGTGCTGATTCATCCCTAAACAAGGCTCATCACATGCTCTGAATGAGGCATAGGTTCTGTGGAAGAAACAGTATGTAATTAAAGACTCTTTCATAATGCACAGAAAAAAAAAATATACCAAATTAAGGTCACAGTCAATTTTAATTCTAGTATGTAACTGCCACGTGCTTGATTTTGTACCACTAATAATGGTCTTTTAACATAGTTGTGTGCATGAAGTCTTAGGTTTTTACAAAAGAGACAAATTCCATCATCATGTGACATCATATTGGCAACTTTATGATCATCAACAGGGTTGGAACCTTTACGTCCAATACAAAGACCTTTGCCACGTGAGCTAATGGAGATGAGATCCTGTGCCCATGGGTTTCATAGATATTTGCTGACAGCAGAGGACTAATGAGACTCAGGAATCTTGAGATCCATTTCAGGCTCTGGAGGGGAGTGCCCTCTCATGGGTACAGGAACTTCTATCTGTTTCTTCTTCCACTCTGCCCAGTCTTTATCCCACCCTTGCTCCTCCTTCCAGTCCCAGGCTCGCCTCTGCCCAGACAGTCTGACTCTCTTCCTGAGTACCCAGCCCTCTACCAGTCCCCCAACTCCTAGGTCCCCATCCACTTTCTCGCTCTAGTGCCCAGGGCCTAGAGTCAATCCTTCTCTCCCTGTTCCCCAGCCACCTTTGTTCTTAGTCTATGTCCCAAGGCTTCTCACTCATTCCCCCAGCACCTTGTTCTCCCCGCAATCACCATCCCTTCTGCATTCAAATCAGGCAACTTTATCCATACAGCCTTGACCCACCACAGGGTGGGGGTCATTGAGAGCACAGGTGTACTAGACCTCCTTCTTCCAATTTCTTTGCCTAGAGCTGTCCACATCACAGGGACCTTGCAGAGCCAATATGAATTTACTTCACTGCCCTACAATGGATATTATTTTATTTGCAAATACAGTAATAGCCCTAATTACACATACAGGATGCCAAGTCCCATGTGCCCAGTCCATGTTCATTTACCTTTGTCAGCTGATTCTAAATTGTAAATTTAAGACAACTGCAGCTGCAGTCTGTGGAACTCTGAATCTACTAAATTTCTAGATTTAATACAACTTTAACTCTAATTGGTGGCAAGGGATTATGTTGCCAGCTGACTTCAGAGTCCCCATTGCTGACACGAGTCTGATTCCTTTGTAAAATGACCACCAGACAATCACCCTCTGCTGTTCATTTTACAGCTTGTTGCCATCCCCTAACTGTCCCCGCACTAGAGTTCATTTCTGGCATTCACAACAGGCATTTTCTTAAATCGTTGTAAAATAAACCCTCTTAGTGAGCTGGGGGGGGGGAGGGGGCTCAGAGAGAGACTAAATTAAAGTGCGTGCAAAGTGAAACAAGATGTTTATACAAGCCTTTAAACTGCCCTGTCTGAAGCCTTACAAATCAAGATTTCATTTGTCTTTTCTGTGACTCATTTGTGCCACCAATTTGAGCAAATCTCACAGAAAATGTAAAACTGTAAGCCAAACCACCTAAATCTTGACACATTTTTCTTACAATGATGAATTCATATGGAAGAGTGAACAGTTGTGGAATGCACTTAATACAGCTGGTGTTAATGAAGCTATACATATATACATGTATACTTACATCTCCTCCACTTATATATATGTATATATGTGCTGTGTATTTGGACACTCATCCTGAGCTCATTAAGATTTTAGCCCTCCATAGACATGCCAACTCTTAAGAATCCTTACTGGAATACACTGGGCTTTCCTTCAGATTTCCTCACTTCATCTAGCATATCACAGAAGATATGGGAAGCTTCATGGTTCTGCTTTTATATGACATTCTTTGAGAAATGAAATTTGTTTGACAAGACAGTAGAATACTGTGTTCTGTTTTGAAGAAATTTTGTAAACTGACAGCTCCTTTACTGGTAATATCACTTGACAGCCTGGTTTTAAAACAAGATCACTTCCTTCTTCTGACTAAGAATTATAGCAGTAGGGGAGACTATTTCCTTTAGTCCCAGATTCTAGAAATAACTCCTCTGTAGTTGCTTTCTAGAAAGATAGCTGATCCTACACAATCAAACATACGGTCCCACCATTACTTTGCTGGAGCATTTTTGTTTTGAATCTCTGGATTTTGTTTAAGCAAAGAACAGTGTAAGATGCTTACTTGCAGATTTATTTTTTTTTGGTTGCTTAAAAAATTCAGTTTGTTCTGATGTTTTTAAAGACATTCCACCCACACAGTCCTTTTGCATCTACAAACTGTTTGCTAAGGTAGTGTTGCTAAATTTGCCTTTTGTTACTAAGGGTAATAATCCAGAGTCACACTTCTTGTAAATATGCCTATTTCCCTTCTTGTTTTCTTTTATAAAATCTTACACTATTCTGTGAGATTTTACAGAATGTAAGTAGGTACTCTAGAAATTAGACTAAATCACAAAGAATTTAATAAGGAAACAGCTTGATTCTATGGAATTTAGGCCTCTGGACTAAAGTATCATAATACAGTTGCAGCATGTTACTGAGCAGCATATCTGATTCCTCCCCCCAAAAATGGACCATATGGTACAAAAAGTACCATGAACTCTCTCTTGTCAATGGCGTGAAACAACAAACCATGATATTTGGCAGGGTGGTGGTATTTTTGGAATGAAATAGCATTTTTTCCCCTCTAGTTGTGTTATTTCATGAATATAATCTGTTCTTTCCAATTACTCTATTACTGCACAACAGAACTGTATTTCTATTAGCAGGTCACTGAACCCTGGTGCCAGGTTGCTAAATCACTAATTGAAGCATACACTAACCTTCAATTACAACATTTTAAACACTAAAATACCAGCGCATTTAGACTCCCCACCCCCACAGACAAATAGGAAAGAAGATCAAATCAGAAAGGTCTTGAACCTATAACTCCATAAATATCCAAAGAGAAGCTGCTAATTCCATGCAAAATTGATCCCAGGGGCAGTTTGCCTAATAAATATGTAAAATGAAGGCCCTTGGTGAAAGAAACATCCACAACCCACTGTGTAGTACAGTAGCAGTTTCCTTGTGTTAGATGCATTCTCTTTCTTTTAACTCTGCAAATTTGAAATATTTCTGTCTGTGCTACACCCAGATGGTAGTGCTGAATACTAAACAGGCACCTCCAAAATCTCATGGGGGTAATCTCATGGCTATGCATAATAATGAATCTGGTGGAAAGCCCAATTAAGATCCAGAAATATTGAACTATACCTTACATGCGGCAGGTTTTTTTGCCCTAAGTAATGCAGAGCGACTGCACAAGAGCTCATTATATGCAGGAAGCATCTTTCACTGTCCTGCAGAGTCTCTAGAGTTTCAGGGAAAGACAGCTCTATCCACATAACTGTATTTGCATGGAAGAAACTGAAAGCAAAATCTAGGTCAGGTATGCTTTTCTTGGAGAGGGCCTTTAATGTTCCAGCCAGAGGTCAGTCCCCTGAACTGCTAAGGGAAAGTTCAGAAGCCTCAGGTCTGAAACAGACTATTTTTAAAAACTTTAATTGCTTTATTGCAAGCCCCAGGAAGACAGAAAAGGTCTGATTCTCCTCACGGTTTTGGATCAGAAGTAACTGAGTAACTCCTCAAGTTATAATGGTGAGTCTCTCTTAATTTCAAATGTGTGGGTCGAGGACTTTGGCAGAAGTACCAAATAATACCAAGCTAAGATCCTGTCTTTCATCAGAAGCAACATTTTTGTTGTGATTTAAAGGAGGGAGCTGTCTCACTCAGCTATTTTTATTCATTTTATTACATGAAACATATTTTGCAGACATTCGTTCAAATACAGCAGTGCTCAAGCAAAACATAACTAGTAACATTCTTTGGGACAGAAGAGCAGAGGTCCATATTAAGCATAAACTAAACTATTCAATCACAAGACTTGGGCTTGAATCCTCCTCCTCTATCTATAAACCCAACCCAAATTTAGTACTGTGTTGAAGTAAACCTTGTTTTCCTCTGTACACTCAAAACTAATACAGTTCATGACTTCCACTTTCTTCTCTCTGCATCCTGCCTTAATGTCTTCATCTAATGCACCGTGTAAACACACAAAGTGTAATATACTATAATACTGTACTCTGCTGGATTTCTTTCAATCATTTTTCTTCTCAATCCTATCATTCCTATCCTGATCCTGACAATGAAGTCATCATCTATGTTACCCAAAATGGTGGTTGTCTTCCTTACCTTTCTGTCATGCACAACATCTAAGTAGTATAAAAGTAAGTTGTGTGTTTCTATGAAAAAATAATCTGCAGCATGCAACACACAGTATTTCTTTTCAGATCCAGAATTCAGCAACATGTAATATCCAATTATTCAAAGAAACTGTGAAACAAGTTCGCTTTGCCCATACCTCTCCCAGTATGCTGCAGAAGAAGTTTGGTGCTTCCCTATCCTGCATCCTTCTGTGACATACCTAATATTTATAAATTATATTTATGCATTCAGTGTGTAATGGAATGTTCCCTTTCTTCTTTATTGTGAATGTTTTGGGAGTGGTGGTGGGTTTGTTAGATTCTCCTTTCTTTCAAGTTTAAAAAAAATCACCTGAAATTCTGCTTTATTTAACATTTTAAATCCATTCAGATAAAAGAAGCAACTATTTCCCTTTTATTGTCCTTGTTCTTTTGTTTTGAAATATGTAATAAACAGCAGAAGGAACATAAGAGGTTGATAAAACATTGTATCGTTATGTGACTTAACTGTTTGGGGCTAGGCATTTTTTTTATTATGCATTTTATTTCTTACAAATTTCTTCATTCTGATAGACTAGCGAGGCTCGATGAAAGTGGTAAGAAATAAGAAGAAGAGACTTTCAGTCAAATACAGGTACTCTTATTGTTTCTCTCATAACATGCATTTGACCTTCATGAGGGAAGGACATTTATCACCAGCACCATCTAGCCATCTGTTACTATACTTGTCCTCTGGGGTGCATATTCTTGTACACTGAAGTGTTATGGATCACTTTAGACTTATAACCCAAGTCAACAGTTATGATGGATGTTGATAATTCAAGGACTCATACACAACCGTGTTACAGTATGTAATATGGTTAAAGTAAGGACCACAAATCACACTTGATAGTGTTTCATGGTTATTATCTCAATGATGCTGGCGTCTTCAGGTCTGCATCACATTGCAGATCTCAATACAGTGTGTGCATGTGTAAGCCACGTGCCTAATAGGGATAGATCTCTTAGAGATCTGTTGGGACAGGTCATTGTTGCTAGGCTGCTCTAGCACTGCACATCAAGAAGTTCTGGAATTGAGTGTGGTAACTTTGGTCATGCTCCACTAGGTTGCCTGTTGCTGGGGCCAGATCCCATGAGAGCAAGTAGCCAAGGCAGTTGTTTTTGGGAAAAAGCCAGATGTGCTCTGTGTGAAAGGGAAGAAGCTGAGCCAGGACAAGACAGCAGGCTGTTTTCCCCTAACTCTGAATGAAGAATTTTGCAGCAGGTTACTGATATTGTTAACCCTCCTGCATTGAAGCCTGGAAACAGGGACATTGCAGTTCTGGGGCCAGCAGGGCACGGGCCCTGCATCTCCTGCCTGCCATCCCTGGCTGGCAGTGTAGCAGAAGGGGCTGGATCAGTCTCCTGCTGCTACCCACAAGCAGCAGGAGGCTCGAAGCTGGCTCCTACCACTTACAGACAGCAGCAGGAAACAGCTCTGAGCCACTTGCAGGAGGCTCAGAGCTGGATCTGGCTCTTGCCACTGCCCACAAACAGTGGGAGCTGGCTCTGGGCCGCCTGTTGCTTGCGGGCAGTGGTAGGAGCTGGCTCTGGCTTAGAGCCTTCTGCAAGCGGCAGCAGCTGGGGCCAGATTGGGCCCCAGAGGAGGATCGGGGTTGTGGGGTGGGGCTGGCCCTGGCCCTGACCCTGACCCTTAGCCGCGAGGCTTCTGCTTGGAATTGTTAATTACATAGAAGAGATTATTGGGAGATGAAGATAAGTTAACTGTATGCTTTAAATGTTGATTTCTTAGTCCAACTATTTGAATTGTCTCAACTGGAACAATGCACCAACATAATAATAATGGGGAAAGGCACAATTACATTTTTGCTATTCTCAGAGTTGTATTTTCTTGTAAGAGGGTTTCTATATCTATATATGTGATTGAGTGTTGGTTAATCAATAAGCTTACTGGACAACAATGGTTCCAGCAGAGGAAGGTCTGCATGGATTTCAGCTGAAGATTCGTGCGTACAAAGGAGAGAGTAGCTGTTTCTCTCAGCTCAAAAGCTTGTGGACTTGGTGACCAGAGACGGAGACTGAGTCTCAGGTGAACTCCATCTAAGCTTTGGAAACTTTTGAATTTCTTCCTTCAGTGTTTCTATGGGGACTGCCCTGCTTAGATTCAATTTGTTTTTCTTGGTTTTGTTAAGAGAAAGCTGTGAAGATAATGTATGTGGATTATAAAATAGCTATATTATGTAACAAAAATTAAGCTTTTGTTTTTATTATGTTTACTTTATCCTAAAATTTATAAGACTAGGACTTAATATAGTTCCTTACTTTTATTTGTTCTTGTTAAGACTTGACTGGGGGGCTGGAATCTCTGAACAATCTTCACTGAGTTCTTACCGACTGAATCGTGCTCCCAGTTGCTTCTCCATAGATGTTAAACTCTAGCCAACCTGAAGGTTATTCATGCACAGATGGACCTGCTTCAGTACTGATGCTTTTACTAAGACAGGTGTCAAATGATGCAAAGCCTAGCTATTAGGATAGAGATTCATGCAGAGGGGTGAGCTCTATGTGATGATTTTCAGTTATGAGGGTAGGGTTTTATGTGGGGAAAAAAAAAAAATCAGCTTTGTGGACTGCCTTCGTGTTTGATGCAAACTTACCAGTTTGCAATTGCTGGTCTGTTTTCAATCAACAGGGCTAACTCCTGTCACATGTGCTTCATTTTTGCCTCTCATCTTCTCCTCTGAGGAGAGAATTGCATGAGCAGTGCAGCACTTCATTGGATTTCATTGCAACTATCTGTGGGTGCCAAGAGCCTATTGTGGTAAGCATTCATTTCTTTTGTATGCTGAAATAAGACTGCATAAATAAGTAACATTTCACATATGTGATTACAGTTTGGTTACTTGCATTTTGATACACTGCTTTTCAGAGTCTGATTTATTTATGCATGTTCATGAACCTCGGCTCAGCATATCAGACTGCCTCTAATAGCAGGCTTGGATTAAAAAAAAAAAAAACAAAACAACTCATTCTGCCTCTCTCTTCCCAGTCTTCATGACTGGTGGCTATTGTTTCACCATGGTTGATGCTTTTCTGCATTGAATGATGAAAAAAATGACATCTGCTCTTGCTGTTTCTTCAAACATACTGTATTTCTAGTTAACTGATGTTAGCCCGTGCTAGCCTGGTGAAATGGTAACTTGTGTAAATACACTGTGATTTTTCTAAATTCACCCTGGAGTCTGAATTAGGTAAGATGTTCTTTATGACTTCTCCTAAATTGCTATGCACTGTGCAGTAGTATCTGTAAAAAGAGTTGCTGTTTCACACTAGGAGTTGGTGTGTGACTGGCCGAAACAGACTGCTAATAAACCATGAAAGAAAGTCCTTCCTCCTCTTCACACGCCTCTTTCACAGAGAGAGCTGGACTTCCTAGCAAGTTGTCAGTTTCAGGTCCCAGTACACTTAGCCCTAGTCTGCATTTCGGGCTTTTTCAGTGGCAGACAACTGCCGGTTATGCAAGGAACGTAAAATTCCTTGTGTAACCGGCAGCAACTTTTTAAGCAGCCGGTACACATCAGGGGAAAGCTGACCACAAATCACTTGTGTTCAGCTTTCCCCTACACTCCCAACCCCCAGGACTTCTGGGAGCAGCTCGGTGAGTTCATGACAGTGGCGAATTTGCTGCTGTCTGTATAGACGGACCCTTACAGTGCAAGTTCAGGTAGAAATCTACTGCCCTGTTAAGAATAAAGTGCTCTAGTATTTTCCTGATAGAACTTGTGCCAGTGTCCATTTTCAGAAGTGATGGCCATGTCCTGAATGTTTACATTACTAATGTCCCAGGAGCAGGTCATGTTAGGTTAAAACATGACCAGTGTGCTCACAAGTTAGGTGATAGTGTGAAATGTCTGTTCATGATAGAAATGGAGGGAAGGAAATAGTTGGAAGCAAAGATTGGCTAGGGAACTGGATATTGAAAATAAAGTACATGACAGTAAGACAAGCGTCCCCTAGGATCCTCCTTTTCTCATTAGCCTAGTAAGTCTGAAACATAATAGTATTATTCCAGCATGAGTTGATAAAGGTAGAGTTCTCACACTCTACAGTTCGTTCTGCATTAGTGTGGAAAATGCAAGACAATCAGTGAGAGTTCAGAAAAAACTCATCTGCATTACAGTGAATATCAGGCTGGTGGTCCAGAGTAGAGGGGCGCTGAAGTATTACAGTTTTGAGACCATGTTTTAAAAGACAGTAGTGCAAGATTTTGTTGAACCCCGGGTTCGCGATGTGACTGGGATGGACCAGCGACACCCACCAGTGAGACGGACACCAGTTCAATTAAACAAAAAAACTACTTTTATAGTGACACCTTAAACACCTTCAACCCCTTAACAGTGTAAAACAAGGAGATCTATGCAAAACCACTTGTAATCAACTAACAATATGAAGCAAAACCTAGATAGGACACTTATAACCAACTAACAGTATAAAGCAAAATCTGAATAAACCCTTATAACTAAATGACAATATAAAGCTAAAAACCTATGCAAAGCACTTATAACCAAGTAACAGTGTGGAGCAAGAGTCTATATAAAGCACCTGTAAAACACCTCCAGCCAAACAACAGGATAAAGTATGAGAGTCTATGCAAAACAAACACTTACAACCTACCAAAGTACTTATAGTTAAATAACAGTATGGATTAATGACCTACAAGAGGGTGGCCATAATAAGTCAAGGACTTTTCTGACCTTTTACTGCCTCAACATCGGTATAGGCACTGACCAGCCCACCTGACGTGTATTTACCAATGGCTGGAAGCCATTCCTCCTTGCTAGCCAAGAAGGGTGGGCGGCAGAATGAAAAAAAAGTCAGATGAGAGAAAATAAACCCCCACACTCCCCCCCGTGTACACTGGGGAAGTTTGGGGCCAGCAGTTTAGAGCAGAAGCAGAGTAATGAACAATTATACAGTAAGAAGGATGCAAAATACAAATGACTAACAAAACACCTGGCAAATTAACAACACAAAACTATGCTAGACCTTAAACAACTATATCATAAAAAGATTATGCAGGATACAGAGGAAACAACAACAACTACACAAACTATGCAAAACTCAGGTGAAGAAGCTACAAACACAGGCTATATATAAATGGTACCAAGTAGAATGATTAAGAGAAGGTAGGAGGCCTATATCGATTTATAATACCTATCCCAGGACCGCAGTAGAACCCAAAGCGAGGAGGCAGACCAGCTGCAGCATCTCAGCACTTAATCATTCGGCCAGCAATCCGTGTACACCCCCCCCCCAAAAAAAGAGGGTCTTGGGGGTGGGTACTCCCTGTCTCAGTCAGGGGATCAGTCCGACTGGGTCGCGATGTGCCCTTTAGCATCCGAGGGTGGGAGAACAACAAGCTAGCTGAGACGGGGGGTTTAATAGGATTTTGCCCAGCCAGAGTAAAAATAGCCAATTAGGAGTGGGATCCTGGTCAGGACCAATGATAAAACTGGGACCCCAGACAATGACCCCTCCTTCGTGGTGATGGGGGTGCCGAGAAACTGTTCAGGGGGGATAGGAACTCACCCCCCCTTCTTGTTGACACAAAGCTAGGGAGGAAGAAACTCACACAGGAGATTGAGAGCTATCAGGGGAGATTGATACTTAACACTTTCCCCTTGTGCTGGATGGCCAGGAGATGGAGGCCCATCAGGGAGCATAATCCAGGGGGCTACGTGTGGGGCGGGGTGGCCATCATGGCTGCCACCTCCGCTGACAGATTTCTTCAGTTTTCAGCATATGAATAAGCCTGAATGTCCAACTCACTTATATGAAGTGTGAATGCAAAGTTGGAGATGAATTAAATTTTAGAGCAGAAAATGGGTATGATTGAAGGGTTCATCAGAAATTTTCAGTGACTTTTATATAATCACATCTTACAAATTGGTTGGTAGTGTTGCATTTTCAAGAGGTTTTAGCGAATGGCTTATCTGCAAAGACACTGTTCCACAAGTGCAAGACCTACAGAACAAATCATTTTCCAACTGAAGTGCTCAGAGAGAACAACACACAGAGTCCCTTAGCTTGATGTAAATGTAACTAGGGTTTTTAACCACATGTGCTAGCACTGATTAGACATCCCTGTATGTGGCCTCTGCTAAGACAGATACAGTTGGGTCACTCCTTGTCTAATAATTGCTTTTAAGACGCTCATGGTTTTGTGAAACTAAATTAAGATAAAGGGGCACCAAACAAGTATGTGTCCTAGCTGACAAGATATGTAAGTTACAGGACTATCCCAGGTTTTAGAAGTGGAGGTTAGTGTATTGGTCATGAAGGGCTAAATCCTCCATTGCAAACTGAATCAAAAGGCCTAATGTTACCAGTGAGAGCTTCATATAAGTCAAGACTCTTTCTTTCTAGTCTACAGTCCTGTGGTACTTTAAAGGCTGACTAATTTCTTTGGACATAACCTTTTGTGGGCTGCAGTTTGTTAGACTTTAAGGTGCCCCAGGACTCTTGTTGTTTTTGCTGTATACAGCTAACACGGCTACCTCTCTGGAACTTGTTAAAGACTACAGGATCAGTCAGGCCCTTGGTTGCCATTCCATGTGCCACGTTTGTCGAGGGCTGAAACAGGAGCAATTAAAATGGCTCTGAAATCAAGTGATATGTTGCACAATGCTTCAGTAAAAGAGAAAAGAAACAATTCTTCACTTAATATATTTATAAATTCTTTTTTTTATGGGGTGAAACTAACCCCATAAAGGCAGGAATGGCTTTTTACATTCAACCTAATGTGAATGACGTCTCCAGTACTGGACTCATGATGACTTCAGAGACAAAAAGACAGCTATTATACAGAGCTATTTAAAAATTCTTTTTTTAATCCAGATTTTGTCAAAGAAAATTTTCATCATAAGCCCTTGCTGATCTCAGTGAGTGTTTGCAGTATATTCCTGGTATGTATCATATTCTATTACTTCAAGTAAATCAGAAGTATTTAAGCTTTGTCTGCTTTACATTTCTTCCCAACATCACTTCCCTCCCTTCCCCCAGCTTATGTACTGTAAAAAATAAAATTTTAAAAAAATTAATAGGGGTGGAAGATTAAAATAAAATTGTGTTTTTAGAGAAGGGAAAAATTGTAAATCTTAATGTTAAAATCACAAAGGCATCAATATAATGCCATGTAACAGTGGTTCTCAACTGCTGTGTCATGACACAAAAGTGTGCCACGGCACAGTGGTGAGTGGGTCATGACAAGCTAAAAGCCTGCCCCCCCCAACCTACAGCCAGCTGCAGCATCAGGGAATCTGCCTGTGTAATTGCAGCTGAAAGGCACAGAACCTCTTGCACACCTCCCATGTTGTTAAGGGACCGCCCGTCAGCCCCATTGGAGCTGGGCAATGGGAGTGTGGCACTGGCCAGGCTGGGCTGGCCCTTCATGGAGAAGCAGAGCCAGAGCCAGAGCCAGCTGAGTGCTCCCTCCTGGGTCCAAACACCTGGTCCCCCACCAGCTGCAGGAAAGGAAGCTAACGTGTCAGATGATAATATCCTCCTAGGCAGCTGGGCTAGTGGTCACCTGCTGGAGCAAGAGCCCTTCCTTTCTGAGAGCCTGCTCCCTCTCCCTGGGAGATGGCTTCCTGGAGCAGAGCAGATGAAAAGGTAATATGAGGGGAGGTGGCAGGAAAGGGGAGTGGGGGAGAATGGATTCCCTCAACAGCCATATGGTAAGGGAGAGGGGAACTCCTGTGGCTGAGCAAAGGTTTGGGCTAATGGCTAGCCTGGATTCCCTGGAATGGACTCCCTAGGAATGGGGGGGGTCTGTTCCCAGCCCTCCCACTGCAGCTGCACTCAAGTTGAAAGCTGCCTCCAGTCCTGAAATGGGGGGAGGGGGCGCAGCAAGGCTAAGGGACCCCAGCCAGGACTTCCAGGTTCCCCAAGTTACCTGGCTGGACAATTCACAACACAGCTGCAAGATGGGGGATTCCCATTCCCTCAGCATTGCACTGTGAGCATGGTGAGGGACACAAGGGGATTCCTGCGGCTTGGGGGGTACAGACTAGGGCTGGATGGAACCTGCTGAGATGGGGGCTACTGCCCCTAAGTCTCCTGCTGCAGCTGCAGAGGCTTAAAAGCCTGCCTCTAGCCCCAAAGAAGCCAGAGAGGAAGGGCAGGGCTGGGCATACAAATCTCCCCCACCCCATTCCTAACTCAGCTGTCCTGCTACTGCCTGTGGCATGACATGCAGTGGGAATGGCCACTGCTGTCCCACATGAAAGAGAGAACAGAGCTGTACCTCCTTATCTCCAACCCACCTTTCCACTCTGTTATGCTGGGTCCCCTCCTGCCCATATGGGGGAGGCCTGCAAGACACAGGGGTGAGGCTCCAGGGTAGGCATAAATGCGGGCACCACATATTGTCTCTATGCCACTGGCTGGGTGCCGTTACTGTGGCTGCAGGCTGCTGTGGGGCTCACTGCCATGGGCGGGATTGGGGGGGTGGGGGGCAGAACGGTCACAGGGGAGCCTTAACTGTGTTGCAACCAGCTGGGGACCCTGCCAGCTGTGCTGTGACCATGAAAAGATTGAGAGCCCCTACCCTACAATATAGATGTCTTCTGTACAGCATAGAAAATATTTCCCTCTGGAAAGCTTTTTTAGGATATAACACAGAATAGCATACAGTGAAAATGAAAGAAAGCAGGTGTAAAGCCTTTGTACAGTAAATGTAGTAAAGCCCAAAAGCCTCTGAATACCATGGAAGGATGCACACAAGTTCACAAACTATACGCAAAGAGGGTGACCAATTTGGAGAAACAGACAAATCAGCAAAAATGTCTGGATGTGATTGTAATCAACATGAGCAATTCTTAACATAGCCAAAAATATTATATTACCACAGATTACTTCTCCATTTCTCTGGTCATAAAAGATCCACAATGTCATAATAAAAAGTTGAGGCATTTACTGCATCTTTGTTTTAAGCCCTATTCTCTGATTTAGAGGTTTCAAGTTTTTACCTGGCTATGCAGAATTATCCTAGATTGCACAGAAAGACGATAGTCAGCCCCGTTATTATACCTGAAGTGTTCTAATGCTGCAAGTAGATCAGAAAATATTTGTTTAAGAGTTCAGCATGGTAAGTGTTGGCAGTTGCTACATAGTGCACTTTCCTTACTGTCTTATGAACTAATTTAATTTTTATTAAAACCATAGGTATAAAAGGTCAGACACTAGACCATGGTACAACATTGGACTTGAACGGGGTGAGACTTGCATTCCTCCAGTGGAATCTCTGAAAAGCTTTATTGAACAGTTTCAGAGCTCAGGGAATGGGTCTGGGCTGGTAAGAAAAGAATGTAATTTAGGTATAAAACGTAATGCTATATATGGCAAAGACACCAACATAAAAATTCAAGGGGATTTGATGAGAATTACCTTAGTATCTGAAGGAAGAATTGTCTTCTGTGTGTCTGTCTGCAGTAATGACAATGATATCCTTTGGAAAAATAAATATTTTAAGAATCAGAGCCCTTTATTTCACATCATTGGATCTGAATTTGATCTTAAGTACAAGAACATACATACAGATTAACCCTATAGACTTCAGTGGATAATATATCTGGATTTACAGTAGTGTAAATGAAGTCAAAATCTAGCCTAGATGTCGTGCTTTTTATAAACACAGTTATGTTTCTCTTTTTTTCTCTTTTTTTTTAGAAATGGGTTTGTGAAGCAATTAAACAATCCTTTTGCACTTGGGCTTCACTTTCCATCTAAAAGCAAAGACTGGAACCTCTGTATTTTGCCCTACAGCAGTCCCATAGATTGAATGTGTGGCAGTTGAATGAAGTATATCATTTATGAGTTCTCTGGAATGTGACAGAGACCCAAGACCCTTTCTAATAAAGGCGGTGGTTCTGCTAGAAGGTTTATATTTCAGAGGAAAGCCCATGGCTTTTCCATTCATCCATTTTAATTTTCTCATAACCTGACAACCTTTGACCTTCTGTACTTCATGGCACTGCAGAGGACTCAAGATACTTAATTTAAATATTGCCTTTGAAAACTATTCTTTGTCATTTTCCAAATGCATAGCTGAGAGGTTATACATCACTCCTACCTACCTCCTTATAAAGCATGCATAACCATATCCAAGTAACTTCTGAATAGTTAAAAATAGAAACAAAACTAGCCATTACTCTGTTTTTCTTCACTGCCTAACAGAGTGTAGCTTGACTTGTTCATTTTTAACTTATTGGCCATTTCTAAGGCTAGAAATACAGGTCACTGGTTCACAACCTTTTCAATAACACAGCACACTTCACTGAGAAACAATTCCATGGCACACCCACTTTTTTCAGTTGATCTGACTGCTCATAAACATCACATTTACTTACATTTCCTATGGTTATGCTCTTACTAAAAACGTTTGCAACAGTGCATACAACTAGCTAAAGAAAGAGCAAATGTATTAACATTTCAAATGCACTGAAAAAAATATACATCATCTCAGTTTTGCCCTTTGGCCACCTGCATTTAGAATGTTCACATTTTAAGACTGATACGTCCCTTTTAATTTGCTGATTAGTTTTATGATTTGTCATTTTGGTTAGATAGATTTGTTTTACATTGATTTTCATCACCTTTGTACAAAATTTCACAGCACACTTGGACAGTTCTCATGCCACACTGATTGAAAACCACTGGTCTAGGTCATGTTTTATGCATTGAAACTAGGATGGAGTTCAGGGCTGATCAAAACTAGCCAATTTGCTTTAAAATACACCTTGCCCAGTCCCTAGCATCTATGGTGTCCTGTTTAAAATTTCATTAGCTAAATTACAGTAGCTAATGTTCAGAAGCACAATCTGTTTTCCAAATGTCAATATGGCCATTGAGGGAAAGATAAACAGAAGAATGAGCTTTGCAGTTGATTCTAAAAGGGTAATCTCCACAGTCACGATCTCTACAGCATAGATCCAGCTTTCATAAGTCTCCCCCACTGACCCACCAGTTTCACTGGTGCAGGGGAATATAGCTGTCATAAGAGGTCATGGCCATTTCATGAGCCAAAGGCATTTTCATGGAGGGAGAAGAGAAACAGGAAGAGGCTGTAAACTGGATTCGCTAGTCATCAGGGATCCAGTGCAGAGAGCAGAGTGCTGGGGTAAATGTGTTCACAAGAGTTTAAAAATAACAAGTCAAATTTCTGTTCTTTGCTTGCACTGATGTTAAGTTTTAATAATTGCACTGAAGCCACTATCTCGATAGTGTGATAGTAGTGGGGCTGTGAAAATTCAGTTTCCATTTGAATACAACTAAGAGAAGGAATTTTTAGAGGTGGTGTTACATAGGTCCAGGTATTATTGTCATTTAGGTCATTTAAAAAGAGTTGTATATAATAGGTTGACATAAATGAAAACAGACCTCATCTGGCAGATTTGGAATGCTTTTGGTTTTGGTTTTGCATTCAGAGTGACGCTGAATAGTCTCAGTCCTGTTCTACATTATCAAGTGGGCCTCCTGCTGAGCCTATGTGTAATAAAACGACATCCACTGGATTCTGGTCAGTGTCAGAAAATGAAGGAGTACCAAATGATTTTGAAATCCAGTTTTAAATAGTTATTTTTAGTAGCCTTGCTTATCAGAATGTTGTGGAACAACACTGAACTGTTACTCACTAAGGGCTAAGTTAACACCAATATTTGAAGGCACTGAACTCCACATGGTTGAAGACAAAGGCTATATTTAAATATCTAAAAATTAAAAGTAATTATTAAGGCTGGATTTAGGAAAAAGCAACTGCACTGAAGTTTGTTTAAACAGCCTATGAAAGACCACTTCAGCTCAGGACCGAATTGGTAATACTGAGGTCCAAGCAGGTGCCATTTCAACATCCCATTGCATTATTGTGTCACTGGGAAATAAAGGCTGATTAGCTGAACATCAGCCAGGAACCTCCATGCATTTGTAAGTTGTCTAACTTCTAGTTTTTCTTCTACAAATTGTTAGGAATATGTAGCCTCCAGACACATCTCATAATTGAGAGGGTAAGTTAGTCTGTGTTTGCCCAAGATAGATTTAGTAGTCATAACAGGTTTAGTTTTCAAATGTATGAGCAATCAAGTTTCCATTGCCAAATTCTATGATTTGTCATCAGTGATAGACTGCTGGCTGCACTAACTTCTGGTGTGCGTCAACGATTGCTTTGGCTCTCTCTAATACGGAGTGCAACTACGCAATAAAACTGCTGTTGTCACTACAGAAACACGGATTCTAAGCTATACTTCCAAAATCAGATCTTTATGAATGATACATTTCTAGCCACCCAAACTCCTACATCGTAGCAAACTATGACTAAACATGTGGCGGACACAGGAGCTCAGAATTAGGCTGGAAACTCCATATGGGAATAACAACTGAACTAGGTTTATGAAACAAAACTTCACCAGCTGCTGGGCACTGAACTTCTTTCAGCACTTTTGAAAATACCAGCCCTGATTTAAAGCTGCTGAGCATCTATTATCTCCCCTGGTAAAGCCAATGAGAGCAGCCAGGTACACAGTGTTTTGGAAAATCAGGTTGGTTTGGAATTTATCAATATTTTTTTCAAAGCAAGTATGGCTTCCACAATTTTCTTAAGGGCTGGACTCCCTGCTTGGACTGTAAAAAGAGGATTTGCCTGGCTCACAGGAGTGAAAGGGAGCATGACACACAATGGCCTCTCAGAGAACATTGAACTGACGTGGAACAAAATACCAGGAAAGTTTTTAAATTTCTTCACCCAGAGCTTTTCACTTAGCAAAAAAGTCTAAATATGTTGAGTTTAGAACATCATTTCCTGGAATGGTAATTCTGTTTTCCTGTTGGCTATTTAACCCCAGCCATAAGGTGCTGTGGTAGAAACTTTCGGCCTGTCAGTTGTAGCCAATGCATCAGTCACTATACTAATCCACTGGCAAATGCACTGTGTTTGTAGAAGTGGTAAAACCCTCCCCAGCATACACTTACCAGTACTCTGTTCTTTGGGAAGCAGCTGCAGATTCCATTCCCTCTGCAAGACCTGCATTTAGCATGAGAGGAGACAAAAGATTAAATATATGTTGTAGCTTGATTGTTTATAATTTTGAATTTGGATTGGGGTTGCTAATAAATTTTACCAGGGAATTTGGGGTTCTTACCTGACTCTGACCACAGAAAATAATTAAAATTTGAACTGAGAACCCCCAGCGAATGCTAAAGAGGAACTGCCACACAGCTCCTCAAGGTATTTTATAAAATCCATTTATTGCCAAAAGCACAAGTCATAGAATTGCAAAAAATGTTAGTTGATGAGTGTACCATGAAATAATTAGCTTATACATACAGAATGTATTGAGGAAATCTCAGGAAAACTATAATAGGATAGATTACCTTTCTTGTTAAAATTTAGCTGCAACACTTAAACCCCAGAGCCCAAAAGGACACCCAATGCCATAAACAGGCATGAGGGGTGCAGAGTCTAGCAACCTTAACTGATATATTTAAACTTCTAAAACAAACAACAAACACTAGATAGCTAAAAAAGAGCAAGATGGGTCTGTGAAGAATTGAGCTGGAGACTGAGAACAGGAAGCTTCCCCATTTTTCAGATTCCAAGGTCTTAAATCCCCTTTTCCCCACTAGCAACAGGGTTTACCTCTTTATGCCCCTTTAAGAATAAGTTATATTAGATCATTCTTTATCCCCCAAATTGTCAGGGTATACTTGTGTCACTGGTTAAGGGTTTTGTACATACAATTCACATATAACCACCCTTCAGCATGTTCTGTTTATCTTTATTTATTTATTTATGTATTTTGTGGGTTTTGCCATGGTCTGTGAAATGCCGCAGGTCCCTCTTGATTTGTTATTCAGCTGCTGACCTGTGTATCATGATGCAAAAATAACTTATCTGGGTTTTTCCATCAGAGATTTTTGATGAAACAGACCCCACCCTGCGTGATATTTTTAAACCTCAAAATAACTCTTAACTACATCATTTTGCCACACTCTTACATACAGGCTGTAATTTCTTAAGATAGCATCTAGGTACTTTGTTTTTTAGCTACCAATATAAAAGTTATGCTAATTTAGCAATTTATCCTAAGTGTAAAACCAGGGCTTTATAAAGAAAAAAATGTATGAAATTATGTACATGTTGTGACAAAATTCCTCCTCTACCTGGCAGGTCCTGCATTTGCCTTCAGCAGTGGGTTTGTTTCCTTCAGGCCCACAGGCTTAGGAAGCCTTGTGCTCCCTTAGGTAGGGGATTTTCCTTCCCCCAGTCTTTGTATTTGTGGGGCTCTTCCTGATCACCATTCTGCTCCTTCTCCAGATGTCTACAGCACCTTGCTTCTTCTCTCACTCCACCTACCCTCTTCTCTGAAGGGAAGGCTTCTTAATAAGTCCTGGGTGGGGCCTTAATTAGCTCCCCCTGTGCTAATTAACCTGGAGTAACCACTGCTCAGCTACAAGCTGAAAAGTGATTTACTGAGTCTGGGGCTGATATATTGACTTTCTAGTACTTTCTGGAAGCCATCCAGACTGACTGACCACCCACCCACCCGCTCTCTTTGAGATTTAACAGGTCAAAAGGACTATAGCAAAACAGAATATCATGGTGAAACAGATAGGTAAAGGACACTATTGGAGAAGTTTGTATGGGAAAGCAGCAGGAAGAAAAAATAACGAAAGGTATTCTTCACCGCTGAGGAGAGCAGGGAGTTCAGCGAGACAGAAGTCTGTTATGAAGATCCAAAGGGGTAGCCATGTTAGTCTAGTTCGGTAAAACAAACAAACAAGGAGTCCTGTGGCCAGAGGTGCTGCTGGCCCGAGAAAAGACACAGGGCTCAGCGTGCTGTGACTCAGGGCTCGAGCCGCATAAGCACGCCACAGCCACAGGTGGCCTGGCAGCTGACCAGTGGCTCAGGCGCTGGGACTCAGAGCTCGAGCCCTGTAAGCCCAGCGCCAGCAATGCCCCTGCCTGTGGCACTTAAAGACTAACAAATCATGAAAAAAAGAAGATAGTTTTTTAAATGCTACAGAACTCCTTGTTTAGAAATCTGTTAGACTGTCCTGATGAGAACATTTTGGGTGAATGAGATAGGCATGATGAAGTTTGACATTTCATTACTTAGTATTTCCTGATGTCTTTTTCTTCATGCAGTTTAGCTGCCATCATTTGTAATTCACTACAAAATGTGTCTGTCCCTGGGGCAGATGATGAAAAGCAAACCATTTTAAGGGTTTCTTTGTAGACACATGCATCTGAGGAAGTGGAGTTTAACCCAGTGGTTCCCAACATTTTCTCTGCCGTGGCACACCTTGAGACCTTCATATTTTTTGAGGCACACCATCATTAAAAAAAAGCTATGAATATTCAAATTAACTCATGAATATTCATGAGCCATGGCGCAGTGTTTTGGAAATGCTGCTATGTGTGGTAGTAGAGGTAGCGGAGCATGGGTGGCAGAACAGTGGAGGTCAACAGTCGTGGCCAGTGGCAGGAGTGAGTCTGGAAAGCAAAGCAGGGCAGGGGTGGCAAAAGAGAACAAAGGCAGCCATGTGGGGAACAGCACAAGGGTGGCAAGAGAGGAAGGGAGAACAAGAGTAGCTTTAGGGGAGGCAGGAGGGAAGCGGGGAGTGGGAAGGTAGAACAGGGGAGCATGGCGCTGCACCTACTTCTCTACAGTGGCTCCCTGCCACCCAGGGCAAATCCTCACCCCACTGCTGCTCCCTCCCACCCCAGTGGGTCCCGTCCTTCCCTTCCCCAGCCCCTGCTGCCTGTGATGGACCCTCCAGCCCCCAGCTACACCCTCACACACACAGCCGCCCTACACCCTCAATCAACCAGCCACTCCACAACCCCAGCCGCACACCCTCTGCTACACACACACACCTGCCCCACACAACCCCTGGCAGTGTGTCCCCCCCGCAAGCCCTTACCTGGGCTGTTTGCAGGCTGGCTGACACAAACTGCTCTACCCTGCAGGGGGAGACTCACACACTCCTGGCCTCCCCCAACTCTCTGCTGGCTGGGTTTAAGGTGGAGCCACCTGAATGGTGCTTTTGGGCTGCTCCAGCTATTTTTAGGGGGAACCCATGGAACTCCCTGCTCTAGTGCCTTCCTCTGTTTTCAGGGGGTCAGAATGCTGCCTACCTAAAAATAGGTGGGCCTGGAACTGTGTTCTGGTGCCGTCCCCCTTTCATTAACCCCTGCCTTTTCCCAGCCCTGCACAGCCCAGGTGGCTGGGCTGAGCAGTGAGGGAACTTTAACTCCAGGTCTTGGGCATGCTCATGGCTCACTTTGAGTGTTCCTGTGGCAGACCAGTGTGCCCTGGCACACTGGTTGGGAACCACTGGTTTACCCTACAAACACTTACGCCCAAATATATTAATTTTCTGTGCCACAGAGCACTGCTTCTTGTTTGATTTGCTGAAACAGTCTACCCTGCCTACCCCTTTGGAATGCAACCAATAGAACAGGGATGTCAAACTTATTCAGTGTTGGGGGACACATTGGAAGGCAGGACAACTGTTGTGGGCCACGTGGCCACACAGGTTCCCCAACCCTTTCCCCCTCCTTGTTCAGAGCAAGGAAGTGTCATCATGCAGTCCATTTTCTCATTAAAACCAAAAAAACCCCAAAATTGATCCTGATCCAGCCTGTGGGTTGTAAGTTTAACACCCCTGCAACAGAGCATAACTATGTTAGGGAGACTTACTCCTCAACCTCCAAATAACCCACCTGTGTCTGAGGTTTTTTTAAATTCAAAACCACTGAATTGATGTAAAGAAAAAATGGCACAGCACTGAACTGAGGCGTAACACCCAGTGAGGGCATCTTCTAGTATGCACTTCAGAGACCTGTCAGCAAGGCGGGCAGGGCCGGGGAGAAGGAAGTAGCATGCAATCACACTATGCCAGGAAGAGCCATGATGTTTCCCAGTGTTTCAATTGTAACAACTTCTTTGATTTGCTGTTACAGTCTGACCTAAGGCTACCAGATACCAAAGCTTGAAGAGGAGGACAGGGAAGTGCAAAAAGGAGTCCACATGTAGTGTTAATGTAATATTCTTCTGTTTTTAGGGGGCCCTGGAATGCTTTCCCCTAAAAATAAGATATTCCAGCTTACTTTAATCACTGAAAGTGTAAAGCTAGACGAAATCATGTATTTTAAAATTCCTGCCAGATGGAAGATGTGAAGGTAAAAAGGAAGCCATGTCGTCCTTTTGCCTGACAGCAGGTAACCCCTTGTCTGATCTGATCTCATGACTTATACTTCCCAGCATTTATTTTCTACCCATTCTGTAAGTTCCCCATCTTCAGAGCGTGTGGCAAAGGGGGATTTTTTTCTCCCACAAAAGCTCATGCGACAAATACATTTATTAGTTGGTAAGTGCCACAGGGCGCCTTCTTTGTAGTCATAAAGTGTCACTTGCTTGCGGGTGTTTGTGTGCACAAGCTGAAGCATCCATAAACTGAGCACTTGCTCAGCTAACCTGCATTTTTTACTGTCCTTGCATGTGCCTAAGGCAAGGACTTATTTTTTCTGAGGGGAAATGACAGGAGTCAAAGACCATGAGAGAAGCTATATCATAAGTTGTGTGCGGTGGAAACCACCATCTACGGCAGCCACAGGAGCCGCATGAGACGCTTGAATGAAAAAGTGTTGCTTGTGGAAGAGCGCCAGCAAATCAATTGAGTAGGTAAAAGTCTATGGCTATATGCCTCAGTGCAGCTCTTGAAGGTTTAATAATCAACGTTTGTGGCTCTTGAGTTGCATAACTTCAGACGCCCATGCTTAAAAACAAAAATGTGTGCAGCTACGGAAGGCACAAACTAAGCCTGGCCCTGGCAAAGATGTGCTTATTTGTGAGAAACAGAAGTGGGGGGGAGGACAGGTTAAGTACGTAGCAGAGTCGCTTTACAGGTGGAAAGTCCTGGGTTCAAACCACAGGGGCGGGTGGACTAGATCTCAGGAGGTCCCTGCCAGCTCTAGGAGTCGGGTTGGTTCTAGTCTAAAGTGTGAGCTAATGACCAAGCTGCACCACCATCAGCTGTAAGCTTGCTGTGGTGCTCAGCCAGGCCTGACCGCCCTACAGGTGCAGTTCAGCAATGAGTTAAGGGCTGGGCCTTGCCCCATGGCTGCTGTTTCCCCAATTGCCAAAGGGATAGCTGTGTGTCTAGTCCAGCGCGCGCGCGCGCACACACACAAGTCCTGCGGCACTTTTATTTTTCGCAAGAACTTTCACGGGAGAAAATCCCACTTCAAAGTGGGATTTTTCTCCCACGAAAGCTCATGCGAAAAATAAATCTGTTTCCGCAGCCTGCTAGAGCAGCACGGCCCAACCACACAGTGTGCTCAGGCCCCTTTACAGGGAGGCGCGTGCATGCTCGCTAGCCAGGCTGCACCCACAGGGTGTCCAGAGCAGTGTGCCATCAGGTCTGAGCAGGTGTGCCAGAAAATTTTTTGAAAAAAATGACTCAAAGAGCTCTGGAGTGGCTCATGAATATTCATGACTTCTTTTGAACACTATCTAGTGATGTGCCTCCAATTGATGAAAGGGGGCAAGGTGTGCCACAGCAGAGAAAAGAAGGGGACCCACTGCTCTAGAGTGGAGGCAATGTGTCAAAAACCGCTTCACTAGGCCGCCCCCCTTTTACGACATTGCCGCGCCCTGCGGGGGAGGGCGGCTGCTTTTCCCGCCCGAGCCTGTCCACTCCGCGGAGTGGGAGGGGCGCGGGCATCCCGGCTCGCTCCATTCGGCCGCCTCGCTCCCCCCGCTCACAGGCCGTGGGACACACCCGTTGCCTGGGAGACGCGAACACGGCCCCCCGCTGCCGGCTTCGTAGGCCCACCCATATCATTGGCGTGGACGGCGGCCAATCCGGCACGGCGCCGCCGCCAAATGCGCGTGCGCCGCGCGGCTGGCTTGACACGCTGTGTGTGTGTGTGTTGACGGGCCGGCGCGCGCCCTCTCTCCGGGCTGCCGGCAGGGGGCGGAGCCAAGCGCGCGGCGCCGTCTGATTCGTCGCCGTGGATGGCGCGCGCTGCCCCTGCGCTCGAAGGCACCAGCCCTGCAAAGCAGAGCGGGGGGCGCGGCTGTGCTGCCCGGAGGCGGGGCTCCGGCTTTAACCGGGAGCCGGCGCGGAGCGGCAGGGCCGGCCTAGCTCGGACCAGGGCGTGTCATGGGCGGCAGGAGCTGGAGGAACGGGCGCCGCGCCGCCTCAGGGCCCGACCGTTAGGCCGCCCCGCGCGCGCGCTGGCCGGGCGGGGGCGGGGAAGGGCTGGGGGCGGCGCTGCGCCCAGGCAGGCGCGCGCCGCCGCCCGTGACAACGCGCTAAACCGCCCCCCCGTAACGCGCCTTACGCCGTTACCCCCCCATACACGCCGTCAGCCTCCACTAGTCTTTGTGAGGGATTCAGGCCAGCGAGGGCTAACATTTTGTGTGCTATGGCACACCGTCCTGCCTCTAATTAATTCGAGGCCCCCCCCCGGCCCCCAATAATTTCCAACTTTATGAAGAGCCAGTGAGTCAAACCAGCACACCGTGAGTAGTTTTGTTTTGTTTTGTTTTTTTTTTTGCCCCCAAAAAACATTTTGGCACACTTGTGTATCCTGACACACTGGTTGGGAAACGCTGATTTACGGCACTGAAGGCAGTACAGCTAGTCCTCACTTAGTGACCTACTCGTTTAGTGACCCCCTCAGAGTTATGACCGGCTCTCTGATGAGTTGGTATTATGGCGATGTACGAGAACTCGCATCAACTCTCTCAGATTACCTATATTTACAGTACACTATGCAAACTAAGTTCAGTACATTAGAGCTTAAAACATTTAAAATATATATTAAAAATGTTATAAATGATGCAAAGGTGACAAAACCCACTACCAGTAAAGTACATTATGCCTGAAATACTGGTAAGGGCTGCTCCTCGTTTAGTGACCAATTCGTTTATCAACCAGGTTTCAGGAACGGAACCCGGTCACTAAGTGAGGACTACCTGTATAGGCCAGGAAGGCGTCATGTGGCTCTTAAAGCCTATTTGAGCACATGCGCGCCCCCCCCGCCCACTAGTTTAGCACGGCTGGCCCTGTGGAAATTGGCAAGCTGCACGTTACACCTTGACCGGCACTGTAGGCAGAATTAGCATATAAAGCTTTGTCACTTTGCATAATTTGGTCAGGCCCCACCCCCACACTCTCTCCACAGCAGCTGCTAAAGTGGGGATTTCGCCCACAAACATCACATATAAAGTGCCACAGGGCTCCTTGTTTGCTTGCCTGAGCTAGCCCCCCACAGCTGCCCATTTGGACCGTCTCTCATGTTTGTGACTAGTGGTGTGCGTTCCTGCAGGCACCATAGCTCTTCAGCCTCATTAAATGCCCCCTGTTGCTTGTTCATCGTGGAAAACAATTTATGACAACAGTCAGTATTGCTTCCTTTGCAAGAAGCCATAGGCTCCTCTTGGGCATGCCCACGTTTTTTAAAAAAAAAAAGGAGCCAAACATTCAGTAGGTGGCAGCATACTGTAGTAGTCAGAATAAAATAGAAACAGGGCTGGACGGGAACCTCATGAGATCAGCTAGTATAAGCCCTTGGGGTTTGAACACAGGACAGTCTTGCCTACTACTGTAAGACAGTCTTACAGTGCCATTAAAACCCCAGCAAGCTTAATTGTGAGCCCCCCCCCCCTTCTTATCAATTAGCACGTTTCATACACTATTATCTGTTTGCCTCACTGGCTTCAACGGCACTGTTGTGACTTTATATGAGTTGCACTCTCGTTCATCCTCGGCATTTAGTTCAGTATTATCAGCTATACTGTGGTAAAATATCCTTGAGACTAGTTTAGCTTCATATAGCCATTTCCCCCAATTTATCCAAATAAGGGCAATTGCATTTCTTAAAGTGCCATTTAAGTGTTTGTGTTAAAGTTTCAGACGTGCAGAACTAATCTAAGAGCCTAAATGTAGAGCTAGCCCAGCAGGTAGGCAACTCCTAGCAGGTGTGTCAACAGTAGCACCCAAGCCTACTCTGAGCAGCAGACAGCACTGTCTGCAACCAAAAAGCCATTCTGGGCAGCTTTGGGTGCAGCTGGGTTGGGGGGGTGGTGGTCTCCCCTTGCCTGTGCCTCCATGTGACAGAAAAAAAGCTGCCTCCTTGTAGTGTGATGCTGCCCAAAGGAGCTACTTGGGGCAGTTTCTT
Organism: Podocnemis expansa; assembly: GCA_007922195.1. Lineage (NCBI taxonomy): Eukaryota > Metazoa > Chordata > Testudines > Podocnemididae > Podocnemis > Podocnemis expansa. Next base: position 55,574,895 of record ML681966.1, on the reverse strand, counting down.
TCAGTAGTATGCTTGGCAACCCCTGACAGGAGCAGCTGCTTTTTTGGCATGCCTGGGGCCCCCTGCAAAAGTTGCTGACCCCTGAGCCAGACGAACAACAGTAATTCTACTTTCTGGCAGATCATAAGTGTTGATGGGGGGAAAAAAATTTTTTTAATTGCCTTCCAACAATCTCCTCCCCCCCCCATTTTTGAAGTGCTTTAGCCACTTAGGCTAAATGGCATGGTTAACCACTGAGCCTTACTGATCGTCTTCCGTGCCTTGTTAGCTCCTGCTGTAACTTGAATTTGCACCTCACCCAACATAAAAATCTGAAACTTGCAAAAAAGGAAGGAGTCTTGTGGCACTTAAAGACTAACATTTATTTATTGCATGAGCAGTCATGGGAGAATATTCCACTTCGTCAGATGCTTTGAAGAGGGAGAACTTACAGAATTGGATGAAAATAAATACAGGGGAGTGTAAGACATGGGATGAAGGCATACTGCAACAGCAAATCAGAGCTTTTGTAAGGATTCAAACTCTAGGAAAGAGCACACAAAGGGAGGTTGAACTCAAATTACTTGTTACGTTGTGAAAAGAATCCATAGTCATGATTCAGCCCTAGAAATCATGCGATGAATAAATCGGTTAGTCTTTAAGTGCCCCAAGACTTCTTGCTTTTTTTGCTTTACTGGACTGACACAGCTGCCCCTTTGGAACTTTGCATAAAAGGGTATTTTTAAACTTGAGCTGGCTGGCCAGATGCAGGGGGAGGGGAGTTAAAGTTCAGCTGCTACTGATTTTTGAGTTATAAATGCAGTGTCTGGCAATACTGTACCAGAGTTTTGAGTTACAATTCACCAGCTACTAACTACTAACCCAATCAGTCTGCAGCACTGAGTGCTGTTTGGCTATTCTCATTCAAGTTAGGCCATTGAGTGAAGTAACTTGATTTAGGTAACCTGCAGTGAAGGGAAGCTCTTAAGTCTTATTTGCCTACTATTCACTTTTGAACATGGGGTTTAAGTGTCTAAGTCATATAAGCGTTTTAGTAAAACAAACAAACGAGGAGTCCTGTGGCACTTAAAGACTAACAGATATATTACTGCATGAGCTTTTGTGGGAGAAAATCCCACTTTGTCAGACATTTTGAAGAATATTTGTTAGTCTTCAAGTGTTACAGGATTCCTTGCTTGTTTTACTGAACTAGACTAACACAGCTGCCCCCTTTGGATCATAAGCATTTTAGAAAATGTATTGCTGTGATTTTTAATTTTGTTGAAGGTACTGAGTGAGTACTATGTATTTGCTATATTTCATGACACCCAAATTTCCAGGCACTTAATTTATCTTAAAAAGCAGTGTTGCTGGATAGAGCTTACCCAAAATATCTTCTACATGCCAAACCTGAAAGTACTGCTTATTTCAGGAAGTTAACCTTTAAATCTCAAGATCTCACCATAAACAATATCACAAACATTTTCTCCTTAAGACCTGTTGAAAGTTTGTGATGCATTGTTTCCTGCTGATATACTCATGTAGAAGTTTATGCTCCTCTTCTGATATTAGCTTGAGAGCCAAGATTGTCTTCCTGTTTCTACGTACAAAGCCCAGTATACTCATCTCTTGATGCTGAACAGGGTTTTTCAGCACTACCACAGTACAAACAGTTCATAGCTATAGCTATTCCTCTAATAAACTGACTTCTCTTCCACATTCTCTTTGCATTATTATATAAGCCGTCCTTACTTGATGGTGTACATTAAGGTTAAAGGAAAGAGTATGTTAAAAGCTAACCCAATGAATGTTTAAAGTTTGTGTTAGAATTACAGATAGCTAGAACTAAGGCTATGTTTAGGCTTATGACTATACCAGTGGTTCCCAACCAGTGTGCCAGGGCACACCGGTGTGCCGTGGCAACACCCAAAGTGTGCCGCAAGCATCCTTGAGAGCTGGAGTTAAAGTTCCCTCCCTGCTCAGCCCAGCCACGTGGGCTGTGCAGGGCTGGGAAAAGGCAAGGGTTAAAGTAAGGGGGAAGGCACTGGAACACAGTTCCGGGACCCCCTATTTTTAGGCAGGCAGCGTTCCAGCCCCCCAAAAATAGAGGAAGGCATGGGAACGTGGAGTTCTCGTGGTCCCCCTAAAAATAGCATGAGCAGTTGGAAAGCAGCTTTTCGGTGGCTCCACCTTAAACCCTGCTCCACCTTAAGCCCAGCCAGCAAAGAGCTCAGGGAGGCTGGGAGTATGTAAATCTCCCCCTGCAGGGCAGAGCAGCTTGTGTCAACCAGCCTGCAAATAGCCCAGGCAAGGGCTTTGGGGGAGAGGGTTGTTGGGGGGTTGTGTGGGGCAGGTGTGTGTGTGTAACAGAGGATGTGTATCTGGGGGGTGGGGTGGCTGTAGCTGGAGGCTGGAGGCTTAGTTCTGGCCCCTGCAGTGATGGGGTCCATGACAGGCAGCCGGGGACTGGGGGTGGGAGGGAGCAGCAGTGGGGTGAGGATTTGCCCTGGATGGCAGGGAGCCACTGTGGAGAAGGGGGAAGTGGGGGCTGCACCATGGTCCCCTGCCCTACCTTCCCGCTCCCCAGCTTCCCCCTGCACCCCCCACAAAGCCACTCTTGTTCTCCCTTCCTCTCTCTCCTCTCTTGCCACCCTTGTGCTGTTCCCCACATGGCTGCCCTTGTCCTCTTTTGCCAACCCTGCCCTGCTCTGCTCTCCACACTCACTCCTGCCAGTCCTGCTGACCTCCCGTGTTTTGCCACCCCTGCTCTGCTACTCCTACTACCCCACATAGCAGCATTTCTGAAACACTGTGCCATAGTCCATGAGTTCATAATTAGTTTAAGTAATTTGAATATTCATGAGTTTTTTTAATGGTGTGCCTCAAAAAATTTGAAGGTATCAAGGTGTGCCATGCCAGAGAAAAGATTGGGAACCACTGAACTATACTAAGCTGTGTGAAACAGACATTAAAATAATGTTTAATATTAGCATAATATTTTTACTAATACCACTTCCCCTTTGGGACAGTTTGTTCATGGTAACACAGTAGTTACTTAGAAGGCTTTTTAAAATATTTAGAGTTGGTCTGACCAGCACCCCAATTGCCTCAGCAGTGTAGCCAATTCACAGACGGGGGGGAGGGGCCATTTTCAAAATTAAATTATATAAATAATTAAAAATGAGATTATTTTTCGTGACTCATTTGTTAAGAATTATAATGCAGATCAAGATACTGTCATGCAGGAAAGTGCACTTATTTCTGATTTTCAGCTATATGAAATTGGAATCAAACTCTTCTTGAACAGGACTTGGGAACAAATGAGTACATGTATGCTTCAACAAGAAGTGATGAAATATGTATGACAAAATTGATGAATACATTGATAACAGGCATGCATTTTCTTTTGGGCATCCTGTATTTTTCCAAATATCCGACCACTTTCAGATAGCTGCTGTTTCCATCTTCTTTCTTAAATGTAGAATTTCCCCCAGAAAAATGAGAGTATCCTGAGGCCTTGGACGAGCAGTAAACAATCCCAGAACACTGGCAATTTAACAGTGACTACTATGGGCATGAGTCACCACTACATTACTCTCGCATAAAACAAGAACACGGCAATGGTGCCTACAGCTCCAAATTTCATAAGTCATCCAGACTAGAAGTTGCCCTATTTTTCCAATGCTAGTAAGCAGTTTCTAATTGTGGCTCATTGTGAAATGATATATGGTAAAAGCACAGTATTGTGTATGCAAACTTTTTAAACTTGAACAGACTTCTAAAGATAGCAGTGTGGGCAAAAAACAAAGACTGAACTTGAGAAGTTTATGGAGGGGATGGTCTGATGTGACTACCTATGAAGGCATGTAGCTGAACTGTGACTAATAGCAAAAAATATGTTTACTCTACCATGCTGGGACACAAAATGGGGAGGGCTCTGAGATACTTACAGGCAATTCTTTCTCAAGTATCTGGACGGTACGTCTTGGCTACATGCCCTGTCTGTCACCACATTTAGAATCAGAAAGAAGTCGCTCCCTCCACCCCTCTCCCGGGAACTACTCCCTCAGAAGCATGAGGCATGCTAATGTAAATGGTGGATTTTCTGTAACTGAAGTCTTTAAACCATGATTCGAGGCTGTCAGTATCTCAGAGGCTAGGGGGTCTATTTTATGAGTGGATGGGTGAGGTTCTGTGGCCTGCAATGTGAAGGAGGTCTGACTAGATGATCATGATGGTCACTTCTGACTTGAAAGTCTATGAGTTTATTTATGTATACGTTTTCTGTCCTGTCAAGGTCTGCAGTTTTAGATTCAAAGTAACCACCATTAGAGCATCCTGTTTTAGAGGCTGTAGGTAGGGTGATCAGATACTGCAATTTATAGGGATATTATTTGGGGCTTCATCTTATATAGGCACATATTACCTGCTACTGATAACCCTAGCTATAGGATATGAAAAACAATGCCAACAAAAATTTTAACCTCTGTAAAACATTTCTCACACTTTCCTTTAAATTCCTTAAAATCCATCATCATGGTTTACAATACAGGGAATTATACTAGGACTGTAGGAGGCAGAATTTTTCAAAACCAGACTAAATTAAAAACAGATCAAGAAAGTCAGTGCTTACAAACTGAAGGGGAGATCTTTGTTATTGTCCTATAAAAATACTCGAGCTGTTCCTTTCAATTAATAGTTTGGAAAAACAGAAAGAGATAGTTTATATATACACTGTGCTTCCCCCCTCCCTACACACTTTGCATACTACAACATGTTGTGAAATAAAAACACAAACACAAAATCAGCAGAAATCACAAATTTATTAATTCTTAAATATATCTGTCAGTCATTTACCATTATGGCAAGAAATATGTACACTGTGTCCCGTGGTAAACTGCAGTGTTGCAAAATGACAGAAGATAAGTGTATAATTCAATTGTGGTGGAGAGAACGAGTCACAATTTCCTTACACCTCGGTGTGGAAGACAAACTGGAGCTACAGTAATACGTCAACACCACATGCTATGTTAAAAGTGTTTTAAAAAATCCCCACCCTACACCTAATTTTATTAAATTTAAATACACTTATACCACTTATAGCTGCTTCACAAAAAAAAAAAAAATCAAATTAATGAGAAAAAAAAATAGGCCATTTTTTTTCCCCACAGATCCGATGGTAGGTTAATATGGCTTAACACATTTACTGTAGATGCTTATTTTAAATATACATTGCTTTAAATCATATAATAATTATCAGATATGCTTATGTCCATCTACTGTACATCCACTAGTAACAACATCAAAGTGTAAAGTAACTTTGGATTTGTAATCAGCACAGAAAGTAAAATTATACAAATCAGGAGGTTTTCCCATTTAAAAAATTTCAGGCTGCTGAGAGCTGTAAATTGTAACTGCTAAAAAGAACACAAATTGAGATATCATGCACCATACAGCGCTACAGAAAAGTTAGCCCCAATGATGATAAAACAATGAACAAAATGAAAAAGAAACAGACAACCCCCTGCATTTTTCCATTACAATGGGTAGGAGAGAGGCAAAATCTAAATGCTTACAGGAATATACATTCACGGCTATAAAATAGAAGCAAAAACAGTCCAGGTCACAAAGTATATGTTTTAAATTGACACAGAGCATTCCCGGCTTACTCTACAGGTGTATGCAGCAACAGAAAAAAACAAACAGTACTGCTGCCATAGTTCTTACTTCTAGTATTCCACACTGTGCAAGGATTTGAATAAGCCAAGAGCAAATGGAAAAAAAATCCACTGTTGTAAAGTATTATTAGAAAATCGGTATTGTCACGATAATTTTCCAGAGTATCTGCTACAATGGAAAGTAAACAAACTCTTTATCCTAAGCTTGTAAGGCCTAATATTTCTAGGTTATATGAATCACATATCTGGACTACAATATAAGGAAAATAAAATAATCCTCTAAAGCCTCCTTAATAAATTTACTGTACACCCTGAAAGTGACAAAAATCTATTTTGTTTTACCCTTTCATTTTAATCAAAAACTCTCTCACTCACACTTCATTCCTCACAAATTTCAACTTTGTTCTTCTAGCACCCAATATACATTTTCACTTAGCATAAGTAAAGGTAAAGACGTGAACAAGAAAGAAAAAAAAACAAAACAAAAAACAAAACACAAAAACTACTGACTAGCCAGAACAGTAAAAGTTAATTCTAAAGTGTTCAAGCCAGCAAATGATGCAGTTTTTCCAGTTTACACACATTGAGTAATAACTAAAAAAGCTGGCACCAAGCCAGCATATTCTTACTTCCATGTTCATAAGTGATTTTATCCATCTTTGTGTTGCAACAAAATTATTCTTCAGTAGCAAAGCTATCATTGAAAATCTCATCCATTTCTACTATGACCAAAGCAAATCACAGAGGTCTTGGAAACAAATAAACCAAAAAACCCCACTTGTTAAAATCCAAACAAACACATGTACTCTTTTTTCCTGTTTACAAACAAGTAAAGTTATTGGTTAAAATTAAGCATTAGAGAAAAACAAGTTGACTGTGTATTATTGTACTGATTTTTTTTTTTTGGCTTTGTCATTTTCAATTTGCATGGAACATCCTCTTCACTGAAGTGTAAACAAAATGTACAGATGGAATATACAACAAAATGATGCATCGCAAATGCATTACATGTAGAACTGTCACAGCTTCATGCACTCAGAAACATGCATGAAGAGAAGAATAGGATGGCCCACATGGTAACCAATCAGGTGCATTGAGTACGGAGAATGCAAGAGTGGCGTCGTTGACTTTTAGCTAGAAGGAGGAAAAACCCCAATATTGCTGTTATTGACTTAGCAATATCACCACTTTATGTAGCTTTGGGAGAATACTATAAAGTCTTCCCAAATGATTTACAACCTTGAAGAGTACCGCTTTGAAAGCCAAACAACGAAGCAAGCACTTATATTGCTCTTTTTCTTTCCAAATCACTTTACAAAGACCAATTAACCTTCATTACATGCCAAGATGTTGGTTAATAGTATCCTTCTTTTAGACAATGGGGAACTGAGGCAGGAAGCTTTAATGACATTTTGAAGTCCACAGAAGGGCTGAGTTCAGACCTGAGCAGTCAGTCACTCCAAAGGGCATCTACGTTGGTGTAATTACATCACTATCTGGCTGTCACTGTGCATATTACACAAATTTAAACTGACTGATTCATGGGCACCATACCAATATATCATTTATATCCACACCTTACACTCCACCTTTGAATTGTGCCCAGTACATTGTGACTATCAAGGAGTCTGAGTTGATGTCATGAATCTCTTGCAGAGGGGTCAGAAGAGGTGGGTAAGATGAAAAGAAACTAACAAGAATGTGTAAGAATATTAAAGGAGGCTATTCAGTATTATTAATATTGTGTGTGTCACCAGAGTGCACAGAAACCTTAGTCATGCACCAAGGTTCCACTGTGGTAGGTGTTATACAATGACAAAACAAAGTCCCTTACTTAAATCCATCTTCTGGCTCCTCACTAAGTTCCTTATAACAACTTACATTCTCTTATAAACTAGTAAGTGGGTACGAGGGGATCTAGTGAAGTATTATATCTTTTTTGAATTTGCCCTTAGGAATCAAGTTTCAGACGCAGCAGTCCTGTGGCTGCTGATTCCACACTGAGACCAGCAGAATACTATTTTGTGTGTCTGTTCACCAGTTCTGCTAAAATAAGTCAAAATAACAAATTTATAAGAATGTTGAACCCAGAGCAAGTTACCAGAAAATCTCTCATCAAACATATCACTTAAGTAGGTACAAGCTATGGAACAGATGGAAACCAAAGATTCAGTAATTTTTCTGATTCACAGTTTAAAAAAAAAGTGTGTGTGGCCAATTTATTTGATTTTATTCATCAAAGGGAAACATCCCTACAGGCTCAGTTCTGGCCTCAGATTTAGCTGCACTCATCACTGCAGTCTTGAAAAAATCAGCTACTGTGCTTGTCCAAGCCATTCTGATATGACCAAGAGAAACATCCACCCTCAATGGTATAAGATAATAGCTATCATTGCTTTTTAATTTTATTGTATTTGAAATATTTTTAAGCCAATGTGAGTACTATTTACTGTGCATCACAAAAGTTTGTTAATGAGTGGTGCACATAACATCAGTACATATCCCTATCATGAAATCTCTGTATCTGATGATATGCAAAATACACTAAATCCATGAAAGAATGATTATCTGGAATTCTGCCTTTGTGAAGCTCCAGAATGGAGGTATTTTTGAACTACTTTTTCTCAGGGAACTGATGGTCAATTCCAAGACCCTATAAAAGACAATCATGATGGTTTTTAGAAAGGGATTCATCTTTGCTGAGAATGAGATGCCTAATCCCAAGATTTATAGAAGTAACCTGCACTGGTGCAAGCCCTGCTTTTGTATGTGGACAGTGTGTCAATGTCAGTGGTAGTATAAACACCTTAGCTATGTTACATTGGAGCAAACTTCCTTAATGCAGAGAGGACCTAACATTAAAATGTGTTAAACTCTTCAGGGCAGGAATTGTCTCTTACTATGTGTAGGTAAAATACCTAGCACAGATAAGTCCTAAATTTAAATGGATGTGATTGTAAACAAGTAATTATTACAACTAATTGCGCTAACACTGTATACAGCATACTGAATTATTAAACTGACTTTGCAGAAATGACAGTGCAGACGTTACATTGCAATTGTACTATTGAGTATGAACCTTTTATAGAGTTTAAGGCTAACAGGAGCTATTAGAGATCAGTGGTTTTCAAACCCATGGTTGGGACCCTGTACTAGGCTGCAAACCCTCAGATACTGGGTCGCGGCACCCCTTGCTGCCACCGCCAAAAGACCGGAATGCATTGCTTAATGATGTAATTGTTCGGTCATGGGCAGAAATGATTTTTTTCAACTAGATCCTGAGGGAAAAAAGTTTGAAAACCACTGCATTAGATCATTTAGTCTGACCTCTGGAATATAGGCCATATGATTTCCTCCAGTTACCCCTGTGGTTAATACTGTTTAGATAGATTTCTTACTTGATGGGTACTGTTGGTGACCCTGAACGGTGAAAATGAACATTCTGCCATTTCCCATCACGGCGGTGCCAGACCCGAGTCTCCTCTGACTGCATAGTCTTTGGCATACCACTTCCATCCATGTACTGTGTCAACCGTATATATGCAATACAGGCAGCATCATCACCAACAAGATGGACATGGGGATTGAGGATAATGGTGTGGATTGGCTTATTACTTTTAGACAAAGCTAAGGGGAAAAACAGAGAGACACAAAATCAGTTATTTCCAAGTAAATTAACAGAATTAGCCATGTCTCTCAGTACTGAGAATGGTGTGTAAATATTAGAAGGCTGTAATTATAACACTCTTACTGGAAAGCACGCAAAACGTGTATGAACAAAGCAGTAGAGAGGAAGCATGGTCTCCTCTCCTATAAGAAACATAATCTAAAATAGCAGTGGTCTATACTAATATGCCAATATAGCAAACACTAATGTGCCACTAAGTTACAATATTGTTTGTTTTTTGTTTTTTTTTTAATCCTGATCAGTCTCAGGATTTCTGGCATGATAAAGATTTGACAGAAGAAGGGCAATGTTGTTCCCTTTCCTTTGATTTACAAGTAAGGTCATGGGATGAATCTCATTACTTAACTCCTGAACTGTGCTCATAATAATATATTTCATTACTCTGATCCATGCTAACTACAAATTTCCTTTTTTTTTTTTTTGGTCAGTTGGAATTTCTTATTTCTGATATCCTAACTTTGCTGAAATGAGCTCATTGAAGTCTTTGGCCAGATTTCAAGCTGACTATTATCCAAAGTGATCTTGAACTGTTTTATATGTTTCACTTAGATGGGCTAGTATAGTAATGCAAACTGTTACCAAATGCTTTATTTATGTGATTATACTTCTCTGTACTATAGAAAAAAATTAAAAACAGAATTATTTGGTGAGAGACCAGGGATCTGTGCATGTCACATTGTGAACTCTACATTGGTTTGTGATCCGGTTTTGTTTCAGGTGCTCTACTTTGCACTGCAGCAGCCACCATGGTGTAAAGAATCCATTTTGTAACAGAAGCTTGACTCCTAGTGGAAAGACTATGGCTGAGAAGTTGTGACAAACCAATCGAAAGCCATTAATGTTGAATGAATTTTCTCTCTGTAAGAGTGGGTTTTCTGTGGGTAAGACCATTTATCTTTGAAGGTCTCTGTACACAGAAGCTGATGTGGGGAGACAAAGGGTGAAGCATGAGCTCTCCTCAGTAGAAGCACACAGGCAACAAAAGGGACAGAGTGTGTCTGAAAGACAGCTATTTCTACAAGCAAAGGGTCAGTCTCCTGCCACATGCCTGAAGAAAAGGGTGAGAGGAAAAACAAAGCAGGAAGGGCTTTGTAGTCTATGGACACAGACTATATATTGGGAGATCAGATGGTTGGGGGGGACGGGGGACACACCACTGTGTCCCAACCAGTGTGCCATGGCACGTAGGTGTGCCCTCATGCCTGAGCAGGCGTGCCATGGAATTTTTTGAAAAACTTCTGAGTTCTGGATTGGTTCATGAACATTTATGAGTCCATTTGGAGACTATATAGTGGTGTGCCTCAAAATAATTAAGGTATCAAGGTGTGCCATGGCAGAGAAAAGATTGGGAACTGCTGATCTAGAACTCTTGTATTGTTTAACAGCAAAATGCCTAGGGTTAACAAATACCTTTGCTTAGCCACTGTTTCTCCACACTGGCCCTGAAGATGCTAATAATGAAACCAGAGCTCCCATAGCCAGGTGGACTGTGGGGGAATGTGACTAAGCACTAGGCAGCCTGGGTGATGGGATTCTAGGAGTCTAACTGCCTTACACCCAAGGTCCCACTGTCCAAGAAGAATGTCAGACACCGGGTCTGCACCTGGAAATGTGCCTGACAGACCCAAAATTAGAAACAGTGACCAGCTACTACCCAGACCTTAGGGTTTAGAAGTATGGGGCTTTTGCAGTTAAAGTGCAACAGATATGTCTCTTTACAGATGATGTAGGCTGTGATGCAGTTATATGAAAAACAAAATCCTGAACTATCACTGTTCCCACCAAAATCATAGCCTGGCCCAGTCCCCATCTCTGCACGGGTACTGATCGCTGTAAGTAGATCCAAACACAGGATCTCATGTCCATCCAAGTCCTTCTGGCATCCTGTCCTTCTAGCATTGCTCTTGTTATGGAGCTAGAGGAGATGCAGCTGCTTACTCCAGAATCAGCTCTTTTTCAGTCCAGCCTGCCTCCTTTCCATCTGGACAGAAGAGGATGAATTGATCCCATCCAGACTGAGAAAACTGCTCTCTGCCCACACAGCTGGCCCAACTTCCCAATTTGACCCTCAGTAAGAAGAAAATAGGAGCCACAGCCTCTTCATTTTCTCAGCTTAACTCTCTTCCTGAAACATGCACAGACCCCAGGCACTGAATACACCTCAGAAAGGGAGCAGATCTAAGAGGATAGTATCTCCCAGAATCAAACACTGCTCTGAGATGCAGCTGGGAATTTCATGAGCTGCACTGTTTGTTTACAAACATGACATCAAGTTTGGAATTTCACTCCTAAAATTCCTGCTGCAGGGAATATCTAGCTGAGCCATGGGCCATGGTGGTGTTGGGGGGAGGGGAAAGGGCAGAGACAGGGCAGGAGAAAGGGAGGGAACTAACTGCAGGGAGCAGGACAGTCTTCCATCACCAGTTATTGACAGGTCTGGTTCCGCCCCTAGCTGTAAGCAGGCTGAAGTATGCACTTCTAGGGTCTGTTATTAAGAAGAAAATGCTAAATGCTTGCAACTTCTCATTTCAAAGGAGGTTAAACAGTAACACTGAGCAAGTAACCTGAACCCCTATCCAAAACATTTTACTAAATAAACAACAGCAACAAAAAATGACAACCCCAGGGGTCTTTGCCAATTCTGACATTTCCACATCTCTCATCTTAGTTAGAGACACCATTTTGCATTTTACCATCTATTCATTTTGTTCTTTAGTTCTTGCATCATTCATGTCAGATCTGTTACATTTGTTAATATTTGTATAAAAGGGGAAATGAAGGCAATGTAATTCAATGTGTTCTCAACAGAGTGGGAGTCCATTTCAGAGTTGAGGTTAGAACTCAGGAGTCTCTGAAGCTAAGCTAGTGCTCTGACATGTCTCACTCAAATTGCTGGATGAGAAAATTAGTATCATTAGTTAATTTACAACATGCTCAGTCTCCTTTTGAGTTTCAAATCCATTCTGAAACTGTCATCTACAGTACATGACAATTTATGGTATTAATAAGTAAGCCATATATTCTATTCCCAGAGGTGCAGCTAAAATTTTTAAGATGACATGGTTGTATTAAAACCATGAACTGACATGCTGTGATCACCGTCAAAAAAATCACGAGCCAGAGCCTCAGCTAGCATGAATCAGCATAATGACTAACATTTTTCCTTAGACAAAGGGCAGATCTACACCGTGGTGTGATTTCACCAACAATTGAAGCGAGATGCGCAAAGTACTTAAAATACCCTGCGTGTCTCCATTTGACTGCCTACTTGCTTGTCTTTAGTGTGCTCAGTCGAAGGGAAATGTCCTCCCTTCAACTCAGCGGTACTTGAGTTGCCAGGGTGGTCTTCAGTGATCAGCTGAGGGAGTCATCACAGACCCTATCAGTCAATTGGGAAGATCAATCTGATGATAGCAAATTTGCCAATGTCAGTAAAGACTAGCTCTCAGAGTAAGAAAGAATAATAATCAACTGTTAGGAAATGCTGACTTTTTAATGGGTATCACTCTCTCTGTTGTTGTACGCTTTTCAAATGTGTCCAGTGCTCTGATATTCAGCTACTTTAGCTTGGAGAAATAAAGAGCAGGAATCACTTATCTTCCAGTCTCTATTTACTGTTTAGTCATCCATCCATCTACCCCATTTAAAAAAAAAAGTTCCTGCCTCCACAATGAAAAGGTCCCTGTGGTTTCTAAGCAACTTTTGCAGAAACATGAAGAAAATATTGCATATTGCATAACTCAGTGAAATTTGAAAAACATCACAAGCAGCTACCAAAAACCCCAAAAAAGTTGGATTTGAAAAGCACACTGGAAAACATTTTAAAGGTGATCAAACAGGAAAACATACCATTTTCGAAGTAAAACCTATGAAAGTCCATCCCTTCCACCAGATTCCCCAAAGCTTCAGGTTCAAAAGACGTTAGGCCTGGATCACAGATCTTTCTGTGGAAGAGAAAATTAAACAGATGATAAATGTACAGTCAGTTTCAGAGGCACCATAGAACTGCTTTCTTCTCAGTGTCTTTGAAACCAAAGGAATCCTTAAATATTGAGATTTTCCATCCCTAATATACTATAATTCATGGTCTGAGGGAATTCAGAATTCAGTGATGATTATGTCAGAATTGATGGAAGACTCGAGGATCTTTAAATCAGGCAACTATGGAGCAAAAAACTGAAGAATGAAGGAAAAACTGTGTATGAGACAATCTGAGGAAAGGTTTCAGAAGTCAGCGGGGGCAGGAATGGAAGAATGAGAGCTATATGTAGTCATGTGGAAAAGACAGCTTGAAGAAATGCAGTATACCAACTAGATTATTAAGACCCAGAACACAAAGAGAGGTTATGCCCCTGTTTGCAGCAGCTGTATTTCTTTGAGATGTTTGTCCTTACAGGTGCTCCATTTAAGGTGTGCATGTCGCCCATGCAACTTTCTTGGGAGTTATTCATTATCAGTGTCCATCTGGCCACTGCATGTGCTGCAGATGCCGTATGCCTGTACCAAGGCTGTATCAGAATGTACAGAAAAAAACCACCCTTCCGTCCCCACTGCTGAGTCTCAGAAGGAAACTCCAAAATAGAGGTGAAGGGGGGGGCACATAGTGGAGCACCCATAGGAACACATGTCAAAGAACTAGAGTTACTGCTCAAAGTGAGGAGCTCCACTTCAGGTGGCTCCTGAGCAACATCCACATAAAGGGGAAGAGCTAAGAATTGAGTCCAGCACAGAGGAAAGAACTGCATTGACAACTGCTGGATCAGATCTAGAGGCATCAACTGAGGTGTAAGTGCATGGACATGTAGCAACTCTACAGATCTCGGGACATTTTAAAGTAGTGCTAAGGATGTAGATTGTGACTTCATCAAGCAGGAGTTGGAATGATCCTACAACAAGCTATAATACACTGAAGTCCATTTTGATAGTCAGGTAGAAAAAAAGCAGACCTTTTAGTTCTGTCTGCAAACAAAACAAACCATTTAGGAGATTTACAAAATGATTTTGTTCTTCTAGACAGAAGGCTAATATCCTTGCTCAACATCAGGAGGAAAGTGGTCTCCAGGTTGGAACTGTGGTGATGGTGTGTGTGTGGGGGAGTGGATACACCACACACTGGAAGGTAAATGATCTGATTCCAGTGAAACTCAAAGGATATATTAGGAAAAACTTGGGGTGTGGACATAAAGCTTTTTCCTTGTACAACCATGTGAAAAGGAGGGTCTGCCATTAAGTCCTCAGTCACTCTACTTTGTGGCTGATGAAACAGCCATGAAGAAGGTTGTTTTCTTAAGCAAAACGAGTAAGGAGTAGGTCACCCTTGGAAGGAGACTTCATTAGACTTTTAAGAACCAAACTCATGTCCCAAGCTCGGGTGGGGACTCACTGGTGGGAAGACAGAGATTACTGACACCTCACATGAACCTTATGGGTGCAGGGTTAGCAAACAGCTAGAACCCTACAACAGTAGTCTGAAAAAGCCGATAAGGCACCCAAATGAATCTTGACAGAACTAAGTGATAGTTAATGTGGAGGAAGCTTTCTATAGTTCAAACCAGTGTCTAATCTTCTCCACTTCTGAAAGTAAGTATTTCTAGTAGAATCTTTCCTATTATTTAATAACATGTTGTATCTTCTCAGAGCCATGTTTACTTTCCGAGCAGTGGAACTTTCCCATTTCACTGGCAACAGAAGAGTCTTCCATTTCCATGGTACCAAGCCCTGAGGATGAAGTCTCTGAGGCCCTTTACCTGGTCAAAGAGTAAGGTCTCTTTGTGGTTCCTTAAGAGGAGAATTAGAGGTTCTCTTCTTAGGATATTTAGAGGAGGAATCGGAGGCTTCCCCCTTCTAGGAGAGTGCTTCTTTGAGATTGAAGGTGCACCAAAGACCCCCAGGGACTGACGTACAGGGAGTTCTTCTGACCCAGTTCCAAAGCAAGGTGAAGGAAGTGCTTGATCATTAACAACTGCAGCTTGATTTCCTGGTTCTTCTAAGGGATGTGCAACTCTTCCAGGGAGCAAACAGAGTTTCCATCACTCACTGGGCCAGCCTCTCTATAAATGAGGCAGCTTTTAAACCAGGAGGAACCAGACATGCCCCTCATACTCTTCCAGTAGCCAGTAACTAAGTACTACCACCACCACTACCAATCTAACTAAACTAAGTAGAGCCAACCCAGCCAGGGGCCTAGCTACTGGGGGGCATGGACCCACCCAGTTAGCAAACAGGCCCAGCCACCCTCCCCTGCCCACTGCAGAGCCCAGCAATGGTGGGAGCTTGCTTCCATGACTGGACTGACAAGCAGCTGGCAGCCAATAGTGGTGGTGCTGCAGGCAGATGGGCAGGGGTGGGCTGCTCTCCGTCCATGAAGCTCTGGCCCCAAGCAGCCGCTGTGGCAGGGGCTGGGCTGCCTCTCTTCCTACTCCTCTTTGACAATTCAGTTGCAAGGCAACCAGACCGTCATCAGGAAGCTTCCAGTCATATGACCCAAAGCAGAACTGGCTGGGCCTGGTCTGGAGATTCAGGATCCTGGAGAGAAAACGGGGCTGGCTACGTCCCTGAACTCAGCGAACAGCCAACGTATACACAATGCGGACTTATCTCAGGCCAAGGCTACTGCAGGCAATTTGCTCAAACTCAGTGCAGGGCATGAAGATATCAGTAGTGCATGTGGCACTTAAAGACTAACAGATTTACTTATCACGTGAGCTTTCATGGGAGAATATCCCACTTTGTCAGATGCTTTGAAGAGCTCTTCAAAGCGTCTGATGAAGTGGGATATTGTCCCACAAAAGCTCATGCGATAAATAAATCTGTTAGTCTTTAAGTGCCACAAGACTCCTTGCTTTTTTTTGCTTTACTAGACTAACACGGCAGCCCCTTTGGAACTTGGCTTGTAGTGAATGTGTAGGCCAAATGGACACTGCTAATGAAAATCTCTGACTAACGACAGTGGACGTGGAGCACCCACGAGGACATTATTAAAAAAAAGTCATGCACTCCTGCTATGCTTGTTTTTCCTTTTCAGATTTTCCTCTATTGTGGCAGGTAGAGCTGGGTTCACAAACACTTATTCCCATGGCTCTTGTTTCCCATGAATGATGGAAAACTTCTAATTGGAGCTTTTTCCCCACAAGAATACAGTTTGGCATTGTAACAGCCACGGTTTTGACAATTAAAACAAACAGCAAACCATCCCTCCCACTCTGAGATTTAAAGGAGACATCATTCTATTTGCTTCATGGTAACCCAAAACAAGGTTCCTTATCCTCCATCTAGTTTGCCCTAATGCGGGGTATGCTTACATTCCAAAGCATATCACCTCATACAAATCAGCCTGTGAAACAGAAATACAATGTATGTGAAATTCTGAGATTCACTGATAAACATGGGAATTAACATTTCTGGCTGCCTTGATTTCCTATGTGTTACTCCAACAGGAAATGTAAATTCTATAGAGCATCATGCTGGAATGAAACACGACACATACAGGCATGAAGGATGAAAACTTCATCCCGACAAAATAAGTGGGACTTTTGCCAATGACTTCTATAGGGTTAGGATTTCACCTAATTTTATTTTCACTTTTTGACCAGAGAATTGATTTTTCAAAGCCATAAACAGCAGTTAGGTATCTAAGTCCTACTGAAGGTCATGAATGTCTTTGTTTAGAAGTCAGACTTCAATGTACTGCTATTTGAAACATGGGGCAGGAGATACATCAAAGTGCATTGCATAAATTTTAGCGCATGACAGCAAGGTTGCCGTGTATTAGCTGTTCATGTAAATGAGCTGTAAGTCCCTAGCTGTGTTAATGTATTACAGTGCGACAGATGAAGTTCTGGGGATAGTGAACCTCTCTGCTTATACTCAAATGTTTATATCAAAACAGCTTTCCAGTGTATTTTGATCTTGATACTTAAATTTCAAATCATGAACATTCTCTTCTCTACCTATTGAAATAGATCCTTGCATATGCTATGTAGCAATTATGGGTCTCCTTCACTATGGTACTATTTAAAGTTTAACCTAATATAACTCTGCTGAAATCTGCTTTTACTCCAGTATGTGACTTTTGCAATGCATCAGTGAAGTAGGTCCTGAGATCCTCTTCAAGGTCTAGAAGCATGAACATTTTTATACATTTATCACATCTCGCAAAACCATTCAACTTACGTGTAAGCTTCAAAGTCCCCATTGTTGATAGCTTCAATCAGCTGCTCAGTAACCTTAATAATCTCCTGCTTACGAGCTAAAAAAGGAGAAACAGACAAAATACAACAAAATATGAGATAAAAGTGAAAAGCGACAGCATACAGGACGACTCTCAGAATACATAACAAAGGCAAGGACGTTTAGCAATTTCCCTGATCAGTGTGACTGCCTTTCATTCCATCATTCCTCTTGCTTTTCTAGTGTCATAGCCAGAAGTGTTAAGTTACTTGCTTTACAATATATTGGCCTCAGTGTATTTCTGTAGTCATACAGAAATAAGTTGCATGCTACAGATCATTTTCTACCTCACAAACACACACACAAACACACACCACCACCACCACCACCACCAAATTCTTCATTTTTACAGAAATGTAAAGGCAGCCAATTGCCATTGTATGAGCAATACTGTAACGATTCACTTCCATCTGGAGCTTATTAAGTGTGTAATCCTGATCTCAGTAATCTGTGTACAATGAATTTTAACCCACTTAGCATTTGTTTTGACCAAACACAGAAAGGGAGCATTCCAGCATTTCCTTGAATGGCACAGTGCTTTTAACAGCTGAGATTTAGACATATAAGAGTAGCTAGACAGTTCAGACCCATTGTATATCTAGCCCAGTCTCCTGTCTCTGACAGCAGCCAGTGTCAGATGCTTCAGAAGGAATGATCAGACCAGGGCAACTTTGAGCCTCCATCCCTTGTTTAGTTCCAGCTTCAGGCAATTGGAGGTTTTTGGCCATGCAGCGCATGGGACTGCATCCCTGATCATCTTGGCTAATGATGAACCTATCCTCCATGAGCTTATCTAAATCTTTTTTAAAACTAGTTTTGGCAGTTTGGCCTTCACAACATCCCATAGCAATGAGTTTAACAGATTGACTGCATTGTGTGAAGACGTACTCCCTTTTATTTGTCTTAAGCCTGCTGCCTATAAAATTCATCAGCTGATCCTCAGTTCTTCCATTATGTGAAGGGATAAATAACACTTCCCTTTTCACTTGCTCCATACCATTCATGATTTTATAGAAACAACAAGCAGTTGTGTGGCACTTTAAGACTAGTGCCACACAACTGCTTGTTGTTTTTTTTACTGGACTAGACTAACACAGCTATCCCTTTTGAAATTGACAAGATGATTTTATAGACCTCCATCATCTTTTTCCCTTAATCATCTCTTTCTGAAGCTTAAATAGTTCCTGGTTTTTATTCTTTCCTTAAAATGGAAACTACTCTGTACTTCTGGTCATTTTTGCTGCCTTTCTCTGCATGTTTTTCAATTCTAAGTCTAAGTCAGTGACCAGAACTGCACATACAGTATTCAAGGTGTGGGCAGACATCAATCAATCAATCAATCAATCAATCAATCATAGGGCTGGAAGGGACCTCATGAGATCATCGAGTCCAACCCCCTGGGAACTGAACCCAGGACCTTCCGCATGTTAAGCAGAGGTGCTAGCCACACATGTCACATTATATTTTGTTTTATTATCTCTCTTTCCTAATAATTCCTAAATATTCTGTTAGCTTTCTTGACTGCCACTTCACATTGAGCTGATATTTTTAGAGAACAATCCAGATCTTTTTGTTGAGTGGTAACAGCTAATGTAGATCCCATTATTTTGTATGTATAGTTGGAATTATTTTCCAGTGTAGATTACTTTTCACTTGTCATCTAATTGTATCTGCCATTTTGTGGCCCAGTTTAGTGAGACTCTTTGCAACTCTTCAGAGTCAGCTTTGAACTTATCTTGAGTAATTCTGTATCCTCTACAACCACTTCTGAAATAAGCCCAATCCAATACTGAAGAGCAATTTAGGTCCTGATATTATAACCAGATCCTCTTCTGAAGAGCCTGACTGATTACTGTAGGCTCTGTACATGTTCAAGGGGTCACCCACACAGATCTAATTGCAACAATGAGTCCTTCACTTATAAGCTCTTTGGCACAGTGACTTTGTCTATTAGTATCTAGTACAACAAATATTGCCATGGCCTTTTGGTTCTAAACAAATATTATAGTAATAATACATGCTTCATAAAAGGCTAGTACTTAAAAATCTGTGTGTTCATTTTCTATTGGCACTTTTGTACCTTAGGCAATTTTTACAAATTCATGTATTTTAAAGACAAAATTTCTTCTGCATTTACTTGCATTATGCCTAACAAAACCACAGTATAAAACAACATCATAAAAAAATTTCACACCCTCACCAGTTCTCATCTGCTAACAAAGGTAAAATATCTTGCATTTTCCTTTTATTATTATTTAATATACAACAAAACCAACAAAAGTCCTGTGGTACCTTACAGACTAACAGATTTCTTTGGGCATGAGCTTTTGTGCGCTCCAACCCATGTGGCCAGATTC
Organism: Podocnemis expansa; assembly: GCA_007922195.1. NCBI lineage: Eukaryota > Metazoa > Chordata > Testudines > Podocnemididae > Podocnemis > Podocnemis expansa. The sequence goes on along the minus strand of ML681966.1, from coordinate 55,554,964 downwards.
ATGAATTATTAATATACAGTGTCACGAGTGTGCAAGATGCCTCACAATACATGATCCTGTCCCCAAATGTTTATAAGAACATTTTACACCTGATTCAACAAAGAGAGCCAAAACCAAAGGGAAGAGTTGAGGGAGATGAGGACACAACAAGACCCAGTAAGATAAAATGGTGACTCAGCTAGTGGGGTTAGTGGGTAGCATGTTGAAGGTATGTAATATTTTTAAAAACAGACTTTTCAGTTGGTTGATTTCTTGCAGGTATTGTGGATGATTTCTATGAGGTGAGACAGTGCCTTTGCTGACCAGCACTGTCAAGGTGCTCCACGTGAACATAATGAAGTTGAAGAAAGTGTGGACTGGATAGTTGTGTGAGAAGCAAAGAACTAGCCTCATGGCTGTCATCAGCAGAGCGAAGAGGTTGGTGGGATGGTGAGATAGGAGAAAAGAGGGGTAGAATGATGCAGAGTCAAGAAACTGAAGGACAAGATGTTTCAACGTGATGCGATGAAGAAAGGCCAGTGAGTAGGAGGATTCAAAGAGAGAGAGGATGACATGGTAAGATGAAGGGGAAGAAAGATGATGCCTATGATTACAAATCTTGCATACCTTACCTAGTGTAAAAATAATTGGTTTATATAAAGTAAAAAGTTTGTTTAATTAAACAGTAGGATAACACAATATATTAAGAAATGTAAAGAATTAAAAATCACTAAATTAGGCAGAAAATGATAGTTGTTTGATTGTCACTTGATTCACCATAACTGCTGTATCACCATAAATAATGCCAAAGTCTGAAAATGCATGGTATTTTCTAGACGCTAACCCTCTTAGACAGATAATTTATACTCAGCTAGTTGGTGATAATTTTGTGTGATATTCTGTTTCATGATTTATTAATATTACAGTTGATTTCTCAGGTTTACCACATGTATATTGCAAATTGAGTGGTGAACATCTGAAGATACTCTATTTCATAATATACCACTAAATGATCCCAAGGGGACTGCAGAAGATGGTTTTTCAAGTGGAGCATTGTCAGTGGCATGTATTAGCATAATTCATTTTGGCAGTAGTTGACTCATTCCTACCTGTCTTGTGGCAAATGGCATAAAGTAAAGTTATGCAAAGGACGGAAACTCCTTTCACAAAGTAATTTTCAAGTTTTGAAAAGTGACTTCATTCTTAGTAGGAATGCGTCATGGGGGGGAGGGGGATGGTTCCTTTAAGAGGCAATGTGTATGGTCCACCTGTGCCTCTTCCACAGCCTCACAATGGGGCCTGATACAACACACCTGATCTTTACAATGAGACAGAGAAGAACAGGAAATAAAAAGACACAACCATGGTAGAAGCTGCATTAGAAGGAGGGAAGGGTTTGGGCCTAGAAGCCCAAGCCAGAAAGCAGGGGATTAGGGGAAGATGGCAGGGGAAAGGAAGAGAGGGATCTCTCAAAGCTGGAGAACAGTCAGAACTTCCTTCCTAGAGAAAGGAAGAACTCCAGATAGGAAGACCAAAGAGTTCCTGCTGGGAAAAAAAAGGAAAGGACTCCAGCTAGAAAGGACTGTGTGGCTCCTTGATTTAAAAGAAGTGGGTTGGACTGAGGAGCTTAGGGACTGGCAGAAGATACCAGAGATAAACTTTTCAGATGCTGAGGACTGTGAAGTGTCTGGTAATACATTCAGGCCCCTGCTTTATGTATTTCAGTACTAGTGTTGATCCTTCTAATGCTCTTTGCACCTGGGGAAAGACTTTTCAGTGCACACTGGGGATTGTCAGGGAGAGGAAGATACTGCCTAAGTGGTCTGCCTTCTAATTCATTTTTCAACAACTCCTATGAACCCGCAAAGATCACTGTAACTTACTGTTGGAAATCCACTAAGCATTGCTATACTATGCCATCCTTTCCTGTTAAACACATGTAATTGTACACATACCAAAAAAACATTTCTTTCTTTGCAATGAATTTACTGATATGCAGCATCTACTAGCTCTCAATCAACATTCTCTAAGACTAAGACAGAAGTGCAATATAGTCCACAGTAGTGACATTTGTTCTAGCAAATGTAAGCACCATGAAATGGTTAGTAATTAAAGCAAAATACAAGAAAAAATCTTCACAGCTCATGGAATGCGACACAGATAGCAGACTGTGTATAGTACTTTATGAAATGTCACACCTTGACTTTTTTTTTTTTTTTGGTGAGGATTAAGGGAATTACAGAGATACAAGAGCTGGTTCAACACGTACACAGTTAAATGTTTAAAACCATTTATAAGCAAAACCCAGAGTCAGCAGAAGCAGAGTTTGGGAAGCAAGCAGAAATGCAAGGGAAAGGGGTCTGGCAGGAGGCAAGTGATCAAATAGAGAAAATAAAGATATTAGAAGTAACATGGACCTGGGGAGGGGTGCACAGGAAATATGTCATGGAGCTGTGCTTCTGCATACAGTTGGGCGACGCACGAAATTTTACAGGCTTGGAGCAGGAATGAAGTTACATGGAAGACGAAACAAGGTATTAGTATGAGTGCAGTGAAGTAAGAAATGTGAACACTGCTTGAAGAATAGATCTACTCTTACAGCATGAATCAACCTATTTTAAATTTTGGCACTCATTAAAAACTTCAGGGAAATTTACAAATAAAATTTCATTAAAAATTAAGGCCGTATTTCAGTGGAGTCTACCTAACACATGCTCTCCCTCATCCTCCAATTTTTGTTCTTTTACATTAAAACAGATGTGATGAAACAAATAGTAAAAAGCATGCAAGTGAACAGGGAAGGCATTAAGACAGCTAATAAATTCCTCTCTGCCATATAATTTATCACTACGCCTCGTTTATACTCCCTACCGAACTTTACCATAATTCTCTTGTTTTGTTTTCTAATGAAAATATACTGTTCGATGCTCACTGGTGGTGATTTTATACCAGTATATTTTTGGTAAATGTGCAGTAAATATATAAAAAGATTACAAGTATGTTAAGTCATGGTGGAATTCTATAAATTCTCTCCTACTGCAATGTGCTTAACGAGTAGAATGTTTTTGTGAACAAAACCGGACTGAGCAAGCTCTCTGTTGTTATGAAGTGTGTTGATCATAAGGTGTTGTAGGGTTTTATAAGTGTACTGACTTTGGACCATTGTTTTTAAAATTATAGTTGCTGTAATGCCTAACATATATAATTTTTTTTTTAATTTCTGTAGAAATCAATGTTGTAATATATATCAATAGTACAGCTCATTGGAAACAGATCCTAGGGATCGAAAATGGAACTTTGTAACACCCCAACAATTCATTCTTTCCACCTTTGCATCTATTTGTATAAATCTTAAGGAGCAATGTGCAAGCTGGATGGCATAAATCAGCTGAAGCAATAGGGAGCGATGAAGGATTATACAGTATTGTTGAGAGCTGGGTTCTTCAACATCATTTCTAGACTTCTGAAGGGGTGGCTGTTTACAAGAATATATAATTGAGGTTGAGAACTGAATGAAAGAATTTCCCATTCTTCTTGTACAAGAATGCACCCATGGGAAGTCCCATTCAGTGTTCCTTCCCAATTAACAACCAAATCACTTTGAAAAAAACATGCCATCAAAATATGCCACTTACTTATTCCTCTAAAGCAATGGCATGCTAGCTTACAGAAAGTTAAACAGGGGTCTTGCAAAAAACAATGCAGATTTTACATAAAAATAAAAGCATGACCTTTCCCATACTTTTAGAATGTCCATTTCTATGCAAATTAAACCTTAGCGCCCACAGACTCAACTGTCTCATTATATTTAAAAAGAAACCAAAAACTATCTGTTAAATATACCTTATTTCTTTTTAATATATCAACATGACATTCTTACTACAAGAAATCTGAAATCCTGGATTTAGGATTTCTTGGTTTACAAGTACAAAATACGAGTCTCTCAAATGATAAAAATATTGTAAAATTAATAATGGAACTTATTGACAAGAAAACTGGTAGAGTTACTTTCTGGGAAGGCTGACTAAAGAATTCAATTTCCCCAGGTTATAAAATGCAGCAAACAAACAAAACCCCCACCACATTCAGCTTTGGAACACAGCTGGATTTCTATACCATAAAATTATGTATTCTGCAGGGAACAAGGAATTATTTAGCAAGGATGAATTAAATATTTTTAAAAATTCTGAAGAAATATGAAAATACCTAAGTATATTGTTACAAATCAAATGGAGCATTGTTATTTTTCAGAACATAACTCATGAGGCATGTATTAGTAACTAAGTAAGGGTTATTGCCACAGTCTAAGATGAGAATAGCATAGGCAAACAAAGGAAATGTGGTATAAATGAAATTAGTAAAAGATGGGTGCATAAGTGGTTTAAAGACAAGAGTCAAATGGTAATTATCACTGGTTCACTATTAAACTGGAAGGGATCCCATAAGAGATACCCATGCAGTGGTATCCCTTAGGATTCATTCCTGGGTACAGTGCCATTCAATATTTTCATTAATGATTGCATCATGGAATGTATAACTGTAAAATCTGTGTATGATACTATGTTGGACCAGTTAAATAGTGACTATGCTGAGGTTTGTGTGAACTCCCCTCTAAACAGGGGACTGGATCTGGGGCTTCACCTTTTCTCATCTCCTCAATAACAGCACAGATTAGGACAGCCAGAAAGCTTCTCTAAAATGGGCATGCTTCTGGAAAAAGGAAATATCCAAGTCATCCTTTGCTATGTGCCAGATTCTGGATCAAAGAGATACAGCAGTCACCCTTTTGCTAGGTGCAGAAGAGCTACTGCAACAGAGCTGTCCTGATAGACCCTGTGTTAAGACACGCCCCCATCCCACTGAGGGAAAGTCTAATAAGTATTGCTGCACTCAGGCAGTGCCAGCTAGACACACCACATTTAGAAAGTGACCTTAAAAAGATGACATTTACTACAGAGAAAGATGACATTTGCTCAGGTGGAATGGTTACTAAGGACTACTAGTGACCATCAGTAACAAGAGGGCCCATCCTGAGGCAGCAGCTAGCCTTTCTGCCCTTCCCCACCTTGTTTGGAGACAGACACACACTATAAGCTTGAGACAGGTAAGGGATCTTGGAGGGCTGCTCCCAGCCAGCAACCAGTGGTGGGACCAGGACTGCCACCAGGGACCAGAAGTAACTGAACTCAAGATGGAGCCAGGGAGTATACTGAACTCTCACAAAGAGCAGAGAGATTGACTAAGAATGGAGTCTCCTATAGCAGAATCAGACAACAGATTCAGAGAGGCTATAGCCATGCCCAGGCTGAGGGCTGGCCTACTACAGACTTGTGATTTAGCTTCAATATATAATCTATACAGTATGTAATACAGACATGGTGTTTTAGGACTCTGGAAATAATCCTTCATACAAAAGACACCTTTATTTTGGAATGTGAACAGGTACAAGATGATTATAAGACATATCAACAAAAACGTATCGAAGCCAAGCTAAAATGGAAATCTACAGTAATATAAAGGAAGGAAGGGAATGTTACAATTTTGGACAAAATTATTATAACATTCATCCCACTATATGCATCAGTTCTTGTTGATTTATTAAATTCTGGTCACAGTTTACAGGAGTGTGTTTTACATTTACTTGAATGTCTGATGATCTACTGGTATACAAACCATGGGAAGATCATCCTGGAGAGTACTATGCTTGCAGCTTTCAGAACTAATGAAACCAGGTAATGCAGAAATAAATCAGACCTACAGGGCCCCACACAAGTGAAACCTCACAAGAATGTACCATTTTTTCATGAAACTAAGCAAATATGAAAAAATGGTAAGGCCACGCTATAGAAAAAAATCATTATTTTGGTATGCTAATCACAACAAAGATAAAGAGAGAGAAAAAATACAAGAGGTGTTAAACATGAAAAGCAACTGCTGTTATGTAAAAATTAAGACAGTTAGTTTACCCACAAAAGGCTACCTGCTTAAACCAGTTATTGAGAAATACATGCAGAACCCTTGCTAATTGGGTGAGCACAACACTGCTGATGTAATCATTTAAAATTCTAGAGAATGTGCCTTCTGCTGCAACAACAACTTAAAACTAAAGACTCAACATTCTCCCTCACATGTTAACAACACTTATTTATTTTTATGAATACTCCAGGTGACTCACTGTATAATTACCACATTGGAATGGTTATTACACTGATTTTACATAACTGGTAGCCTTGTGGTTGTGTCCTCTGGCATACTCTGGGAACGGTAATTATGATGAAACCAAAAATCAAGCTCACCATCATGTATTTCCTGATCTTCTAGAACATAACTGCTTATCAGTTACATGCAGTGCAGAAGCAGCTTGTTAATTCACATTAATGCCTGGACTATCCTTTGCAGATTATCAAATTCAGAAGCAGACAGACAATCCCATGCCCCATGCACAAAATCAAGAGTAGTATACCCCATTCACTTGCCTCCTATATTGTATACAAAGAGAAAACTTTGAAAACAATTGATTCCAGTGCTCTTTAGACCTTGGGACATACTGTGTTATCCATGTTAAAGAACATTTTTCACTTAACTCTGTGGTGAGTTCTGCTTTTAAGTGAAAGAAACAATGTGGCCTAGGTTAACTTATAATAAAAACTGGATTCCAACAAATAGTTTGAACAGTTAAAATATAGCATTACGACATGGAAGAAGAGACAGAAGACTAGTCAAGTGCTACAAAATATTTTCAGGGGCTAATCGTTCAAACTTTTAATTTGCACTAGCTCTTTTATACCACTTTTACAGTTACTTCCTGAAAATAGTGTAAAAAACTAATTTACAAGAAAGTAAAAAAGTGTAAACATCTCACTCAGTGCCAATTATTGCTTAGTTGTATAAGCAACACATTTGTAAAATACTGTACTAAGGCCCTGCTTCAGCAAGCACTTGAGTTCATACTTACCTATAAGCACATGTTTAAGTAGGTGTGTAAGTGGTTTTCTGGATCAAAGCCTAAGGACCTCACCCAAAGAATGGAAAGATTTCCATTATCTTCAGTGGTATTTGTATCAGGCCCTGAAAAAATCTTACATTAAATTCTTAATGTACAGAACCTTCCTGGTGAAAACTTAAATGGATCAATGATTCAAGTCCTTTACCATGAATTATAGAAAATGTTGTAGCTAAAACTGCAGCATTTATTTTTAAAAAAGTCAACTTAAGAAGAATTTATACTGTAGCTTGAAACATTTAAAAATTTGTTTCAAGTTACTTTATATACCCACCCTAATATGTATGATATCATCATAACAGTAATACTCTTTTCAAGTGTCTTCATTTCCAAATAATGCACTTCAATTCCAGATAATCTCACCATCTTATGAGTTGGGTTGGTTTCTATGTGCTGATTTTTCTCAACCTTCCCCACCATTTTAAATGGGGGGGGGGGAAATCTACATGTTTCTGTTTCTCTAATGAAAAACCAATGCATCATTCTATAACAGACAAACCTGAAGAAGTTAGGCCAGCAAATTATCTTACCAATAATCATGATATACAAGATCCAAAATAATGAATGAATCCCCCTCACATTTACCTTTATCATATTATCATGCTAAGTCATATACAACAAATAGAACATCACTTTGTACATGTTACTAAAGATGAGACTTCAGAGAGGCCCAAATGATAAAAGTTATCACACGGTTAAGTTAATATCTCTTACGTAAAAACTTGCAGAGTTTTTTTGTTTGTTTTGTTTTTGTGGGTGTTTTTTTTTTTTTTTTTTAAACAGTAACAACTCTACAGTCTCAAAAAGACAAACAATCGTGAATGGCAGTTATGTCTTAAAACTAAGTTTGCACTGAGTTTTTTTTTTTTTAATGTGTTACATTTAACATTAACATGGCTTGCTGTCTCAAGAAGTAATGTTTAAATGCATTAACAGTGTTAAAACATCTTGGGATAACTGAAACATTAAAATACCTTGCCTTATTATACAATTTCAATGGTAGTTTCCTCCTTACAGCTCTTTTAATGCACACTAAACTGTCTATTTGTTCACGATTTTATAATTGAATACATGAGAATACTCTCACTTGCATTATCCCTTCCTCTGAAAAATTTCAAAATGCTTTAAAAACAAGGACATGAAATGTAATTAACCCCCCCCCCATCAACATGTCCATGAAATCAGGTGTTAGCCCTATTTCTATAGCCAAGAAAACTGAAACACGGAGAGATTAAATCTCAAAAGTGATGCAAGGAAAGCCAAGAACAAGAGACAGAACTTCTAATTTTTAGCACTGTGCTTTAAGCTAGAGGTCAATTCTTTTATGCCATTTTCTGGTTTTCCCACAATTTGTAATACATTCCACTCCTCAGTCGTGTATGGAACTGTAGATGAGATCCTATTAAGTTTTATCAGACACGAATCCTCTATCATGCTTCCTATTAATTAGATAAAAACTACAAATTCAAAGGAAACCCACACTATTATCCTTATCTGTAAGCAGGGCTGGCCTGGCCGTATAGGTGAACTGGATGGCAGACTAGGGCACCAAATTAGATGGAGGTGACTTTTTTTTCCTCTGTTTAAAAAAAATGTATTAATATATTATCCTTCATAACATGGGGCTGAGAAGGGAGAGGCACTAAAGTCACAGTTCATCTAGGGGGCCAAAAACCCTTTGGCCAGCTCTGTCAGTAAGCATGGGCTGGTACTCACAATAGACTGTTCTAGTCTACCTGTTAACTGTATAATCACTGCCTGTTTATTGGGGTGAAATCATGGACCCACTGAAATCAATGGCAAAACTCTCATTGGCTATCTCTACACTAGGGAGAACAGTTAAGTCAACTTAACAAGGTCAACTTTAGGTGGACTCAAAGTAGACCTTGTTAAGTTGACTGAGGGGTATGTCCACAGTAGTAGACATATCCTGGACAGGGCTTGCGCCCCGCCCCGCCCCGCCCCAAGTCCTGACCAGCCTCTGGGGGCCTGATCCAGTCCCAGCCACCAGCAGCAAGGGACTGGGAGCCAGCTCTTGCCACTGGCAGCAAGCGGCACAGAACCAGATCCAGCCCTGAGCAAATGTCACCTTGGTGGGGTCTTGCCCCCCCCCGCAGCAGGCAATGCCAGTGACCCAGCTGATCAATTTCAAGTGGGCTGATCTGGGGCACGGCTGGCTCCTGACACTTCCTGCCCTGTAAAGCTGACTTAAAAGCTTAAGTCAACTTTCTGGGCAGGTTTTATTAAGTTGACTTAAGCAAGTGCTGAAGTCAACTTAATTCTAAATTTGGATACGGAGTTGCTTAAGTCAACCTAAGGCAGGTTAAGCTGACCTAAAGTTCCAGTGTAGACACACCCACTGATATCAATGGGACCATGATTTCACCCCAGAAGCTTACATGATCCTGTCATAACGTGCAAGCCTTTTTCATGTTCTATCAAGTCCTGTGGTGCAAATTCCTGCAACTTGTGCAAGGTCATCATGCTTTTTAATTTTTCAGCAGTGCGTTATAGTACTCTACTGAGGCCACAGCACATCAATGGATTAGTTATCACAGTATTTTCTACATCTAAATAAGATGGGGGAGTGCATTTTTTTCATACCATAAGCCTCTTATTCGCTCATAATAGCTAGTGTGTCTGTGAGTACACTTTACTGCAGACACAGCATAACAATATCATGTGAGCACTGCAGAACTGCCTTCTCAGAGCACCCACAGAATTCATCTTGTTTGCTCCACAAACATGGTAAATGAAAGATTATAAAAAGTAGCACCAACATGACTGTCAGAAACAATATTGGCCACAGGTATCCTTCATTTACCCCTCTGCATCATCAGGGGGTCTTGCTTAGGGGCTATTTTAAGGACTAAGTCATATCTATAGCTTAACAAAAATTAAAACCAGAAATAAATATATGATAAAAGTGAGCAATGAATATCACACCTTTGTTTCTAAAACCAGTATATTCCATCAGAAAGTCAGCCCCCCCCCCACAGTTTAATGTTTTTCATATCTTCAGTGTGGCTGAATATTAAAAACTGATATGAAAAGGAAATATGGAAATCACATGAGTAAAAGCAATTAGTGATACATGGGTAAATCATAAGGAGAAATGAATTTATTTTTTAAAAGTGAAAATTTCTGATGTGTTAGGTGCTGTTCTTCAGCTTAATAAAAGGAGTTAGAGGGAGGAGATCAGGAATGACTTTGGATCCTGAAGGAATTATTTGGTCATTTCTGTAATGGAAATGATTAGACTTTAGGTATTAACATCTGCAGAGGTGATTCAAAGAGTAAAATGAGAAATTGTTTTTAGCTTGCTACACTTCCCTTCTCCCTCCTTGAAACTTAAAGAAAAAAGAGGAAGAATTTTTTGAAACATCTTTTAAATTCCTATATGAACGAATAGTAAAATTATATTATATTATATTTAAAAGAGTATATATTTTTTGAAATCACAAACAGAACAAAATACAAAGAATTAAGAACTGATCACATCAACAACCAACATAATTCCTTGTTTATAGAAAATAATGCTGTCTACTAAATTACAATAGCATTCTGGACTGGATATTTACTCAGAGGACTTCTATTGCTTTGCAATTAGGAGTATGTTTTATACTGACATTTTAAAGGATAGGAAACTGAAGCACAGAGAGATTAAATGGTTGCCCAAGAGCATACAGTGAATCAATAACAAGAATGAAACCAAGGTCTCCCGGTCTCCAGTCCCCTGCTTTAAATAACAGCCCATGGTGCCTGGCACAGTAATGATGTGAGACATATGGAAAGACTGGGATAGGATACTTGTCTCTTTTAAGTCTATTTAGTGTAAAGTATGGGATCAAAAGAACACCAATGGCTGTACTGCATGCAATATCTTTTTTAACATCTTATTCAAACCTTTCAAGAAAATGTTAGGTTCACTTCAAACAGATGATATCTATACCAACAACAAATGCTATGTATCCTGGCAATTACTGTGGGGAGTTACAGGGACTGAAACATGTAGCTTTAATTCACCTGCTGGGACACAGCTCATTTTACACTTCACATTAGCTAATCTTAACTTCATGATCCACATTATATACCTTAAATGTATGCATTCACATTGCTTATAGCACTGCTTTTTAGAACTGTGCTACTTTTTTTTTTTTTTTTAAGGTATTTCGAAGCAGGGCTGATATGCCACACCAACCAAATGTCAACAATGACATGATCTACCACACAAAGGAAAAGACAACTGTAAGTGGTGTTCTTCATGATGTTCTTCGGATTAGGTGTGTGCATGCTGCATGCATGATCCACCAGAAAATTTCTCCCAAGAGTACCCAGACAACCTTTTCCCTCCTCAGCTACTTCTTGCCAGACAGTGGGGTAGGTGGATGGGTTTTTGGAATGGACACATGTCAAAGAACACCAGTTATAAGGTTATGTCAACCACCAGTCCTTTTTTTGTAAAAACTTGACTGGAATGTCAAAAACCAAAATGTAGCATATTATTGTATTTGAGTGTTATTTTAATCTTTCGCGGTGATTTGATGAAAAATGAACAGATACTGAGAGAATAAGCAGCATTCAAATAGCATGCCTGTTGGCATTTTTTTTCCACTGGATTGTCTCATTTTCCTTTGTATTCCTTTTGCAAGAAATCTTATGCAAGACTGGTCCTTCAGCCATAAGGTTGCTTCTCATTGCTGATTCTGATGCCCAAAATATCAGCTATGCATAGGTCATGTTTGTAGCATAGAAAATTTTATAAATATTCACCCATAATGAAAAATAAGTATGTCAAAGCACACCAACCAAAGTTTAATTTGGCAATAAATATCTTCTGGTGTGAACACTGTCATATGGGGGGGGGGAAGACTCCCTCACCAAACACCCTTGTAGCCTAAGTTCAACACGCCCCTACAAATAAAGTCAGCACAAGGGCCTTAGTGACATTCATAAATATAACAAGTAATTAATTTGAAAGGCCTATTGCTCAGATGCTATTATTACATCCTGCCCTATCCTATTCAAGTTGATTTGTACAGTTTTAAAGAGAAGAGCTGCACAGGAGATAGGCGAAGATGTCAAAAAAGAGCTCTGTATACTTATGAAAAGCTTCCACCTAATTTATGTGAAGAAGTTCTGTTTCATACTTCTCTGAATTATGTCAGGCTTCCCACACAAAGCTTTTCATTCTACTCTTCAACACAGACATTTTACCAGTGGAACTGGTCTTTACCCAGCTTTCAGGGCAGACTTTAGGACTGACTTTCTTGGAGCATAATTCTGCCACACAGATTACATTCTTCCCCACAAAATATTAATAGCTATTTACTACAGCAAATGCTGCTTTTACAGTTTGAAGCATTCATGGAAATTAACTAAGGAACAAAACAATCAAATGCAACCTCCTCTCCAAACCACAGTATTTTCAACAGCAACGGCAACAAATAATAATGGTCATTGTAGGCCAGATCACAAAGATCTTTTGTCAGCTGTCTAACTATATGATGGGACCATCTGAACTCGCATCGCTCAACTTACACAGCACAGAAGAAAGAGCAGATTGGAAAGACTCAGACTCATGTGAGTGACTCTGTGAGTTTACATTTTCCATGGATTTGGCCGCTGAATTGATGGAAAGAAACACAACATATGAACAAACAAAGATGAAGAGGTAGAACATGATCAGAATCCTCAGTAGACACTGACAGCAGGAGCGGCTGCTGGGGCACAGCAAAGATGGTGACCAGTGAGATGAAGAAGCAATGGAAGAAGAATGATGAGTAGAACATAACCTCTCCATGTCACCCTCCTTTTTGAAAGCTGTATCAGGGGCATGAAGACGTGGGGGGGGGGGTCAAAAAAAGAAAGAGGATAATTTAATCACAAACAACAAATGGACAAAATCTTTGAACACAAAAACAGTGCTAGCAATGAATTTTAGGGAGATGAGGGTTGATGTCAAGGGAAAGGGGAAAGAGGCTGCAACAAATACTTCTGTTCAGATGCCAGTGTGTCAATCCCTTTAATCAGATTCTGTGATGTTATGGGTTTAGAAAGAGCCATTCTCCTGTAATCTTAAAAACTCAAAAGACTAATTTTTGGGAAGATAATCAGTAATCAAAGCTAAAAACAATATACAGATCTACCTGCTTATTCTAAATTGACTTAAATCATCCTATTTTAAACCAGAATAGAATAAACTCAAATGAACAGATCATATTTAAGTACCCTGTATGGATTACATTTAAAAGATACTCACTATATGGACAAACTGAGCAGGACAGAACAACTAGAATTTATCTGCTCTGAAAATGCCCTGAAGCTCAGTACTTTAGCCTATGGGAAATCATCACTCTTACTAGCATTTACATCAATCAGTCCTCAGGGATGTATCACCATGAGAAATCTAGATTTCCAGACCATTTTGCATCCAGCAAATCACTCCTAAAAAGCCTGTGTGTATTATGGGCAAAAGTAAAGAAGGTATTCTACAAGGTTAGTAAGAAAACCTATATATCATTGTTAGACTGATGAGCTGTTGCTGATGTGTTTAGGTCTCATAATCTACCTCCCTAAAAGCAACAGAAATCTCACAGTTAATTCCCGTAAAATGCCCTTTACTATGAGTTAAATTTTCAAAAACTCATCTTCATTCCACAGTTCCAATTATTTGCAGATCTTATTAATATTGCCTGGATGTTACATAATCTGTGGGTAAAGCCAGGTCCCACAGTGACCAGTGCCCTAAACTACAGGTACAAAGGATATTATCAACAACATTTGGCCCAATATAAATTTTTTAAAATCTTATGCTTTAGTATTGTCTTCTAAACTAAGTTTCTATTTAACAAATCCACATTTAAAAATATAAAAATGATTCATTGGTATTGTTTACTGACCTATTATTATTATTAAATGGAAACTATTACATTCAATGTATGAAAAATAAACTCTAGCTCTTGGTTTCATTGCCTCCAAAATTACAGAAATGCCTTTCATTCTGACACAAAACAATAGCACGAAGCCCTCAGATGCAATGTAAAAAATGTCTCCAACTCTCTGATGAAGCCAAGGAGTGAAAAAAAAAAATCTGTTCTTGAAGACAGATTTGTGAAAACAGAATTCAGGCTGCTTTTTTCAATATTCCATCCTTTTATCTAACCATAATGCATATATGCATTCAAGCATACACAAATGTGCATATACATGCTCAGTATGAAAAGATCCTCCATGAAAACTGTCCACATGGCTTCATAGTACCCACCTATCTGTAACACTGTTTGTAAATAGTCAAATAGATAATCTATAAAATAAACAAAGGAATCGATAACTTACAAGATCTGTGAATATCATAAACCGAGCACTTCCCATTACAGTTTGGTTGCTGCTGCACAGGGGTACAAATGGATGAGGTAGAGGAAGACCTATGTATATGTGAACAAGAGGTAGCCACAGTCCTGCTGCTTGTTCAATGGATGCACAATGAAAGAAGAATAGGGGAATGTTCAGTACTTTTGGGCAGCCTTAACACCCCAACAAGGACATTAAAAGTTAAGAGTGAGCCCAAAGCATTTGTACTTAAGCTTCATCTCTAAAAACAAGGCGTTTGTAACTTCTCAGTGTGCTCTTCCCAGAATCCATGAAGGCATGCTAACTTCCTCTCTTCTCCATAGGCAGAAATCTCAAGCCTTTGCATCTCTTATGGTTCACCTTTACAAATTCCCTAAAGTAGCAGTGACTACAAAAGTCACAATACGTTAGCAAGACATGTCAGGTTATGAGACCTTGCATAATGCAGAGCTGCTGTTCCACTGACTCAAGCTAGCAGCCAGAACAGTTTGAATAACACTCTGAAGTAGAGAGTACTACAGGCACAGACAGAGGGGCCCTGCAAGGAGCAACTCTAGAATTAGGTAAGCTCATACACATACTCAAACTGACTAAGTTTATATTTGCTGTCATTTACATAAATAAAGTAAGTTTGTGTACTGTGACAGGAGCAGGATGGGTATGGCACCAACTGAGTCTTATAGGAACTTGTACAGTATTCCTGAAGAAAGTGATGCTAAATAATGAGAAAAACAACATCAGAAGAGAATTCCTAAAGTCACTGCTTTCATTCAGAGCTCTTCATAATTTGCCCCAATATATATATGCACCCCTCCATGTATTCTAATGGAAAATAAAAGGAAACTTTTATTGCTGCACTGCAATTAACTGTGCAAATGTTAATCTCCTTCCAGAAGCAATGTTAATGAAACAGTGAGATTGATTAATCCCAAAATTCCTCATTTTCAGCAATACATCATCTCTACTCAGATTACCCATTCTGAATATTTATTCTTCACTGAGTTATTATTAAATGACATTTTGTATTTTTTATCTCAACGGTCTCAATGACAACAATATTCTTCATTTTCCTTTGGGGCTAGGAGTATAAGTGGGTTCACAAAAGGGTCACTAAAATGTAGGAAACAATATTGCCTAACAGGGACAATCCAGAGTAAAGGACTGTGCCAGAACTGGAACATGGGGGAGGAATTGTGACTCAGAGCCATACAATACTTCCTGGAGCTTCCCAGCATGCAGAGAAGCCTGCCTCTTCACAGGTACAGCTTCTACTCTTCCTCCACACTCACATCCTTCCTGCTCCCTACATGGTGACTGCATCCGCAAGGCCCCTAGGAGGAAGGAGCTGCTAAACTTGGGGAGGGGAACCCAGCAATAGCAAATAGTCCAGTCATCTTGTGCTCTCCCCACCACCCATGACAGAACTGTCTAGACTTTGTATAGGCTGACAAAACAGCAGCACTACTGAATTATTTTAGACAATTATAATTCTCCCTTGAGAAGACAGCTTCGTGACTTCTGATAACAATTTTGTAATTAAGGTCATTAACAGGAGATTTCTTATGCCCTTCAGCCAATTTTCCTCTTTTCTCTTTAATTTAACAAAGACACTGACGACAGGCATCTAGGGCTTGACTTCTACAGGAGCGGTAGCAATAGAGACCATTCCAAGGACAGGGCAGCTTAGAAAATTATCAGCTGTCAGGCCCTTGCTGCTCTGCCCAGCAATTTTACTGCTTAGTTGCTACTGCATTTCTTAACTGCTTTGTATCAGAGCCAGAAGCAGAACATCTCTCTCTTCTAACTCAGACATGCACCTTTATTACAGGTATATCATAAGTATTCATTATATTTACCTTGTTATCAGTGGGCCTAAAGGGTATATCAACCTTAGCTCATTTCGATATTAAATGAAACAAACATTCTTTGGCAAGCACTTTTTATTTACATTCTCTTTTAACTGCACTCCTGGGGTAAGCTAAGTTCAAACAAACTTTTGTAACTAAATCATAAACCCAAGAAAATATAGGCTTATAATACAGACATCAATGCCGCTAACAGTGAGCGCAGAGGCCCAGCTATAATAAAATTATATTATTGATGAGGTTAGTTGCTAAACTACACAGAGTGGTTTGAAGGAAAATATTACTAATAAAAGTAAGTTACATGGCAGATATTTATCTTTACATCAATTGCAAACAGACAATTGTTGTACAAACTTGTTTCCAATAATCAAAATCATTATGCTGCCAATTTAAACTAAGGAGTTATTGGTTGCTAATACACCTGAAGTATGCTCAAGTCAAGCTAAAATCACTCACTGACACATTGAGAATGGAAAAGGGCAACATCACAGATAAAGTTAGTTCTAGATTGTATATGACTAAAAGGCATAATCCACAATTAGACTGTATATAAATAGGTATCAAAACTGAGAGGAAGAGAGCACAGGAAGTCTTCCCATTGGCCTTTGTGCAAGAAGTGAAATTTACTCAAGTGCAGAGGACCTGCCTAAGACCTATCAATCACTTGAGAAGCTCTAGTCTCTCCAAAAGCAGTGGGAAAAGGAGAGGTCAGAGCAATAGGCAGTGCCAACACACCAGAGCATACATAAAGAGAACACATGATGGAATCTTCTTGAGAGAAAAGTAGGGGTTATCGTTGCACATGTACACAACAAAAATACACAAAGACTCATGATAGGGCAATGCTGCTTTGTAGGAAAAAGCAATGAACAGTTTTTTGGAACTAACTTGCATTTTTCCAGAAAAATTTATTTAGCTATCTTCCCTTTGGAATGTGAAAAATTTAGATACATTAATATGTGGGTGAAAGCTTGCAAACTGCTCATTTTACAATTTGCATAAAGTTATGTAGATCTATCTAACAGTGATTATCTTGAGTACCTGATTTTGAAATGTCAAGATTAACTGGTTGTTTAAAAATAGTTTCCCCATTATGCTCTTGCTCAGTAAAAGGGACCAAATTATTAGTATTAATTGGATTGTGCTGCAAAAGTTTGAAACACTCTCTGCTGGGTGTTTTTCTGACAACTACTTAAACAAAAGGAAAAATTAAATAAAGGTTTGAGTGCTGGCCATTTATTTATTAGGCCTGGCTTTTGGTAATACCAGTGAGAAGAACTGAGCTGGAGGAGATCTTAGTCACACGATCTTGTAGGGGGTCAAAATACCATAGACTCATCAGGTAAATGTCCAATCTTTCATGGGACTTGTAGACACATAATGAGATACTAGACCAAACACATTCTTTGATTTACTTGGAAATTTTGGAATGCTATTTTGTGTGAACTGAGTGTTAGTGATAGGAAGGAGAAGTAAACAGAGAGTTTGTTAAAGAGTAGGTTAACCATTCTTAAGTTTGAACAGTTCCATCTGCTTTGCACACTGGGCACTAACTCATTGAGTTAAGCCTAATATATTCAGGTAGCTGTGGGTCCTGGATAGTTTCAGTTAATTCTTTAAAACAGTTGTGCTTTGAATCCACATAAAGCAGTGTTTCCCAAAGGATAGGGCGCACTTCCCTGGAGCTGCATAAGGAAGGCATGAAGGATAGCCAACAGCAGGCAGCAGACTGTCCCTCCCATTTTTCTCCAAAGGATCAACTTTTATATGGGAAAAAGGCTCTAGCTGTTTTAGCTGCAGGAAAAAAAAAAATCTTTGATACATGAATTGAATTTAACCAATTGTCTCTCTGAGTTTGCAAAATGCCTGGAACACTTGTTCTGAGATGCAAACTGCCTCATTCCTTTCAGTGTGTGGCAACTCCAAGGATACAACAATCAGCAACATAGTTACCTAGTTCTCTGCTTAATAATTGTAGAGAAGAAAGCAAGATACTCAATTAACCTGCACCATTTTGACTGTGGAGGAAATTTATTCTAGGCTATATAGACAGGGAGCTTATGTTTATATTCCACCTTCTTTACAGGGCACTGAGCTGGGATTATCTGTTAGTATTGACTTGCTATACTTCATTCTGTCAATTCCACAATATTCAGGGACTGGGTGTGGACAGACCTCCCACCTTCATTTTTTATAACTAAGTTTTTTTTGTGGAAACTACGCTGCTATTTTTCATCTCTCTCTTACAGATGAATGGTCTTGTTGAAGTGAAATATACCAAATTATACAAATACTGCTTAGCAGTAGAATGTTGCTATTTGAGCCTTGGGATATAATTTGATAGCACAACACAGTAAAAGTGAAACAAGCTGTGTACTTACAGAAGCTATTGATAAAAATGTGTCACTTCCTCATTAAGCTAAAGACCTCTCTGTCCAAAATAGACAGCATCTAAGCTATGGTGATAGCTAACTCATTAAAAAAAAGAAAAAAAATTCAAGTGTCCTACTAAAGAATTACCTTATCTTGCATTTCTTATTACATTCCTGACACAGAGATGCTCATGAGTCCTACAGTATTACACTATCAGTCCCTTACTTTGGCAGCATCAATTACTTTATCAAAAGAGGATACTGCTCGCTCCATCATCCAGAAATAAAATTATAGTTTACCAAACATGATTTCAACAATTGCATGGCAATTTCACATTCCAAAATGTTCTCTTACAGTCTTCAAGCTACAGAAAATCTTTAAAGCTGTATTTTAATGCACATTTCTTCTAACACATTAATAATGACACCCACAGACATAACACTTCTACTACAATAGTGTATAACCACCTCAACATTATAACAGTTAATTAGTGAGAAATTTTCTGTTTCTTACTACTCCCCCTCTTATTTTTCAGCATGTTCCTTCTTATTCCTATACCTGCTTTGTGGACTCACTATAGTTACAATTTTGTCCTTAAAGCTAAGCACCAAAGTCTTGTACGAAACATATAATACACAAGCTGAATACGGTAGTTTTAAACACACAAAATCTTAATAAAATAAGAATGAATAGCAAAGCAGTATAAAGTTTAAAAAAAAAAATCCTAAAAACCAAAACTAGACAAAACTGCAATGTTATACAAATTACTGTGCAGAAAAAAGAAAAGAAAAGGCTGAAGTTAAGACAATTACAGGAACAGAATACAAGAGAAGCACAAAAAAACAACTCTGGCATCTGAACAGAATTTTTTTTTTCATAAATGCTGATCTAAAAATCCACTAAAACACATCAATTAAAATAAGCAAGCAAACAAACAAATTTAAAATACCATATACAAAATGAAATTTAAAATAATATTAAATTGCACTACTTTTTTAATCTCCCCTTTCTATTGCTGTAGCTATAATTTTAAATGACCAACTCTGACCCCTACGTTTTCTTAATTGCAAAATGCTACAGAGGTGGTGGTATTTTAGCAATTGCGGAAGTGAAAGTTAGATGATCGAAGCCAGAACTAAACATATGGAATTTAAACAACAAATATGATTTTTCTAAATAGTGTAATCCTTAGATTAATTAGGAACTCCTTCCGTTTAACAGAGTAATGAAAGTAATAAAACCTACTGATATGCATGAGCTAAGAGTTTGCCTTTCCAGCTATTATTCATACCTTTCACATCTTCATCTTCAATAGTTGTATTGGAACTTTCTGTTGACTCCTGTTGAGAAGTAAATACAAGTGAAATACACAAAATGACCTAACAATATTATTCATGCATCGATGAAAATTACACTTAACGTTGGAAAGATCATGCAAAGCCTTCAAAGAAGGCTATGTGGATGTAATTCACGAACAAATGGTCACATGGATTGACATATTTCTACCCGAAACTAAATGTCAATAGTTTTCATTCATTTCAAAAGGGAATATTTTTATTAAATGTATTTCTGTCTGTCCAGTTATTAAACTTCACATGGATGTAAATGAAAAATAAAAAGATGTTTATTAAAATGAGTTAACTGACTTTCTTTTCCATGCTACTAGGCAGAGCATGATGGAACTATTATACGAATTATGTCAGTGAAATGTTAGAACTTGCCATTTTAAGCTTAGTGAATATTAACTGTGTAACATTAAGTTCTTCCATTTGAGCTTGTAAGTAGACTGTTGCATTTTATAATGTAAGAATTAATTTGCACATAGAATACCTGTTGTTGTAAACCGAAAGGCTCCCATTGATTTTAATAAGAATTGGATCAGACCCACAAACGCATTTTTATACTCCCCTTACACTAAAAATTTTGGAAGAGAGAGCAAATTGCTAGAGATGCTCACAACAATTATCTTAAATAATCTGAGATATTTTTGTAGAAATATTCTTTAACCAAGCAGTCATACAAAGGAATGACTTGTCCATCAGACAGTTGTATTAAAATCTTCACAATGTTAAAAGGCAAGCTACTTAATCACAATTTAAGATATTAGAAATGTGAAAAATTAGTGGGCACACTTAAAAAGGACACTGTCAAAGTTGAGAGGCAAAAAATTTTTATCTATTCCCTAGTTCCTAAATTTATTTGTAGAAGATCTTTATGACTTTAAAAAAATAAATGCTTTCTTACACACACACACGGAAAAGGCAGAAGTAAAATACTCAAGAGTAAAAATGTCCAGAACAAGCCAGTTTACTTGTGAGATAGACGGGGAAAATATTAGTTTTGTTTCAAGCTTCCAAAGGGTTACTATAAAAGTTAACAAAAGAAAATTCCAAAATACCCTGACAGTGTCCATTTGTCTACTATGATTCACAATACCAAGTCACTGAAAAGTTTCAAAATAGTTAATGCATTATTCAGATGTAAAAGAACAAAATGATACGCATCAATAATAAACAGTAATCAAACCCCATACACAAAACAAGATATATAAACCATTGTGCTTTGCTCTTTGTGAATCGTATTAGACTTTTCACTCCACATGATGAACATATCATGCATGATCAATCATGTATAGTACCTAGAAAAAAAAAAAAATCACACGCATACAAGCAGAAAATACCATGCACAAGCTCACACGAGAGATGTGGCCAGTAATATGGAAGCATCCACTCCAGATGTCATGCCAAAATAATCGTTTTTGCAGATAATTAAGTTTAACAGTAATTTTCTCCATAAGTGGTTTTTCTGTCCACGTTATGACTTTCTGGGACATAAAATATCTAAATTGCTATGAATATACAATAAAGTCAAGTAGATGTAGTCATGCCAAAGAGCTCCAGTGGGGGGGGGGGTTGCTTCCCTTTCGTTTACTAAAGATTTGACTAAATTTAAAATGTTGGCTGTACACTACCTATTAATAAAACCTGGCAGATGAAATATGGACCATGAGTGCATACAGGTGTTGGTACAGTAGCGAAATGAGCATCATAACTTATTCTTAGCCACAAACTATAAAATAATTAAATGATGAGAAGATGTTGCTACAGTATGCACCTTTACCACTTTTTTCATGCTTGCAGGATGTCTGCATGTAATATTTTCCACTCAGATGCTATCCTTTGCAATAGGCAACCATAATTAATCACACTAGATAAATGTGACAACAATCCTGTGGGGACTTTATCTCCTCAGTGTACACAGTAAAATCTGCTTAAATAAGTGAAATCTGCATATGAAGATTAGAAACATGAATAATAAATGTCAATATTCCCTAGCCCTTTTCAAATCCATGCAGTGGGAAGAAGTTATTTCACATTGTAGAAACCATACAGCAAACACAACCATCAAAGCACACAGAGGAAAGAAAATCCACAAGAAAAATGTATCAAGATTTATGAATTCAAAAGAGCTTCTAGACACTTCAAGTGTTAACTTCTTTTGAAACTGAAAGATGATGTTATGGAGGAAGTCAAAAGTTCCATGCAGAAGACATGTCACAGTATGATTGCATAAGCATGCTGAGAAACAGCAGATGGAAAGGGCTCAAAACATGCCTTCATCTTAGTGAAAGCTTCACGCACAAGTCTCAAAAATAACCTCACTATATTCTGTCTGAACATATCATCTATCCCTTTGGGATTTTTTGAGAATTGCAAGTTCTCGCCTGAAGCAAGAGATGAACAACACACCTGGTTCCACAGGATGCCAAGCCCCCTCATCTCCGACAGACATCAACAGGAGCTGAGGGCACCAGCAGCCAAGCAGAAAGCATTCAGTAGGCACAAGACAGATGAATTAGACCCAAGAGACATGACGTGTAACAGACCCAGGAATGAGATGTTCCTTGCTAATTCTCGGTAACGGGATTCTGACTTAGAGTAATGGATGAAACGTGCACTTTGGAAAAGCAAGATGGAGCTGATTCTTTCTGAGTGAGTACC
This sequence comes from Podocnemis expansa, assembly GCA_007922195.1. Taxonomy (NCBI): domain Eukaryota; kingdom Metazoa; phylum Chordata; order Testudines; family Podocnemididae; genus Podocnemis; species Podocnemis expansa. Next base: position 55,532,390 of record ML681966.1, on the reverse strand, counting down.
TTATTTCCATCAGGGTTGTGGATTACTGTAGTTTGGGGCTCCTGAGCGAGGACAAAATAAAGAGAAAAATGGTTCTCATTGGTAAAGACATTTACATTAGTGTGAAGGAGCACAAGAAGAACTGGCCAGCAAGTGCTAAAGAGTGACAAGAGCTAAAGCAAATGTTAACTGCTGCCAGAGGATGAAAGTGAATATCTCTAATACAGATTCCTTGACTGGCGAGCCAGCAAGCTCAGCTACCTTACCTATTGCAGCAGCATGCAAAGACCTTATTCATGACTAACACACACAGGGCTTTGAAGCTCTGGAGACCTGAAGAGGCACTCAGTTTCACAATGTCTCATATCAGATACACTGGCTCTTTGTGTCTGATCAGTTTTAGCTCAAATATGATGAACTATTTTAATTTAAAAATATTATATGCTTATTACTAAAGGAAAAATTAACAGAAATAAAAATAAAGATGAGCTGAGCAGATTCAGCAAGATTTAGGTACATCTAAACACAAATGGTGGTTGGTAATACATGGGTTATTTCCAACCTGTTGCACCTTTTGAACAGCACAGATAACAACCATGAGGAAATTCTTGATGGCATTTCCAAGTTTAACTCCCCTTCCATTTTGCATTGCAAATAACAGTTAGCTGGCACAGGAACAAGCTGCAGCAACTGAAGGCTTTTAATGTCCTTACAGGTGTCTAGGAATACCTGACAGAGCAGAGGACTCATTTATAAACCATAAACAACTGCTCTGAAATGACAATGCATACTTCCATGGAAGCTGCACATACAAGTCTATGAGCAGAATTTGTCCCTATGTCTGTAGTAAAGAACAGAAGCATTTCTTCAGAGCTATGTACCAAAGTATGTAAGATGTGATACTGCCTAAATTTAGGTAACGAAAAGCATTTGTGTTTGTAAGGCTTCCTCCACAGCATATTTCTCAAGACTGAGTTACAAAAAGAACTAAGGTCATGACATGGAATATCCATGTAAACTGACCTATTGTTTAATAATATACCCCCACAGAACTTACTACTGAGTAATGCCTACTGTGGATTTTAAGTGTAATGGCACTACACAAAAATCTTTAGGACTAGGTGCCTCTTGATGCCTATAAACAAAGTCTTGCAAAGTCCTGCTGGGTTGTCAAAGTCAGGAAAATGAAAATCTGAATAAGGTCTATTTCATTGTTGCCTAGCAATAGCTCTGTTAGCTCTCCTTGATGTCAACATTTGTGTTAAAGCAAATGAATAAATAAATTGGTACAATTTAAAAAATGCCAGCATTTAAAAATACCAAAGCACCCATCAGATGAAGAGCTAAGGGCAACATAAAGCGTAATCTAGTCACTTTCTGACACATCATGCAAAAAAATCCAATGACAGCTACTAATGCTACCACACAACCACGTCCAGCTTTTGTGTCACATTTTCTATTTATAAACATGTTGCTTCACAATGGACTTCCTCACAAAAAGAAAACAAAAAACAAACAAGGAGGAGACAGATTGTTCCAAAATTTTAGAAAGCAAACAAAGAGTTAAAGCAAAAACGGCAAAAATAAACAGAAAACAACAAAGAACTCAAAGATAGGGTGAAAAGGAAAATTCCAGGTATACCAGCGCCGGGGTGGGAATATTTTCTTTGGGGCTGGTTACCACGTTGGTTTTGTTGTTTATCTGTAGGTATGCAGAAAACAGAAATAGACAAGCCTTAGGATTCCTGGTAGCTAGCATATCTATATCTTTCTATATAGAATATCTATATACAGATATAGATAGGGAAATTAAAAAATCACAGACAGGTCAACTTATGAACTTGAAAAGAACACTGACAACAGGTTTGATACCTTCTCCCAAAGATGCTAGTGAAAGTATTTTGGACTTGCTCTAGGAAGTTCTATATATAGAACGTAAGTTGTTTCAGCTGCAACATCTAAATGAGTGAAAGGGTTTTTGTTTTTTTGTTTTTTGTTTTAAACACTGGCTAAAATAAGTTATAGGAATATGAAATTAATATGGCTTTCAGAAAGATGATTATATTTCTATTGCCATTTATTTGCCAGTTTATTATGATGCAACAGTGTTATGTAATTTTTTAGTCACCCACTGAAACTGGTAACTCTGCAGTATGTGATTCCATTGATATCAGAACATGTTCAGGTATATTCACTTTGTGATCTTTTGTTCAATTAAGCATCTAGTATTTCAAATGAAATGCATACACGTTTTATCTTCATTAATGGAAAAAACTAACATGCTTGTTTATTTTTTAAATCCTCTATAGCTACCATTTTTTAATTTGGATGCGCTTGCAGTAATATCTTTCTATTATGGTTACACTGGCTTTTCAGACTCATACACTTTAACATCAGAAGGGACTGTTATGATCATCTAGTATGACTTCCTGAACAGCACAGGCCACAGAACCTACATTAACAGTGTAACTTACTGTACTGTAGCTTCTTCACAATACTATTATTGGCTTCAGTCCTGCAAATGGCTGTGTCTGTGAGCAGTCTCATTGGCTTCAAAGCATGCAGGTCTTTGCAGAATGGGGGGCTTTTATTTGTTTAAAAATCAACTTCTCTTCTCTCCCCCTCTCTCTCTCTCATATAAGACGTTAGCAATTAACTTAAAATTTCCCTGACACTTATACTATTTTTATAATCCACCTTCCATAACTGTACCTGTAAAATCATGTAGGTAAATGTCAGTATGGTTAAAAAATGGGAGAGAGTTTAAAAAAAATCAGGCCCAAAATGAAGTTTTCATACCAACTGGAAAGTCAGTTTGAATCATAACTAAAACTGGATGGATTCTGTTATTGAAGTACTGTGCTCAGTAACTATCAATCAATCAATCAATCAAATCATAGGGCTGGAAGGGACCTCATGAGATCATCGAGTCCAACCCCCTGGGAACTGAACCCAGGACCTGCTGTTGTCAAACTACTTTCACCTATAATATCAATTTACTTTTTTAAACCAGATCTAGTTATAACAGAAGCAAGTCAAAGCAGCAAAATGTAAGGGTATCTGCATACAGGGTTGGCTTCATTTCCATCAGTCAGAGATACAGAATCTTCACTGTTCCACTGTGTCAGTACTCAGGTACAAGAAATGTAAACATTAAATGGGAAAGAAAAGCAAGAATGCAAATCCAGACTTCTCTTCTTTCACTGATGGCCATTTTGTCGATATTAAAGTAAAATTAACTAGCACATTTAAAACCCAAAAGTCAAGCTCTTTGCTTCAGATGTGCTGCTAGGGAATATGTTTCTTATTAAAATGTCTTCAGGAAATCTAAAACGTTGAAGACCTGAATAATATTTACCAGAAGGTATAATGACCAAGATTGGACTGGACTAATGGTTCAAGCACAGGGCTGGAAGCCAACAATTTTTGAGTCCTATTTCAGCTCATCAATCCAATCCATCCATAGCCTTAGGTAAATCACTTAACCTCTTTCTGAGATGGGGATAATCATATTAAGTCTTGTCTGCACTGCAGCTTTTCCTCAATTCTAGCTCTGAACTGGTCAATCCCTGGTACAGACCAATGAAGTTGATGAATAAACTTTACTTGGGCAAATCTGCACTAGGGTGAAATCATGACACCACTGAATCAATGAAAACTGCTGTTCCATTTTTAATTTTGCCAGGATTTCACCTTAAGTGTTTGCATTAGTGCAGCTACTCTGGTGGATGCCCATGAATTGCTAGAAGCAGTGCAAATCTGTAATGCATTCAATACTTTGTCAGTATCTCTCTAGACTAGGGACCTGTGTTATAATGTGACCACATCCATGTAGTCAAGATGATGGAATTCCCTAATACAGACATTGCTCTGGTGCATTATGGACTTAATTTCGACAATACTTAAGATATCTTATGGGGGTCTAGCAAGGAACAATTAATGATAGAAAATGCGACTTCCTGCATTCCTTACTCAGGGAAAAAAACTCACTGAATTCAAATAAAAAAAAAAAAAACAACTACTTTACATGGATTATGGAATAACAATAAATGCAACCATGTACAATTATATTCTTTTTCTCTTGCAACAACTAAAAATGAATACTCATTGACAATTTGGCCATCAAGAGAGAAGTAATCAAAGAACAAAAGCAGAAATGAACAGATACAAAGCATATATGAGAGAGGGAATGAAAGGTTCACTAGATTTCATATAGCCCTTATCAGCAACATGAGAAATCAAATACGGCATACAAGCGCTTAGCACTGAACACATAACAGACAAAAGGAAACCAAATTTTAGAAAGAATTTTGCCTGAGTAAGGAGAGCAGGATTGAGCCCATACTCCCCTTGTCAAAATCCCATAAAAATAAACAGCAGCATTCATTACAGCTACCCTGCTGAGAACTCAAGAATATATATTCAAGCCTATTAACGTTACATCAAGAATACAGAATTTACATTAGTACAAATCAAAGAGAGACTATACCACAGAGTCAAGTTATTCCCTCCATAGAGCAAAGCTTAGCAAAACACTTCCAAACTTAAAGGAAAATTATAGGTTCTGTATATTTTAAGTCACCTATACTGCATTTATTTTAAAAGAAAGGAAGAAGGATTAATTTCATGCCAATAATTAAGTGGCTATAGAAATTATTCTAAAATGGTATACTTCTATTTGTTGTCAAAATGGAAAACTTCTTCTACTAAAATTGTAGCTGCCAAGAAACACCTTTTGAACTTTCACAGCACCACACACATACACATACATTTGTCCACTCTCACGGTGGTTCAGGGCCCTACAGTCCTAAGCAATAATGGGTTTTGTATATAAAAGTTGTCTAAAACTGTGCCTTGGGATCTAAACACTCCACACATTCTGTTTGGTATTTCTGTAGATTATAAAAGCAGGCATGCAGCCTGTTTGGGATTCTGAAAATATTGCTACCTAGTAAATCCCTACACTAGCCTATATTTTTGTATTAAAACCAACTGTTCACTTGCATGAAAAACTGATCCATCTAGAAACTATATGCCATTTAGTGGACAGATAATTTTTACTTTTCGAAAGTAAGAGCTGTTTGCCCATGACACAGTGACCAGTTGAGGAGATGGAACATTTGCCTTCCTTTTAGGTGGATCAGAAGCAGATGCATAGTGGGTAAACTGTCCTAGTGAGTAAATTGTCTCACTAGCATCATTACCATTATCCCAGAATTCAGGATCAACGCCAATTAAACAGGAGGCTAGTCACTGCCTGCCTGGGGACACTGGTGCCAGGGGAAGGGAATCTATACATTCACTCTCAAGATGGGTGATCTGAGTTAGAGGTTGAGTAGGTCTTGGGAAGAGGCTCTGCACTACGAGACTGGCTGGAGTCTGGAACAGGGAAGGGAAAGGGCATGTCTGCTGTGGCCTGTGCTGGTAGCTTGGCACCATGATGTGATCCAGGCATCCCGCGCCTGGTCAAACACCACTAACACACACATTTAAACTTTATTACTCAACTCTAAAAGTTCAGCATTCTCAATAAATAAATAAATATCCATCCTTAGATTTGCTATTTGATTTCAAAGGACAACAAAAATAGGCAAAGCTGAATTTTGAAAATCATCTCGGAATGACCTAAGTACTGGATATATCCTCAGTTAAAGCTGCACTCAATCAAAGATTCATGATGCTGAACTGCATTCATACAATTTGGATAAACACTATAGTAACTTCCCAGGTATTGCAATTTAATATTTTTTTAAAAAGTTTCTATTTGAATAACTATAGAGAATGCAATATCTTCATTATACTTGAGCTTTCATGGGAGAAAGATTTTCTCCCACAAAATCTCATGTGATAAATAAACTTGTTAGTCTTTAAAAGTGCCACCAAACTTCTGGTTTGTTTTAGTGAACTAGATGAACACGGCTACCCCTTGGAACTTGTCTTCATTACACTTACTATTCATTTATTATTTTAAATGTTACTGGCTTTTAATACAAGGAGCTTACGATTAATGAAAGATTCTTTAAACTGTTTGTTACTGCACAAAAGACAGCTGCATTGGCCAATCTTACATCTACTTTTTTTCTTATTTATATTTCTATAGGTAAAAACCTTGCCCTAAAGAACTGTTCTGCCATTCATTACAGATGGCAGGTAGCATTTGTTGGCTTAGACGGCATAAGTTTGCATGTTTAAAATCTTGCAGCTTCTCAAGTTAAGCTAACAAGTTTAAATGCAATTATCTGATTTCTAAGTGTGAATGTTTCACAGGAGGAAAAATCGGGCAGATAAAGATCCTCACCATCATTTGAACACTCGAACTGGACTTCCTTTTCTGAATTGACCAATCAGAGAGAAAAGGAAAAGAAGAAAATGTGACTGGTTGGATTGAAAGTATCAATGCACGGAGTACAGTATACTTTTGCTTTCAAAAATATGGACTAAGTTGCAGGAGAGAAGGAAATACTTTTTTGTTGTTGTTGTAGGGGGAAGTTTCTACATGAGAAAAATGCTGAAAACAAAGATTCCTATGCAGGTAAACACTTCCCACCATGAACAGGAAAAAATGACAGAAAACAAACATCACAAAACTCAGAATTATCAAATCCCAACAGGTATAATATTAGCAAACCATATAGAATAACTGTCAACAACATTGCTATCAAAGTGGAGATACAGCATATACCATTATAAACCTGTAAGAAGAATGGTATTTATAAAAATACTAGCCATACTGAAGCACATAAAATTCCTGCATTGTACAAACGTGTTAAGAAATCTGTATTGCAATGACCTAATGAAACAGAATGATGTGCTGCTCCATGGAACTCCATTTTAAGATGCCTATTCTTTGATTCTGGGTAACAGTCAGATAAACTGACTTCATTTTAAGAACCGTAACATTTTTAAGGGTGTGAGAATGCATGCGTGTTAGAGAGGAAAGGAGAAATTTACTGTGAATCCAGTATCTAAGCAAGCAGCACTCTGTTAAAGAAAAAGGAAGCTTAAGTAAAAAACTAAAATTCAGATTGAAGACACTTCTGAGAAATCAGGAACAACTGGCAAAAGAAGAAACTTTACATCAGTTGAGGAAAAGTTAGGGACTTTATTTAATCTACAGGAAAACTCTGAGAAAAAAAGTAATAAAACATTTTTCAGTGCTCAGTTATTCCCCCCCCCCCAAAGTACCCATCTAGCACATACATTTGTGAAGTATCTCTCCTTCAGGATCTAATCTGAGAACAGGAAGTTTAAATAATCTATGAAAATTGTCAAATGTTCCCTTTATCACAAAGATCTGTTAGTCAGAAAAGTTTATTCACTGAGATTTTAAACCCCCTGACTTCTGCCAAACATACCACGTACATCTGGCAGAATGTATTACATGTGGCGCACAAACTACCAACAATCTTCGGACCTTCCATCAATTCTAATGAAAATTCAGGAACCCATGTAAGTGGTGGTGATGCAGGTTCGTAGCAATACTGAAAAGATAACGCACGTACGACCAAAATCTCATTTCTATTAAGCAGATCAAAAACCAGTAAGTCACTAATGACAGGATTACTTTTTATCGAAAAATGCAAAGAAATAATTCTTTTGTCAGAACTTTTTAAACCTTATTTAAAGCATAGCACGATTCTCCAGCTATTTCTTTTATGGCAATTATTTTGAGTTTAAGCTAACTTCAATTTTTCAAATATACAGTGTGAATAATTTCTTAATACAATTATGAAGAAGATATTTAGTCATTTCCAATCACAAAGTCAATTGAAGTGAAAAAGGTACAATGAAGAAAGGCTGAATGAGATATAGAGTTTGGTGCAGTTGTTTAACCTACCTTGACTCCATCAGGTTTCTTCAGTAAACTTTTTGCTGCTGTAAAATGAGAGAAAATATTCAATGTCAGTTTGTTATCAATAAAATCTGCCAGATATTAAGCAAAGCAAGCACCTTCTGTTAGTTCCTCCCTCCACTGCTTTGCATTTAGGAAATAGGATAATTAGAACATTTGAGAAATTACAAACTAATGGACATAAGGCTGAAGTATCACTTTCCTTAGATTTGCTACTTTGATTTTGTCAGGATCTGCACCAAGCTGTATTAGGCACTAAATTCTGCCATATGCAGTAGAAACTCATCATTTTTACTGAGAGACTTACTACAGATTTATAAAATGTGTGCATTAGTGTGTGAGCAAAGACACAAAAGCCCTGAACTGGAAATGGCTTATGCATATAACCTTAACTGTATGAATAGATGCACTGAATTCAACAATTATTCACATGGGTAAATGCCTGCAGGGTCACAGCCAAAAATATCGACTATTACAAACCACAAAATGTGGCTGCCATTTACCCTTTTGTGTTATTTATGAGTGGATTCGTACACCTAAGAAATACACTGTATTACATGGTAAAACCCATTTAACCAAGTCTCCATAACCAGCTCCCTATGTTAACCAAACAAACAGCCACATGAGACTGACAGTGCTGGGGCTCAGGCTGGCAGCATGACAGCTGGAACCCCTCCACCCAGACTGACAGCTCAAGCTCCACTGCCTATTCTCTGGTCTATGCAGATTTTTGGTTATTCAGTCTGATCCTGGCACCAATTAAATTGGACTAATTTTTATTCCACTGTAGTTTGTAAAAATGATAGCAATTTATTACAACATTTTTGCTCATATATGGGGAGAGAGTAGCTTTTTAAAGATAGATAAAAATGCCAACCTTGTCAGTCAGCATTGGGACTGTGGCCATGCCAATCAACAAGAGAGAGATTCTAGAGGGCCTTGAATTCCAGGGTAGCCTGTGACTTCCCCAGAATCATGATGAAGTGAAAGGGAACATAGAGGTTGGAACTGGTCATGTTCACTGAATGAAAAGACACATTACTGACTCCCTCCCCTTTGATTTGAAATATTAAATACTACTTCTGCGGACAGATGAAAAACTCTTGATGCCCTCTTCACACAGCAAGAATCCAAAAGAAGAACGGAAGACTGATGAGGTGAGTTGGCACTCACAACTTCTAGGTCTTGGCCATGCTGCTATAGCTGATGGTGATGTAAAATGACTTACTGGCTGTGGCTAAGCCACTGGGCTGCCATTTGTCCACATTTTAAAGAGGAGTTTGTGGTCTCTTCTCCTGGTTACATGGAGATGCAGTTGCTGAGGTCAAAAGTACAAAGAAAATTTGGACCCCAAAGGTGAGGAAAAAAAAGATAGCAGGGATTGCAGAAACTTAAGACTCTTATTTGACAGGCAGTAAAATGGGTTATTTTGCTAGAAACTGCATTGTCAGTTTCAGCCATGCAGTTTGCTGGGATACCACTTAATTCCCAATTCTCTTGCTTAAGATAATGAAGACAGAGCTTCTGCTTCATTTAAATTTCTGTGCCCATGCCTTATTCACCTGCTATGTCTGGGTCAAGTGCTCCTATTACTGTCATTGTACTGTAGACATGATGGACTACATAATCTGAGAAACTGTGCAAAAAAGAACAGAACTTTATTAAAGTGTTTTTCAAATGTGTTTAAAGGATACTGGAACTTTAACTGGAGTTAAAGTTAATGTTATCTTCTATAACCTAGTAAGACTGCATCACTCCTCAAAAAGCACTTTTATCAGTTAGGCTTGCAAGTCTATTAATACTGTGTAACTTCTGCCCATCATAAAACCCCTATTTTAACAAGGAGAAAAATGGCATTCATCAAAATGTATTCCAAGCTAAATCTGATAATCAAATATCTCCACCTGTGCTAAGAAAGAACACTGTAAATTTTTTATATGTGAAAAGCACACATTATATTTAAAATATGTTATTCTTTTACTTCAAATTCTTTGGGGGTAAGAACTGTCTTTTTGTTAAATATAGGTGCAGCACTTAATCCAATGGGGGCTTGATTCTTGATGGGGGTTTTAGGCCTACCACAGTAGAAATAACCAGAGAAAGAGGAGCATCAAATTCTTAAAACTAGTTTAGCAGAAACTGGTTATTTTCAAGCTACAGAAAATGTAGCTTGGCATCACAGGCTATTTTATACCCATAGAATTTTAAAATAAAAACCCTATAGAAAAAATTATATGAATTATTCTAATTCCTACAAGTTGCTTGTCATAACATGAAATATCACCATTCTAAGGTTTAAGTTTTATTGTTAAAATCTGAGTTTTTCATGTTTAGGAAACAACAAAAAATCAAAATGACTATTTAACCATTTTTACTCCTCCTACTGTCCCTGTAGTATGTGTTCCTTAATGTGTCCCTTGCATAAGACTGTTGTGTAATATATCATATTACAGGATATATTCTATACTTCAGTCTTACACATTTAACAAGAGCTCCATGCCCAGAACAAATCTAGTATATGTCCCTGTTCAATGTATACTCCAATATTCACACACAACCATTTAAAGAAGGGGTGCCACCAGCTTCACCAGTGGATCTTTAGCTTTTTTTGTTGGCTTGTGATATAATTCTAATATTATTTAAATGCATGTTGTGTAAGCAAATACATTGTATGCGAATCAAAAATTGCAGTAGCAAAGTATATTCTAAAGTTATCCAATAATGAAAAATTTGACCATGCTAGTTTCCCACAACTAAAAAGCAATAGTTATAACTACATCTTAAGACACTGCTAATAAGCCAGAAAGCAAACTGAAAAGAAATGGAATTGTGACAACATGCACAGAGCAGTCTGGTTCAGGGTAGACAGCAATTTTGCATAGGAGCTGCAAAAAGATGCTTAGGAGCTACAAAAAGATGTTTCTTTCAGTTGCTGAGGGTCTTACCTCACAAGAAACACACATTCCACATAAAAGGAAGAAAGAAAAGGAAAAATAAAAAACACTTTTATAAACACATTGTTATGGACAAATAACCTTAAAAAGCATGCTTTCCATGAAATTCAATGAATAAATAACTCAAAAACTAAAATGAAATTCAATGAATAAATAACTCAAAAACTAAAATGTCATCTCAAGTGCAGGATGCTGCAGGGATGTCTTAATTAAACACTGAAATGATAGATGAAAAAGTGTTTCCATGCCAAGACATTCTGAAATAATATATTTAAAGGACTATGACATTCTTGTTCTTCAGAGAGGTGTTAGACCTTATATATGAAGTACATGAAACAATGAATATGGAGAGTGAATAGAAATGATACATGTGCTTCATGTTTTAAGATAATCCATCTTTGACAAGCATTTCTCTTCAAATCTTAAAGGAAATTGAAAGTTACTGGCAATTCATTAAATATTAACCACATTTAATTTATAATCCTTAAAGATGGTTTTATATATTACAGCTGTATATTAAGTGGGAGAACCTAACCAAGAAGGGGAATGCATATTCCAAACACCAAGCAGATTGGACAAATTGGTATTGCATGCATCCTGCTGTAGCATATTTATTTTTGGATGCCTTGATTCTTCTTATTCTTTCAACCATGCCCAATGCACTGTAGCATTTGTATCTGTTAATTAAATATAGTGCAACAGAATCATCTCAGACAGAGACAGGATGCTGCAAAGTTACTGATGGATAACTGCAAAATTCACTTGCAGTTATTCAAATTGCCTTCACTCCTGTGTGTGGGTGTCTGATCGGTGGTTAGGGAAAAGGTCCTAAGAATAATTCTCAAATACTGAGGTTTACATTGAGAGATTCCCAGTTCCTTCTTTCCAAATAAGAATTGAAGCACAACGTAAATAGAAACGTATCATGACTATTTGGCAGACCAGAGTTTGGTTAATCATGAGGGTAGGGATTAGTTGGTAGGGGAAGGAGGTAAATGAGAAAGGAGAGAAGTGTAGGGAACTGGAAGGATGGAAAGAAGGAAAGGTTCTAATGCTTTTACAAATCACCCTTTCAGAGGATATAGCTATTTTATTTATGGTATTTTTCCTTTCTATTTCTACTGAAAACTTTAAAGAGATAGCTAATACATTTAAGCAGAACAATGGTAGTTTGTGGGTGTGCCTAAGCAGGACAGTCATAACTATAACCCTAGTCTAAAAAATGCCTTGAACTTCAGTATTAGAGTTTGTTTGCTATAAACACTTACACCAGAGAACATATTTGCAAAGGTACAGCTATTATCTCACAGGCAGAAAATACTCTTGTGCTGGTATAATATGAGGCTTGACAATGAGACAGATGTAGATGACTGAAGAACTTTAAAAAACCCAAAGAAATAAGAACAGTATTAGAGATCAACTTGGTTTGATACATAACTAGTGAAAAATTAAACACAATATGATTGCTTTTTGCATTAGATCAATGCAAAATTTAGAAACACATTTTAATTTTGCATATTCAATCTCTCTTCTACCATGTAATTTAACTTCTAAAATATTCTTTGACCACATTTCAGCTTGCATAGTTTATCACTAGCATTTGCAATTTTGCTCTTCCGACCTGGTCTCTTTTTAAGAATGAAAAAAGCCTCCCCTTCAAAGTAATGAAACAAATAGACATTGACCAAAATATTAAAATGGCCACTACTATCTTACAGAGGCCTAAATCTGACCCTTTTAATTTAATCTACAGCAGCTGGAGTCATTTCTGCTCTGATCTCTGCAAAAGAGAAACAACATTTATACACTACTTACATATTCCACAGTAACAAAAACCTTTACTGCACTAAACTAATTCTAATTAGATCTTGGCTGTGTTAAGCAGATATCAAAACATAAAGAACACAAGGATTTGAAGCTCAATAAACATACCTGAGAAATTTCTGGTAGCCAGCATAGTTGTCAAAATGGCCCCCTGTGTACACATATGTTATCTCAAATTAGTGTTATATATGCACAGCTCTGAGCATGAATAGACCTACAAGGCAAATATGTTTAACCATAAATTATTTGAGTATCTAAGTCAACTCTGGAATGGTGGATTTTCAGTGAATTATCTGGCACCAAGTGCAGTCTGTTGAGAGTGAAAAAACTATAACTAATTTTAAAGCTATTTATTATCTATCATAATATCCCTGAATAGTTACTGATCTACCAGAACAGAGCAATGCACAAGTTGCTTTGTCTTGCTAAAAATTCATGTGCACACACTAGGATATTAGTCACCAATTAAACTTCAAATGTATGACACTGGGAATAGAAGCCAGATCCTTACTTTACTTGTTGGGAATGAGTTGCATCCAACAGGGGGTTTGTATGTAACATACTTACTCTGATGGTGTACATGTATGCATGTGCCTGGCCTGCAAAGGATACACTACAGCTACCACAACCAATGGACATTTTCCTTTATTTAAAGGGAGAAATGCTGGTCATTTTTAAAATGGAGGGGCCATCGCTATCATCTTGATTCCAAAGAGTTGTGTAGGTCATATTTACATTAAATGTACCTTGTCTATAGCACAGGAATTTGCTAAAAGTTCTCTCTATAAAGCACTAAAAATGGTGCTGGAAATGCAGACACCAGGCATGCTGAGCTCTACCTTATGTTGCTTATTAAGCACTGCAACACTATGTACACGGCTGTACTTATTTATTAAAGAACTAAGCACCTGATGTTTGTTTAAACAGCATTTTTAAGTGCTTGCAGGACAGTAATATTTACCATAAAATCCGCTTAAGGGTTGGTTATCCTCTACACGGACTATATGCCACTTTATCTTTTTATTCTTTCAAAATTACTTGCTACTATAATATGCCCCTTTCTTACCTTTAGTTTTCTTCTTGCATTGAATTTCTTCAGGCAATCCACAGTCTCCTGTCTGTGCATCATAGAGGCCACAGTAGAACGTTGCTGAGGGAGAAGAAAAGAATAATATATTCTTTATAGACAAACATATAAGCAATGCTGTATTTGCTGGAGAATGCATATCATAATCAATATGGGTCATATTCTCAATTCTTAGGCTCCTATCATTCACAAGTATCTACTTGAGAATAACTCAATGTCTCAGTGAAATCCCCAAAATTCTGCATGGGTGCAAGGATCCCTGCTAGTGAAACCAGACAAAACTGGAGACTCAGTTTGTATTCAATCCTTACTGATGAAAAACTCCAGTTTAAATCAGTGGAGTTTATACCTGTGTAATGACTCACTAAAAACAAACCATTTTGGCATACATATCAATAAAAAAAATCAGTAATAGCAATCTGAATTGTGGAGTCCTGTAAAGTTCTATGTTTAAAAAAGGAAACGGAATTTTACTGAACATTATCAGTACATGGGACATGCACAGGAACATGAAATATAAAAGAAAGAAACACTCAACATCATCCTTACATCCTCAAGCTATCACATCTAATGCTTTATGATAGGAAAGACGGTGCACTCTACTAGATTGAGGAAAGGCTGGTAGCCAGAAACACATCACTTCTGAATGTTGGTCTGTAAGTGACCCGCAGAATATCTCAGTCAAATCCTTGTCTGAGTTTCCCGCAATGGGGACAGTAATGTTTACATATCACTCAGTGGTTTTTAAGAATTAAATGCTTGGAAGATGTAAAGCACAATGTACATGAGAATTTTTACTGATACTGTTCTGATTTACTTTAACGGCCTGACCCGATCCTATGATTAACACCTTCCTGAATTTATTTTCCTTTCATTCTGTAAATTCCCTCTTCAAGTGTCTGGATGAAGTGAGATTTTCTCCCACAAAAGCTCATGCAATAAGATAAATTTGCTTAGACTTTAGAAGTGCCACAGGATGAAGTGGGATTTTCTCCTATGAAAGCTCATGCGATAAATAAATGTGTTAGCCTTTAAATGCCACAGGACTCCTTGCTTGTTTTGCTACACTAGAATAATATGGCTGCCCCTTGAACTTGACAGGACTACTTGTCTGTTTTGCTGAACTAGACTATCACCGCAAGCATCCCGGAACTTGTTCCATACTGTATTCCCTGAATATTCACATAATAATGATGTCTCAAGGACCATGGTCCTCCAGTGTCCTCAGTGCAAGTGGACCCCTGTATCCACTCAGAGCTCCAGTGAAGTCAGTGGGACTCTGCATGGGCACAAGTGTCTGCCTGCTTGGAGCAGTTTCTCAGGGACTTCAGATACATGTCTAGATAACTACAGTTTTCTCTCTTCTACTTAATCACACTGAAATGAAACAGCTCTAGGAAAGGAAAAAAACAGTCACTAACTTCCTTAATTTTGATTCTAGATTTTGGAGAATGCTATCAATTCTTTTGCATGTCAACAAATTTTGTGTGCATGTGGAAACTACTTACACAGATCCATGGATGCTTCAGTGCCTCTGAGGCTGTGATACGTTTGGCAGGGTTGATGGTAAGCATTTTATTGATAAGATCTTTGGCTTCAGGAGTGACTGTATCCCACTCTGGTGAGGGAAACTTAAGGAAAAATAGGTGTGTTATTTTCTGTCTCTCTCTCGACCGACACACACGCACACGCACACGCGTCACATAAATAGACAGCACAGCTTAAAAGTCTGAAGAGTAAATGATGCCTGCTATAAAGACAACAATATCAAACAACTATTTCAGTAAACAATTTTTTTTCTTCTTCATTGCTTTGAATACTTCTGATAGGTGTGTTTCAGATCTTAGCTTATTTTGTAGTGCAGCATTATAGAAATATGCATAACATGATGCAAACTGATGCAGGATGAAAACGCTGGAGGAATAGAAGAGGGAGTGTGCTTTTCTATGGGTTTGCACAGTGCCCAACACAGTACATCAATAAAACAAACATTATTACATACTATAGAATAATTTGTCTTCTTGGAATGTTAAATAGTGTATATGAACCATAATATTTAATAGCCCTTCAGTCACTTGTTATGCACAAAACAGGTATCACAGGAAAATGTGCCCTCTTCTGTAGGGATACACAGTCCAGACTTTATTCCTATTCAGTCATTGTTTCCTCAGCTATGACTGTGGTGTCAACTGGAGTGGTATATTTTGCCATATGGGCACTTCACCATGAAGAACTAGACTAAGACCATAAACTTGTTACTTAAATGAATGGTTTAAAAAGATAAGAGAGCTCTGTGTATCTCACCAAATTTTTCAGTCATTCAGCATCTAATTTGCTCAACAGCTGAGCACCAACAGTTTTTGGCTTCACTTAGTTTAAAATAAGTGTATTGCCCTGTAAAATCTTTAACACCTATAAACTACTGATTTAATACTTCAGATGTTTATTGCTGGGCATAGTGTGTTTCTTCCTGTCAATGGGACTGTACCCACATGAGTAGAGAACTGAACTCTACAGCTGCTGCACCCCTTTAGGCAGGCTATGACTTTATCAAAGATAATGTACAGGAAATAGTGATTTGGGTCGGTAAGCAGTGGTACGTTGAAGAGAGTAGAGTTTGTCAATTTAGAAATATTACTGATGATCTGAACAATGCGAAAGTAACCAACATTCATAAAGGATTTTAGACTCAGATTTTGAGCGATAAGAAAATTTGATAAACATATTGTAGGAGGTATTCGTATTCGTAAGGCTCCTTTTGCACTAATTTGGGGCAGCCACACACACAGGCAAACTTGTAAAGTGAATAATTGAGATCACAGCTGTAATACTCTAACTCAAATGTAAAATTAGTAACAGTAAGCAGAGGAAAAAGAAACCTTGTACTCTATGACTACCTCTTCCAAAAAACAGCTGTAAGTCAGTGAGCAAAGGCACATAGTAGTAGTAAAACATAGGTAGTGTGTAAACAGGCTGATAGAAACATATTGCAATAAAGTATATAATAAATATTGTATGTTGACAACATAACACAAGGTGCAGTCCAAAGATTCTGACCTGATCCTATGACTTATGCTTCTCTGCATTTGTTTTCCTCCCAATCATCTGCATTCATCTGTACTTCTCTATCTTCCAGTGTCTGACAAAGTGGGATTTTCTCCCACAAAAGCTAATGTGATAAACAGACTTGCTAGTCTTCAAAAACTGCCACTAGATTCCTTGTCTGTTTTGCAGAACTAGAACAACACTACTACTCCTTCAGAACTTATAAAGAGTGTGGATCATAAACATATTGATAAAGACAGAAATATTTAAGAAATAACTCCTACTTAGCTTTCACTCCTTTCTTATTCTGGCAAACTCATATTGAAAGTTGTACTTAAAAACAATTATGAGAGTAGTTTATAGATATAATACATACATCATAAGCACCAGCCTTTATCTGTTGGTAGAGTCTATGCTGATCTTCATCCCAGAAGGGAGGGTATCCCACAAGGAGAATATACAGAATGACACCTGCGGAAAGTCCAGAGTAACATTAATTAAGCCATTCATGCAAACAATGCCCAATGAACATCAAATGAATCACACCTGAAGGCTGTGCAAAACAGATGCAAACAAATAAGGCAAATGACCTATTTGGCTGCACAGCTAAACAGAAATCCTTCCAGTTGTTAGAAAATAAACATTCTGACAAGACTCTGGGGCAGTGTAGAGTTCACATAACAACACCCTGGAACAAAGACTATTCGCCAGTAAATGCTGTCTAGATGAAGAGGTTGCTTACCTGTAACTGGTGTTCTTCGAGAGGTGTGCTCCTGGCCATTCCCTTGTAGGTGTCTGCACGCCACGTGCAGGCCACACCAGAACATTTTCCCATAGCCCCACCGGGCCGGCAATAGCGCCCCCTGGAGCGGCGCCAACGCCACTCCCTATATATGGTGCCGCCGGCCCCCTCCCTCCTCAGTTCCTTCTACCCCCACTATATGAGGGGAGGCGGGAGGGAGCGGAATGGCCAGGAGCACA
>ML681966.1:55502987-55514568 GCA_007922195.1 Podocnemis expansa | reverse complement strand
TGGCCAGGAGCACACCTCTCGAAGAACACCAGTTACAGGTAAGCAACTGCTGCTTCTTCTTCTTCTTCTTCTTCGAGTGCTGCTCCTGGCCATTCCCTTGTAGGTGAGTCACTAGCCTTACCTTGGAGGTGGGATGTGTCACAGGGACGTCGACTGCAGCAATGCTGTGCCAACCGCCGCGTCTTGCCGAGCCTGCTGGGTAACAGCGTAGTGCTGAGCAAAGGTATGGGGAGAGGACCACGTCGCTGCTCTACAAATCTCTGCAATCGGGACCCCTGCGAGGAAGGCTGCTGACGCCGCCTGGGCTCTGGTCGAGTGGGCTGTGACCCTCGGGGGAGGCACTCCAGCCAGCTTATAACACTCCCTAATGCAGGCCACTATCCATGCCGCAATCCGCTGTGTAGAGACGGGCTTCCCCCGCATTCTGTCGGGTACTGCCACAAAAAGCTGAGACGACTTGCGGAAGGGTCTCGTCCGCTCTATGTAAAAAGCTAGGGCCCTCCTGACATCTAACATGTGTAGGCAACGCTCTCTACCGGGTGCATGAGGTTTAGCGCAGAGGACTGGCAGGAAGATGTCTTGGTTCATGTGAAACTGAGACACCACCTTGGGCCTGAACGCCGGGTGAGGGCATAGCTGTACCTTGTCTTTAAAAAAGGTGATGTACGGGGGCTCCGCTGAAAGGGCGCGCAGCTCGGACATCCTCCTAGCTGAGGTGATAGCCACCAGGAACGCTACCTTCCATGAAAGATAGAGAAGGGAGCACGATGCCAATGGCTCGAAGGGCGGCCTGGAGAGGTGTGCGAGGACCAGGTTCAAGTCCCATTGAGGTGTCGGGGCACACACTGGGGGGTACAACTTCGACAGTCCTTTGAGAAACCTCTTCACAAGAGGTATCGAAAACAAGGTGAGACGTTCATCCCTGCGGCGAAATGCTGCAATTGCCGCCAGGTGGACCTTGAGGGACGACAGTGATAGCCCAGTTGACTTTAGGTGCCACAGATAGTCTAGGATAGAGTGAACCGGCAGTGTGAATGGGTCCAGCCCATTGTCCCCTGCCCAGTGCGCAAATCTCCGCCACTTTGCCGCATAAGAGGACCTCGCAGAGACCTTTCTACTGCTACACAGCACCTGCTGCACTGGGGACGAGGACAGCCGCTCATTGGCTGTCAACCATGAAGGAGCCAGGCATGGAGGTGTAGCGCCTCCAGGTTGGGGTGGAGGAGTAGCCCGTTGTCCTGGGACAGGTTGGGTCTCATGGGCAGCCGAATGGGGTCGCACCTGGAGAGCTTCAGGAGGGACAAGTACCAGTACTGGCGTGGCCACGCCGGAGCTATCAGGATGATCTTTGCTCCCTGCCTCTTTATCTGCTGAAGCATCCTGGGAACCAGCGGTGTCGGAGGGAACGCATACACTAGCCCCCCCCGTCCATGGGACTTCGAATGCATCCCCCAACGAACCCAGGCCGAGGCCCCGTAATGAGCAAAACCGACGGCACTTGGTGTTTTGGTGGGAAGCGAACAGATACAGTAAGGGATACCCCCACTGATGGAAAAGCGACTCTGCCACCTCCGGGTGGAGAGACCACTCGTGGGTCAAAAACCTCCGGCTCAGGCCATCTGCTACCGAGTTCAAAGACTCCGGCACATAAGAGGCGATCAGGTGAATGCCGTGGCGAATACAGAAATCCCACAGCGCTACTGCCTCCTGACAAAGGGGCCTGAAGCGGGCACCCCCTTGCTTGTCGATGTAAAACATCGCTGACGTATTGTCCATCTGTACCGATGCCGTCCAGCTGCGAAGCTGGTCTCGAAAAACCTTGCAAGCTAGCCGCCCCGCCCTCAGCTCCTTGATGTTGATGTGCAAGGCGGAGTCTTTGCCCGCCCACAGCCCTTGAGTCTTGAGCTCGCCTAAGTGAGCACCCCACCCTTTCTCCGAGGCATCTGACATCAAATGTACTGATGGACTGTCCATGCGGAAGGGGATCCCCGAGCACAAATTGTCCTCTTGCGTCCACCAGCGAAGGGAGCGCAGGATTGGTGAGGGCACCGTGACCATCAGGTCCAGCGAGTCTCTCGCCGGGCGGAACACACTCGCCAGCCATAGCTGAAGGGAACGCATGCGAAGCCGGGCGTGCGGAACGACTGCGGTGCAGGCCGCCATGAGCCCCAACAGGCAGACACACTCTCGCGCCGACACCAGCGGGAATTTCAGCAGGGAGGCCACCGCGTCGCGAATTGTGCCGAAGCGGGAGGCTGGGAGGGACGCCCTCGCTGACTCCGAGTCTAGAACTGCCCCTATGAATTCTATCCTCTGCGAGGGTGTCAACATGGATTTCTGTCTGTTGACTATGAGGCCCAGCCGGCTCAACAGCGCACAGGTGACTGCTACGTGGTCTCGCGTCTCCTGAGGCGATCGGCCCACTACCAGCCAATCGTCCAGGTAGGGAAAAAGGGTGACCCCTCTCCTCCTGAGGTAGGCCGCTACCACCGCTAGGCACTTGGTGAAGACCCTTGGGGCCGCCGAAAGGCCAAATGGAAGGACTGTAAACTGCAGGTGGGCCTGACCCACCACAAAGTGTAAGTACTTCCTGTGTCGCTGATGAATAGCAATGTGGAAGTACGTGTCCTGCAAGTCGAGGGCGGCATACCAGTCTCCTGGATCTAGAGAGGGAATGACGGACGAAAGGGAAACCATCCTGAAGCAGATCTTCCTGAGGAACCGGTTGAGCCGCCGTAAGTCCAGGATCGGGCGGTATCCCCCTTTCGCCTTTGGGATCAGAAAGTAGCGGGAATAGAACCCCTTTCCCCTCCTGTTGGGTGGAACCTCCTCCACTGCCCCTTTTAGGAGCAGGGATTGGACTTCTTCCCTTAGTAGCCCCACTAGCGTGGGGTCCCCCTGGGTGGCTGAAGGGCGGGGCGGAGGCGCTGACGGGGGTAATGAAGCAAATTGGAGGGAGTAGCCCTCCTGTACAGTTCTGAGGACCCAACGATCCGACGTAATTCTGAGCCACTCCGGGAAAAAAAGGGATAGTCTGTTGTAGAAGGGTAGAGACTCTAGATCCTGCCAAATTGGTATGCCATCCTCGGGCTGACCCTCAAAAGTTCTTTTTCTGGGCCACCGGGTGGCGTGTACCCCCTTGGTCTCCTGTCTGGTGCCCGGCTGGCTGGCGGCCACCCCTATTCCGCCTTCTGTCCTCCTCCTGGAGCCGGCGGAACGGGCGTGCGGGCGGCAGCGGTTTAAAGGCCTTTCTCTGAGCTGCCGGCATATGGAGGCCCAGAGATTTTATCAGAGCCCTGGAGTCCTTCAGGGTCTGCAAGCGGGAGTCTGTTTGCTGTGAGAACAGCTCTGACCCTTCGAAAGGCAGGTCCTGGATGGTGGCCTGCACCTCCAGGGGAAGGCCCGAAGCTTGGAGCCAGGAGCATCTCCTCATAGTCACCCCTGAGGCCATCACGTGGGCCACCGCGTCTGCTGCATCCAAGGAGGACTGCAGGAGGGCCCTGGAAACAACCTTGCCCTCCTTTACAGAGGCTGCAAACGCCTCCCTGGAGCCTTGCCCTAGCAAGTCCGTAAATCTCTCCAGGGAGGACCAGGCGTTGAACATATATCTGCTCAGAATAGCCTGCTGATTTGCTATTCTGAGCTGGAGGCCTCCTGTTGAGTAAGCTTTGCGCCCAAACAGGTCCAAACGCTTTGCCTCCTTGGATTTTGGTGTCGACGCCGGATGACCTTGCCGTTCTCTCTCATTCGCTGCTGCTACCACCAAGGAGCCGGGGACGGGTGGGAGTAAAAATGTTCATAGCCCTTGGAGGAAACAAAGTACTTTTTCTCCACCCGCTTTGCGGTTGGAGGGATGGAAGCTGGGGTATGCCACAACGCTTTGGTCATGTTTTGAATCGTTTTAATAAAAGGTAGGGCAATGCGGCGGGGACCTTCGGGCATGAGAATGTCCACCATTGGGTCCTCGTCCTCCGCTTTCTCCTCCGCCTGCAAGTTCAGACCCTGGGCTACCCTACGGAGAAGATCCTGGTGCGCCGCAGCATCATCCGGGGTAGAGGAGGGCTTTGCCCCAGCCACGGCCTCATCTGGGGGCGACAAAGATGACTCCCCCAGGTCCAGCGCCCCTGACAGGGCAGTTGAATGGGCACTGCGAGTGCCACTAATGACGCTCATCTGATCGTCCCCAGGTGACTCCGCTCTGGACCCCTCTCCCGTGTCATGAGGAATGCTAGCCGCTGCCGAAGGAAGCCGGTGAGACTCCAAGCCCGAAACCTGGGCACCCGGGCCAAGGCTCTGACCTTGCTGAAAAGCCAAGGGGGTCCAAAGAGGCCACTGTAAGCCTGGCTGCCAACCCGGCCACTGAAGATGGAATGGGGGCGCACCTTGGAGAGGTTGGGAAGGCTGACTTGCCTTAGGCTGTTGCCTCGGCCCCAACTCCTCTACTGAGCTAGACGACCGGCTGCTCCGCGGAGACCAGGGCAGTGCCGACAAAGACGGTACCGGCGATCTGCGGCCGCTGGATAGATGCCGTTCCCAGTGCCGACGAGATGAACTTCGCGGAGAAGGTGCCGGAGAACGGTACTGCGGCGCCCCTGCCGCCGCCACCACTGCCGGCAGGATCGAGGAACGGTGCCGCCCGGATGGACTCAGCACTGCACGCGCCGTCTTCGGTGCCGACCCAAAGGGAACCGGCTTCCCCCATGACGGTACCGTTCTTGGTACTGGGGACTCAGGCCTCGGGGTCTCAGGCTGAGCTGGGCCACAAAGCTCCTGCACCGCAGAGAAGGCCTCCAGAATCGTCGGCAGGACAAGGTCCTCATCTAAAATGTCCCTGGTGGGCGACGCCTCCGATATCGGGCTGTACCGGGGTTCTCTCGACTCCTGTGCCGGAGGAGGAGAGCGGGCCTTCGTTAAGTCCACACGGCCCTTTTCCCCACGGGGTGGGGAGCAGTCCCGCGGCTGCTTCTTCTTAGCCGGTGCAGGGGAAGCGGATCGGTGCTGGGGTTCCCGGCGCGGCTTGGGGACGGACTTCGGGGCGGATGACGGCGCCGAGGATGCCGGGGCGCTCTGCACCGAGTCCCCCGGTGCCAGACGGAGCGCCTCCTCCATCATGTGGAGTTTTAGCCGCTGGACCCGGTCTTTTTGAGTCCGTGGCTTGAAAGCCCTGCAGAGCTTACAGCGATCTGCAAGGTGGGCTTTTCCCCGAGACACAGCAAACGAAGTGTGGGGGTCGTCGACGGGCATCAGCTTCTTGC
The DNA here is from genome assembly GCA_007922195.1 of Podocnemis expansa. Taxonomy (NCBI): domain Eukaryota; kingdom Metazoa; phylum Chordata; order Testudines; family Podocnemididae; genus Podocnemis; species Podocnemis expansa. The sequence goes on along the minus strand of ML681966.1, from coordinate 55,509,313 downwards.
AACTCCCGCAAGTCTTAAAACCGGGTATAGCCCGCCCCGGGCCCCAGAGGGCACGACGACCACACTACTAACTAACTATACTACAACTAACTATAACAACAACTACTAGCTGGGACTGTACAAGATAGGAATAGACTGCAAAGCAGAGACGTTCTGTGTGACTGACGGGCGGTAAGAAGGAACTGAGGAGGGAGGGGGCCGGCGGCGCCATATGTGGGGAGTGGCGTTGGCGCCACTCCAGGGGGCGCTATTGCCGGCCCTGCGGGGCTATGGGAAAATGTTCCGGTGTGCCATGCACGTGGCGTGCAGACACCTACAAGGGAATGGCCAGGAGCAGCACTCGAAGAAGAAACCATGGTTATAGGCACTGTGGAAATCTCTAGTTAGCTGGAGACAAACAAAGATACATCTAGCCCTAATTTGAACAGTTTTAGAGAGCACAGAGGTTAAAATGAGCCTGCTAATGTAATGGCTCCCATTAAGGAAGATGCACTAGGTGATAAAGATGGTGGGAAATTTTAAGAGAAGAGGCTACCTTTGACAAGACCCATCTGTCATTCATTCAGCCATAGTTCTGTGACATCTACAGTATGTGTAAGTGCATTTACAGATGTGTCCAATCAGTTTCAGTAGAGTGGAAGACCCACAGGCTTTAAGGTCAGAAGGGACTAGTACAATTATCTAGTCTGTCTCCTGCTCAATGCAGATTACAGAACCTCATCTATCCACTCTGTAATAAGCCCGTAGCCTCTGACTTATTGAAGTCCTCAAATCATAGTTTAAAGACTTCAAGGTACAGAGAATCCATGATGCAAGTCTCATGCTACAGAGGAAGCTGAAAAACCCCCAGGTTCTCTACCAATCTGCTCTGGGGGAAAAATCCTTCCTAATCCCAAAACACTGTGATTAACATGTAGGTAAGACCGACTAGCCCAACACTCAAGAAATAATTCTCAGAAGTAATCAGAAGCTATCTTCTCAAATGTCCCATCACAGGCTACTGGCATATTTACAATTAGTTGCCAAATATCAGTTAATTACTACATCATGCTGTTCCAGCATACCATCCCCTTCATAAATTTTTTCAAGCTACATTTGAAGCAATCTAGGTTGGTTTGTTTGTTTGTTTGTTTTTTTTGCCTCCCCCTTGGAAGTCTGTTCAAGAACTTCATTCTTCTGGGTTATGTTTACACTGAAAAGTTTTTTTCAAAATAAGGAGGCTTATCTCAAAAAACTCTACTTGTCCATACAGGCATTTTGTTATATTGAAAAAAACCAAAGCACTATTTTGAAATAACTAAACCTGCTTTTATTTCAGAAGAACAATTCTTTTGAAATAGTTATTTCAAAAAAAGCCATTCCAAACCACAGAATACGCTTTTTTTTTTTTTTTTTTTTGAAATAATGGCCCTATACTTTTCCCTGCCTTCCCCCATTTCAAAATAGAGACACTATTTCAAAATAATAATTCCCACCTTATTTCAAAATAGTCTTCACGAGACTCCTACTTTGAAATAATAAATTCAAAATAATTCTATTTCAAAATAATTATTTTGAGACATTTGAAATAGTTATTTCAAAATAACTTATTTTGCAATATCTTTGGTAGTGCAGACATAGCCCTGATGGTTAGAAACCTATATCTAATTTATAGTCTAAATTTCATGATTGCCAGTGTATATCCACTTATTCTTGCGTCCATATTGGCACTGAGCTTAAAAGATGGATCTCTCTCCTTGGTATTTATCCCTCTGATTTATTTATAGAGAGCAATCACATCTTCCCTCAGTCTTCTTTTGGTCAGACTAAACAAACCAAACTATTAGATTCTCCTCTCATAAGGCACATTTTCCATTCCATGGATTAGTAGCCCTTCTCTGCATCCGTTCAAGTTTGAATTAATCTTTCTTAAATGGGGGGGGGGACCAGAACTGCTCACAATATTCCAGATGAGGTCTCACCATCACCCTGTATAATACCACCAACACCTCCCTATCTCTGCTGGAAATACCTCACTTCATGCATCTTAAAACCCATTTGCTTTTTTTACCTCCCACCTTATAGCAAAATTTTTGTTGTTAGTACCTAAATATACGATCTTGCCCCTTCCACTATTAAACTTCACTCTATTACTCCAGTTTACAAGGTCATCCAGATCATCTTGTATGATATCCTGATCCTTTTCCTTACAAGCAGTACCTCACAACTTTGTGTCATCCACAAACTTTATTAGCACATTCACACTTTTTGTGCCAAGGTCAGTAGTAAAAAGGTTATTAATACGATTAGTCCCATGGTCAATCCCTGAGGAACCCCACTAGCAACCTCCTTCCAGCCTGACACTTCACTTTTTAGGATGACCTGTTGTAGTGTTCTCTTTAAACAGTTTCTTAATTAATCCCCATCTTTTCTAATTTAACTAATAATTCCCCACATGGAACTGTATCAAATGCCTTACTGAAATGTAGGTAAGTTAGATCCACTCCATTCCTTTTGTCTAAAGAGTCTATTATCTTCTTAAAAAAAAAAAAAAAAAAAAAGATCAAGTTGGTTTGGTACGATACGCCATTTGTTAAATCATGTTGTACTTTGTCCTAGCTACTGTTAACCCTGATATCCTTACTATATACCTTTAAAATCCCCCCCCCCCCCATCAAGACCTTCCATACTGCTGAGGTCAAACTAACAGGCTTGTTGTACTTGGATCACTTTTTTCCACTTTCTTAAAAATAGGAACTATGTTAGAAATTCTCAAGTCATACAGAACCACCTCTGAATTTACAGATTCATTAAAAATCCTTGTGAAAAGCTAGGTGAGATAAAGAAGGGTTTTAAAATTAACAATGAAATACATTAAACAGAGGTTCTGCACTAACAGAGTACTATGCAGTGAGCTAAATACAGTTCTTCAAAACTGTTTCTTACCACATGCCCACATGTCCACTGGTTTCCCATAAGGATCTTTTCGTAACACTTCTGGTGAAAGATACCCTGGTGTACCAGCAAAGCCTGTTAGAAAACATGGTGAGAGAGTTGGCCAGTCGGGAATAGGTACAATTGTATTGACCATAACTGTACATACAGTATAACAAACAAAGTACAGTATTTCTTAAACAACACGACCCTTTGCAAATTGTGTCTATACTAGATACTTAACTTTAAAAATACTTAACCTTTGTGACACATTGCTCTTTCTCCCCAAAAAGATACAGTGCAGACACTTTAATTTCTTCCATGACATATACACTATTGTAAATTTATGGTAAGTCACCAGCATGATAAGCAAGTGCATTTATTCAGTGTCACAGAATCATAAATGTTACAGAGGGGAAAAACCTATTAGATCTTTAGATCTTCCAGTCCACCTCTGTAGAAATCCAGGCATTTTTTCTATTTTATACAGACTAGCTCCTAAGTGATGTAGTAAACCCCTGAATATTAGACAGGGCTGGGGGGAAGAGCTATTTGATCATATGAACACTTTCACTAGTTGTTCATTAATAGCCTTAAATTATAAGAATTATGTCAGTAGAGCTCATCTGGGAATCACAAATGGACCCTATAGCCCAGCCATCTGTCTATTCTGTGACCTGTCAGACTGACATCCACACAGATTTGTGAGGAATCTTATCTCATATTTTATACTTCACTGGTATTTCATGTGCTCTTATTGTCCCAAGAGAACAGAGTAAAGCTACAGTCTCATGTTCCTATTAAAAAAGAGTGAAAGTACCATCTGAACAAAATTCAGCTGGATCCCATGGAAAGATTTATCAATGAACAATCAATACCCAGGTCTAGAATTGGAAAACCAGAACGGGACAAAAATGTTGGCCAAACCCCTTCCATCAAAGTGAGAATTCATCCTGATTGATGCCAGGTAGTGGTGCACTGCTAGCACTCCTATGAAAAATATGCTGTGGGCACTAGAAGTTTTTGCTCCCATCAGAGCATCAGTAGCAACAGTTGCTCACAATAAAAAGCAAATCAGGTTGCAGCTTCTTTCCAAAGAGTGACATTCACTTTTCAGACTGTGCTGACCCCTTACAGACCAAACTGATGTAAGTGACTTTGTGGCAGTTTTCTACTATTGCACTTTCATGCTCCCCTATGGATGTTCCAGTACTGGGACATCTGCAAAGGTGAAAAGTTGGTCCAAACTCTGTAATGAATCTGGTCCATGGCACAAGTTCCTCTTCATTCTTTAAATTCCTGACAGTTTTATTTTCTTTTAGGAGAAACACAAAACGGAAGCACAGAATACACTCAAAATAATCTGTTGCCCTTTTTTTTGTAACACTCCAAGCATTATGGGGGGGGGGGGTGAAGCAATAAAAGAGATGAATAATCTCCCCCCTCCACCCCACAGCAATGTCCTCTTTTTGGGAACCTGAAGTATGGTATCTCTGTGGTATTAGGGCTCAATCCAGCCCCCAATGAGTTAACAGGATCTTTCTACTATTAATGTGGTGTAATGAGTCACTTGCTTCACGTCAGCAGAGGCCACTTGACCCGACTCCAGTAGATTAAACACCTGCTAACTGGGTGGAGCATATTTGGAAAACATTGCCAAGCTTTTTACAAACAGCTATACAAAAATGAAGATTATTTGATTAACAGATTGGAAAACAGGAAAGTATCCTGCTTTCTCCAAATAGGATATAAATTCTTGGCCAAATTCTCTGCTGGCATAAATCCACAGTGCAACTTTGCCAGAACAGAATTTGTCCCTCACTCTATTTTGCAGAACAGCATAATACACAGAAAAAGATCCTGACTGGTTCAGAGCTACAAATAGTATCTGAGAGTCACCATGTGCCACCAGATAAAAAAAATTCACAGGAAGGGGAAAGAAAGTTCAGTCCTCTATGACAAAGCAGGGCATATGGGTTCAAATTCTTCATTGGAAGGCAAATTATGGTTAGATCCACTCAAATCAAAGGTGTGATGTAGCTTAGACAGACATACCTGTGTGTCTGCATTTTTCGTAGCTCATGTGGTGCAGCACCACAGACTTGAGCATGGGCTGTCTGAGCCTACTCGGGGTACACTAAGTACATACTTGAGTTGCTAGGTCACACACAAACATGTGCAGCTGCAGCTTCATTGCTGCTTTAAGTCTTGATAGCTAAATTAAAGCTGGCATGGGTATGCTTACCTGAGCTGTAATAATCAATCCCCCCACCATTAACTTCAGTGGAGCATCCCTGATGGCACCTGACATGCACCAGAAGGAGCTGCTTCTTGTTCTCTTTAGAGAACCATCCCATCCCCTTAATTATACATCCCATATGAATTTCCAGGCTCATGTTTCATGTACAAATATTCTTAATTAGACATGATCCATGCACGTTCCTTGTAAAAACCTGAACATCTTCGGATCATGGGCTTTGGACTTTTACCAGAGTAAGTAAAAAAAACAAAAACAAAAACAAAAACAAACACCACCACCACCACCACCAACAAAAAACAAACAAACAAAAAAAACCTAGGGACTGATTCAAGATGGATCAAGAGCAACTCCATGAAACTCAATGGAGAATTAAGCCCAAATTACTTACAGTGCAAGAGCTTTGTGGAAAAGTGGGTACTTAAAATGTTATAAGAAAGGGGTGGAGGGAAAAAATAAGGTATCCAAGCAGGCACAGATCCCTTCATCTCCAAAGAGAAAAACAATTAAAAACTGCTGTGTTACAACATGCTACTGTCCCCATTCCACTGTTAACAGATAATCCATACCACAGATATTTTGGGAAAAAAACCCATCGCACTTTTTTCCCCTCTCCTTATGACTCTCCCTACAACTCCCCCACACTTGGCCTATCAAGATGAGGAGGATTTTAACAGCTGAGAGAAGATCAGCTAGAAGGTTTGAGTCAGTTTGTTTTGTCTTCCAAAACCACTTTGTCCCCCGTCCCCCAAAACTTCAATAGTACAACAATGCTGTTTGAGTAAAGAGTAATGCTGGTCCTACCCTATTCTATTGCTTTTGCTCTGGAGGCTTTGATCATTTATTGATTTGGTTTCATTTTTTAATTACATAATAATGTTCATCTTTCATTATGTCAATTTTAAAAGGGATAGCCGTGTTAGTCTAGTCCAGTGAAAAAACAACAAGGAGTTGTGTGGCACTTTAAGACTAATAGATTTATTTTTTGCATGAGCTTTCGTGGGAGAAGATCCCACTTCCTCAGATGCTTCGAAGATGGGTGAACTTACAGAAAGGAATGAAACTAAATGCAAGGGGGTGTAAAATGTAGGATCAGGTCATGAAGTAACAGTGACCTGATCCTACGTTTTACACCCCCTTGCATTTAGTTTCATTC